>CM053612.1:76470916-76494720 GCA_028646535.1 Procyon lotor
ATGATAAGCGAAATAAGTCAGTCAGAGAAAGACAATTATCACATGATCTCTCTGATATGAAGAATTTGAGAGGCAGGGCAGGGGGTTATGGGGGGAGTGGGGAGGGAAATGAAACAAGATGGGATGGGGAAAGAGACAAACCATAAGAGGCTCCTAAACTCACGAAACGAACTAAGGGTGGCTGGGAGGCAGACGGGCAGGGATAGGGTGGCTGGATTATGGACACTGGGGAGGGTATGTGCTATGGTGAGTGCTGTGAAATATGTAAGCCTGACGATTCATAGACATGTACCCTGGGGCAAATAATACATTATATGTTAATTAAAAAAAAGAATAACTCCAAAACCAAAAGAACATCGTTCAATCTTCTAAATATATTAAAACAGTGGCTACACAAACATTACTGTTTCTTATATAACTTTAATACCACTAGTAATAATGAAATATTTGACTTTTATTTTTAAATGACTAAGAATAGAAGCAAGGACATCATCCTAAGGGAAGGGTGTCAATGAAGGAAGGATGTTACAGAAGGCATTTTTGTCATTAAATTTTCATTTCTCTTTAGATATGACACTGGCTGATGTTTGGAGAATGAACTAGAAGGAGATAAGGGACTTCAGAGAAATAATTTTAGTTGGTATAATTACTAAGCAAAAGAAGATGATGGCCTGTTGTAGAGAAGTGGCAATGGGACAGAGAAAAGAGGATTACTGACATACTTAAGAAGTTAGATAGACAGGATTTAATAATCGACTAAGGGGGTAGGAGGTGAAAAAAAGGAAGAAGTCAAGGATTTTGCTAAGTTTCTGACTTGCCGAAATACATGGTGGTGACATTTAATGAAAAAGAGAAAAGGAGAAGTTTTGGGGAAAAGGTGAGGAGCTTAGTTTTAGACATGCTAAATTTGAGAAACTTGAAGGAAATGCAAAGGATTGTATAAACCTCAGTGAAGTGATAGGAATGAAAGTGGTTGCGTAGGGGGAGTGTGTTGAATGAGGAAACATGTGGGTCCCCGGCAAATTCTAAGAAAAGCTCACATTTAAGGAACCCCCCATAAAGGGACAGTAATCCACAGGAGAGAAATGAAGAGGAGGGAGGCAGTAGAAAAGAATAATTCCAACATCAATAGTGAATATTTGTTGAACAATTACTATATATCAGAGAGTGTGCTGAGCATTTTATTAATCATCATCACAGTCAGAGGAGGTAGGCACTGTGTTTATCTCTACAATAGAAGTTCCAGAAGTGGGGCCACCCAGCCAGTAAATGTTAAAAGGATTTGGGTCCTGGAAGACCTCACTCCATATCTGAGCCACTATTTTATATAAGCCACTGAAGAGTCATAGAAGCCAAACTTTTGGCTTTTTTTTTTTCCAAGACAACACCAGTGGCCACCTGTGTCAAATGTTGCTAATTAAGTCATGTAAAATAAGCACTTTGCCTTGTCCACTAATGAGATTTAGGAGAGCATAGGGCACATGAGGCTACCCTCAGCTGTGGCTGGGATAAAGGGTCCTTTGCACAACAAACCTGTATGTTTTTGGAATCTGAGTTCTCCACCTTCCCTAGAGAAGTAGCTTAGGCATTGGGTGACGAAGTCTATACATTGTTATCTTGCCTTTATTCTTCCAAAATTCTTTTAGAAACTATGAGGTAGATTTTTGTGTAGAAGTATTTGTAATATCTTATTTTATTTTTTCCTTCCCTTCCCCTATGGTCATCTGTTTTTGTTTTTGTTGTTTAATGTTAACCTGTTTTGTTCCTTAAATTCCACGAAAGTCGTTCATAAGGAATGTTGAACTCTAGGAAACAAACTGAGGGTTGCTGGAGGATAGGGTAACCGGGTGCTGGGCACTAATGAGGGCACTTGATGTTGTATACAATTGATGAATCACTAATTTCTACCCCTCCAACTTTAAAAAAAATCTTGTTTGTAATATCAAGTCAGGGTAAACAGTCTGTAGTTTATAGCATGCTACTGAAAATCAAGAGTCATATACCCAAGGTCATTGTTATTTTCTATGTATGCTTTTTTTTTTTTTTTTAAGTTTCGTTGAGTCTAAGCATACTTCACATTTGTTTGGATACTCTTCAGAATGCCCGTATGGCATTTAACAGGTTACTTCTAAATCCAATTACCTTTCATTGAAAGCTTAATGGTTCTTCTTTTTTTTTTTAATGTACGAAAATGACAAATCACTTTCTTCTTTTGTAATATCTTGGTCAAATTATTTTTAGAAATTTTCTTTTATTCAAGTACAGTTGACATACAATTAATGATTCTTTTCTGAAACTCTGAGAGATCACTGAGCCAAATCGATTATACAAAGGTTTAAGAATGTCTGCTCTATGCCAGCACTGTATTATGCAAGAAGCATAGATAGAGATTCCATGACAGTAGTTTCCAAGAAAACAAAAAGTACACATTGAGAATAACTAGTGGGTGTCTCTCTGAGTCCTGAACTTAGTCCAATTTATCAAACTTCCTGGTTCTTAGATGACACTAGGCTTTTCCAGACTGTGAAGTAGAGAGCTGATGCTGATGATCAGGGAAAGGGGGAGTGTGCATTAAGAGCAAGAGAAAGGTCATACATTTTGGGCAAAATAACCCAAATTAACCTAAATGTTGATGAGTTCTAAGGTAGCTGTTCAAACACAGAAATGGTGTGTGACGATCACACTAGGGACTTTGAAGACTGTTCTACATCGTAACACTCGAGTAGAAAAAGTCTTCTCACATATTCAAGGTTACTGAGGGGAAGAGGGAAATGACTGCAGGTCCAGGCATGCTAAAATAATAATGTTTTTTCAATGATGTTCTTTAAAAGATAAAAACGGAGAAACAATAAAATCATGAAACAGAACATGGATGGAGTTCACCAGCTCACAAAGTACGAATAGTAGAGACTTATCTTAAAAACTGAGTCATGTCTTCAAAATGAAAAGACAAGCACTACTTTGCACAGTAAGGAGTAAACTCAGGAAACACAGAGGGTGAGAAAATAAAATGTATTCGACAATATTTGGCTAAATCCATGGATAATTATTCCATAATGGGCCATGAAAATAAAAAATCATGAAATTGTTACATAGATCAACTAATAACCCTAGTGTCACCACCAGAGAGAGAAAACAGAGCACATACCGTGAATCTTCTGTGTGGCTTTTTAATGTCCTCTTAAGTATGCATATAAATTTATAAATACTTGATCTTTGACTCTAAAACTATAAAATATTTGTCATGTAAAATCCTTTTTAAAAATGTTATTAAAATCATCTTTGGTTGCCAAATCTATTTTCTGCATAAGTGTTTTTCCTCATGAAAATACACTGTTATTCTCATGAATATTTATATAGTGTGCTTGTAGGTAATAAGGACTTTATGACACCTTACAGGCACTTGCTACTGTGAATATAAAACATCGTATCAATTTTGCTAATGGTGGAAAAATAATATCATTTGAGTTCAAGAATGAGAAACAAAGTCAGCACTAAGAAAATGTGTTTCATTGATAACTATTTGTTTCAGTTTGTAAGGTAATACTAATTAACATTTAATGGTACTCAATTATAATTAACAAATTATAGTATTCACTACAAATAAATGCACATGCAAAATATTAATAATACTAAGAGCCAAAGTGGATTACTTTTCCTAAAATGAATGGGTCTAGATCTGAGGCTTAATCTTACTTTATTTTATTAAGTAAAATAATTCTAAATATTCGATTAAGATTAAAACCACATAGACTTGTAACTTACAGAGAGCTTTTATATGAAATGAAACTGTACAGTTTGGTGATATTTTACAATAGAGGATATGACCAAAACTTTGATCAATTTGGAATGCACAATGGTTAAGAGAGATTTTTGGAAAATAAATAATAAAAATAAAATTCTCTCAATTACATACAACCGCTCTAATAAATACAGTCACAAGGACCATACAGCCCATAATCACTAGCCATGAGAGACCCTATCCTTAACATTGGAATCAGAGCACAAAGGAGTCGAATATTGCACAATTCCATCAGCACCAGAAACTTAAGCATTTAAACGCCAAAGCAACATTTGGTGAGGAACAATTATGAGGTTTATTTGTTTAACGCCAGGAAGAAATCAGAACAGTGACAAACTGCCTTTGTCTTAATAATTCCCACTGCTCAATCAAGCAGCCCCCACAGAGTTCCCTCACTTCCTGTCAAACAGGACTGGAATTAAGACCAGTTTTATGTATCTGAGAAGCAGTCTCAGAACAAGATGCCCTCCCTACGTGGAGCTAGTCCTCACGTCAGCTCGGCAGAAATGCAAGCCTTGCCAGCCCAGGTCATGACCATCCAAACAGGAAAATGAAGGGATGAGGGATTTTAATATCTACCGTTTACCATCAATGAAGAGTGTGCATGAACACACACACATACAGACACACACACCTTTATGGAAACTCTTAGGTCACAGTGAAAACCTCCAGAAATAATCCAGTCTGGAGAAAAGCATTTACTTTTTCAACAAAAAGTAAGTAAAAGCTTTCTAGAGACCATCATGTAAATTCAGAGTTGAATATGATAGAGAAAAAGAACAAATATTTATTGAGCGCCAATGATGAATTAAGTACCATACTACAAACATAAGTATATACATGATTAACCACAGTTCATTTTTTTTTTTTAAGATTTTATTTATTTATTTGACAGGGAAAAAGAGATCACATGTAGGCAGAGGGGCAGGCGGGGAGGGGGAGGGGAGCAGGCTTCCTGCTGAGCAGAGAGCCCCATGTGGGGCTCCATCCCAGGACCCTGGGACCATGACCTGAGCTGAAGGCAGATGCTTAACGACTGAGCCACCCAGGTGCCCCCAAAGTATACATTTTAAATAATACCAACTTTCTTCCAAAAGTATAAGTTAATTTATAAGACAAAGTATTTACCTGGAGCTCTGCCATGGTTAATGATATTAATCTCTTTACAATATACTTTACTATCAGCAACCAATGTGCCAAAATTAACTTCTGATTCAATTTCCAACTGACAGGATGGAATCAACCTAGGGGAAGAGAAGAGAGGACAACATAATTAAACAATTTTACCCTCATACTTAAATCTGTAGGAGGACATACAGAGACACTTTTATAAATTCCTTGTAAGACATTCATGTTTCCGGGGCGCCTGGGTGACTCAGTCGTTGAGCGGCTGCCTTCGGCTCAGGTCATGATCCCAGAGTCCTGGGGTCGAGCCCCACATCGGGCTCCTTGCTCGGCAGGAAGCCTGCTTCTCCCGCTACCATTCCCTCTGCTTGTGTTTCCTCTTGAGCTGTGTTTCTCGCTGTCAAATAAATAAAATCTTTAAAAAAAAAAAAAAAGACATTCACGTTTCCTTACAAGCCTATTGATGGCATATTTGTCAATAAAAGGAACTGTGAAATAAAGATCTGAAAACAAGATGAGAAAAAAAACCAAGATGAGATATATTTTTAACAAAGAAATCAGATTTTATGCATCTAAGGACATGGTATACCCTGTGAAGTACTCACCTTCACAGGCTACCCACAAATCTCAGTATTTTTGCTACCCCAAGCATTTTTGTAATCTCCGTTTTTTATAATGCATTCTTTAGCCCCTCCTCAAAAAGGGTGGAATTGATCTTAACAAAATAGTTTGGATGATCCAAATCTGACGAAATAAAAAAAGATGCTACACTATAAAATGCCATTTGGGAACTAAAACAAGGTCTAAGCACAAAAAGATACAAGTGATTTTTCACGTGTGTCTCTAACTTAAAGGGCTCACTGTGGCACATCTATACAGTATGGTCCATACACATTTTAAAAATCCATTATAATCGTAGATGCATATCTCATAAGAATATATATATTTTATATATGGATAATTTATAATTTATAAACATCATCAGGTATATTATCCTATTTGATACTTAAAATTTCATGAAAGGGAAATAAATATTACTATGACTATGTTATAGATGAAAAATCAAAAACTTCAAAAGCCTCAATATCTTACCTGAGAAATTATTTGGATATAATATTGGTGAACTTAGCCTTGAATCTATTCTGTTAGATTTTGTGTGCATTACCCTTACAAACCTAACAATGATAATAGCACCACTAATAAACAGAGTAATAACTGATCTTTATTGAGTTATGTACCAGACACATGAATTAAGTAAATTTACTTCACATAGGATACAACCTCCAAAACACAAACACACACACACACACACACACACACAAATTAATAAAAATACCTAAACAAAACATTCACAAATGCTGCTTCATGCACTGGTGGTCTGGACCTTCCTTCCATATGTTTATATGTGAATGTTTGTGTATTATCGAATATGCAAACATTCCAGAGATCAGCCAGGACTGTCCTGTATATGCTACTTCTTTAAGGAATACCCATGTTCTTCTCATAAAGACATTATAATTTTGTAATAGAAAAGATCAGTAACCTTAGTGTACATCATTGCATTAATAAAGAGTTTATAGGATGTAAAAGAGGAACTCATTACACAAACGATATAAGATATGAAGCTGAACATTTTTTCAAACTCTTTCTCTAGCTGGGTGCAGAGAACAGCTTGGTAATACAGAGGCACCTGGGTGGCTCAGTGGTTTAAGCCCCTGCCTTTGGCTCCGGTCATGATCTCAGGGTCCTGGGATTGAGCCCCGCATAGGGCTCTCTGCTCAGTAGGGAGTCTGCTTCCCCACCTTCTCTCTGCCTACCTCTCTGCCTACTTGTTCTCTCTCTCTCTCTCTGTCAAATAAATAAATAAATAATCTTTAAATATGTTAACAGAGAATTTATGTTAAGAGACAAGAGAAGGGGATGCCTGGGTACCTCAGTCGGTTAAGTGTCTGCTTTCTGCTCAGGTCATGATCTCAGGGTCCTGGGATGGAGCCTCATGTCTTGGGCTCCCTGCTCAGTAGGGAGTCTGCTTCTCCCACTGCCCCTCCCCCCACCACTTGTGCTCCCTCTTTCCTCTCTCTTGTGCTCTCTCTCAAATAAATAAAATCTTAAAAAAGAGAGAGAGAGAGAGAGAGAAAGGGAAAGAGAAGGGTGGTTACCAGGGGCTAGAGGTGAGAAAATTGGTGAGATTTGTTGGTCAAAAGATACAAACTTGCACTTAGAAGATGAATTGGTTCTGAGGATCTGATGCCCAGGTTTGTGATTACAGTTAACAACACTGCATTATATATTTGAAAGTTGCTAAGAGATGAGATTCTTAAATGTTCTACCACAAAATGAAATGATAATTATGTGATATGATGGAGGTGTTAGGTAGCATCACACTAGTAATCACATTGCAACAAATAAATAAATGTATCAAATCAACAATGTGTATAGCTTAAACTTATACAGTGCTATATATCAATTGTATCTCAATTATTAAAAAAAGGAAAAACAAGTATCAAACTTGGTAATTTATATATGAAGTTAAAATAAATTTATATTAATATAATTCATAAGAGGGGGCACCTGGGTGGCTCAGTTGGTTAAGTGACTGCCTTTGGCTCAGGTCATGATCCCAGGGGCCTGGGATCATGTCCCGCATGGGGTTCCCTGCTCAGCGAGGAGCCTGCTTCCCCCTCCCGCTCTCCCCTGTCAAATAAATAAATAAATAAAATCTTTAAAATATATATATATCTCATAAGAAATTTTAAAAACGTATAGATTTATGATCACAATAAATCTATTTATATACATATTTGTATACATACTGGCTACACATATTTATATGTACATATATACATACATATGAATTACATACAAATTTACAACATAGTTTATTGTTGGTGATCAGCAAAGATCTTTTTTTTTTGTTAAAGATTTTATTTATTTATTTGACATAGAGAGAAATCACAAGTAGGCAGAGAGACAGGCAGAGAGAGAGAGGGGGAGGCAGACTCCCTGCTGAGCAGAAAGCCCAATGTGGGGCTCCATCCCCGGACCCTGAGATCACAACCTGAGCCGAAGGCAAAGGCTTTAACCCACTGAGCCACCCAGGCACCCCCAAAGATCTTCTAAGTATATAAATGTAATACATTAGAATATGATGCTATGGTAAGAAATCAAAGTACAAATCTGAGAGGAAAAAAAGGGGTAAATTTTTATTTTTTTAATTTTTTTAAATATTTTATTTTTTTTTATTTGACAGAGAGAGAGATCACAAGTAGGCAGAGAGGCAGGCAGAGATAGAGGGGGAAGCAGGCTTCCTGCTGAGCAGAAAGCCCAATGCGGGGTACAATCCCAGGACCCTGAGATCATGACCTGAGCTGAAGGCAAAGGCTGTAACCCACTGAGCCACCCAGGTGCCCTGAGGTAAATTTTTAAACTAACAAATTACTATGGTATTTCCACTTTACTGGATACATTTGAAAAAAGCATGTAATTATCTTATAGTAACATTTATTATGTACAAGCAATTATACCTTTGCAATTATTCAAGCTCATAAGGAAAAACTTCAGGCATTTTTAAATGTGCAAGAGGGATGTAGTTTACATGAAAAAAAAGTGTTCAGCATCACTGATTATATCATTTCTGCTAAAGTATAGATAATACAAACTTTTGGTTTCCAGATAAGATTTCATAAATCTATTTTCCCACGTTCATTCCCATTAAATGCAACTATGAACTCCAGCAATGGTGCAAAAAACAAGCAAAGAATGTTCATGCAGCCTTATTTGTAATAGCCAAACACTGGAATCAGCCAGATATCATTGAACAGGTCAATGGGGAAACGAACTGTGGTATACACCTACCATGGACTACTTTTCAACAATAAAAAGGAGCAAACTATACATATAAACAAAAGCTTGCTTAAATCTCCAGAAAATTTTGCTGAGTGAAAAAAGTCAACCTCAAAAGACTATATAACATATTTCATGTGGCAAAATTTTAGAAATGGAAGACAGACTAGTGGTTTCCACAGTTTAGGGATAGTAGGTGTGAAACAGAAGGGAGGTGGGTGTAGTTATAAACAAGTAATAGGAGAGATCCTTGTGGTATTACAACAGCTGAATATCTTGACTATGGTGGCAGATACAAAATCCTCCACAGGTAGGTAATTGTACAGAACTTAAAAACTTAACACACAGATACACACACACATCTTCATGCAGCCCTTTCCATAATACTTCTTTAAGAGGGCAGTGTCGTCCTTATTGTTGCAACTGTGATAAGCAGCTGGCCTGATGAGAGAGTGCATACATTATGGGGACAAGACAAAATTCCTGTTTTCAAAGGCAGAATCATCTTCAACTGTCCATATATAGTACAAACAAGCAAATCTAAGTGCAACTCATAGTTACATCAATGTGCAGAATGGGCCAAAAATGGCCATCCTTAAAATAAATTATAAAATGTAAATTAAGGGATGCCTGGGTGGCTCAGTCGTTGAGCATCTGGCTTAGGCTCAGGTCATGATCCCAGGGTCCTGGGATTGAGTGCTGCATCAGGCTCCTTGCTCAGCTGGGGATTTTGCTTTTCCCTCTCCCTTTGCCCCTCCCCACCCAACTCGCGCTCTCTTTGCCTCCCAAATAAATAAACAAAATGTTTTTAAAAATGTAAATTAAGTATTTATAATAGGCTAATAGCTTATTGCTTTCCTACCATGTATCAACTATTTGATTTCCTTATAGAATGCAATGCTGTCCTTAATGAGAACTTCTCAACAACACGGAGAACCAAATAATTGCAGGTCTAAATGTAGCTTACAAAAATAAAAAAATACAAGGGAAATTATAAAAAGGCATGTTGAATACCAATATTCATATGAATATTCCAATATTAATTCTACTGGTGGTAGACAAATACACACAAAAGAATAACATCTATGGAATGACATCTTGCTAAGGAAAAGGAGGATCTATACGTGCATGTACATGAATAAAAAACATTTAAAAATGTTCACACTACCCTTAACAGGTTTTTTTTAAAGATTTTATTTATTCATGTGACAGAGAGAAAGATGACAGCGAGAGAGGGAACACAAGCAGGGGAAGCGGGAGAGGGAGAAGCAGGCTTCCCGCTGAGCAAGGAGCCCAATGTGGGCCTCGATCCCATAACCCTGGGATCATGACCGCAGCTGAAGGCAGATGCCCAATGACTGACCCACCTGGGTGCCTTTAAAAAAATATATAATATGTGTGTGTGTATCTTTTTAAAAAATAAAAATAAAAAAATAAAATTCAGTGAAATAATTATGATAATAATTACATTAAAATATGGATAAAGGGGCGCCTGGGTGGCTCAGTGGGTTAAAGCCTCTGCCTTCAGCTCAGGTCATGGTCCTGGGGTCCTGAGAGGGAGCCCTGCATCCGGCTCTCTGCTCAGCGGAGAGCCTGCTTCCCCCTCTCCCTGCCTGCCTCTCTGCCTACTTGTGATCTCTCTCTCTCTCTGTCAAATAAATAAATAAAATCTTAAAAAAAAAAACCACATACATCATAAAAACAGAGAGCAGGATGGTGGTTACCAGAGCCAAGGGAGTGGGGAAATTGGGGAGATGTTGGTTAAGGGTACAAATAGGGAACTAGTTGATGAATAAGTCCTGGAGAGCTAATGCACAGCATAGTAATCACAGTAAACAACACTATTATAAAACTTCAAAGTTACTAAGATATTAGATCTTAATTGCTCCCACCACAAAAAAGAAATGGTGATTAGGTAATGTGATAGGGGTAATAGCTAGCTCACCCTAGGGTGGTAATCATATTGTAATATATAGGGTGCCTCGGTGGCTCAGGCGGTTAAGCATCTGTCTTCGGCTCAGGTCATGATCCTGGAGTCCCAGGATCATTTCCTGCATCAGGCTCCCTGCTCAGGGGGGAGCCTGCTTCTCCCTCTGACCCTCCCTTCTCTCATGCTTTCTCTCTTTCTCTCTCAAATAAAAAATAAAATCTAAAAAAAAAACCCTGCATATTGCAATATATAAATGTATCACATCAACATGCTGTCTAACTTGTACAATGTAGTGCATCAATTGTATTTCAATAAAACAAAGAAAAATAAGATGAGAAGGAGCAGCCACTAAAGAAGTGCAGTACCAGGGAAGTCAAGAGAATAAAGTAGCACAAGTAGGTAATAATTGTTAATAGTGTCAAATGCTGCTGAGAAATGGAGTAAGATAAAGACAGGAATTACCAACAGATTGGCAACATGCAAGAGCTATTTCACTGGAAAGCTCAGGAAGACAGCTCGTCTGGAGTTTTGAAATGAGAGTAGAATGTGAGACTGTGAAGACAGCTATACAGCATTCTTGTCTAAGTCTTGCTGTCAAAAGGTACAAAAAAGCATAGTAGAAATAAAATAGCATATGAGTCAAGGGAAAAAAAAGACAGAATACATGCCGTTGTTGAATATTTTTATTTTAATGAAAAATACCAGAAAACTCGGGGTGTCTGAGAGGCTTGGTCAGTTAAGCATCTGATTCTTGATTTCAGCTCAGGTCATGGTCTCATCGTCCTGGGATCAAGCCCCATAGTGGGCTTCATGCTCAGCGGGGAGTCTGCTGGAGATTCTCTCCATCTCCGTATGCCCCTCCCTGCATGCTTTCTCTCTCTCTCTCTCAAATAAATAAATCTTTTTTTTTTTTTTTTTTTTTGACAGAGAGAAACACAGCGAGAGAGGGAACACAAGCAGAGGGAATGGTAGCGGGAGAAGCAGACCCCCTGCCGAGCAGAGAACCCGATGCGGGGCTGGATCTCAGGACTCTGGGATCTGACCTGGGCCGAAGGCAGACGCTTAACGACTGAGCCACCCAGGCACCCCTCAAATAAATAAATCTTTAAATAAATAAATAAAATCTTTTAAAAAACTTTTTTGAAAATTTTAAATACCAGAAAACCAGCCTTCCATTTGTTTTAAACACCACAGGTTGCCAAAAAATTGTCCTTCAAGTTCAGCTATAAGGAAACTATAGATACAATAAGCCCTGTTATCCATAGAAAATACAAAATATTACTTTAACCCTTATTTTTATTTGAAGAGTGCCACAGATGTCAGCATAAAATATGGAGAATACATACCCAACTAGAGGGATATCTATTGTTTTATTTCCTATTGAAATAAGTAGTTGGTCAAAAGTGTCTTCATCTTTATCAGGATGGTATTCCACCATAGCTGTCATTTGAAGTCCAGAAGCAAGTGCTTTATCCAGATTGGTCAAAATCAGTTTGAACTTTAGTGGGAGAAAAAAAAAAAAATCAAATGATACATGGTAACTCCTAATAAGGAAATAACGTGAGCAATGGTAGTTAGAAGTATACATTATTTCAAGAGCTATATCAATACCTAGACAATATCCCTTCCCTAAAGGCAAAGACTTAATTACCATATGTGTATGTATCAGAGTCTAGATCCTTCAGATATGCTTTTCACAGTACATGGACTGAAACTGACAATGCAGTCAGTTGAGAAACATGTAAATGCTCATAGCCTCCTTGAGAAGTACGAGATACTTAAATAGAGGAAAAAAGGGAGAGCAATCAAATAAAACTCTTGCTCAATCATCTATATATACATAACACATCCATACATGCGTATATACATGTGTATATATACACATGTATATATAGCATTTTATATAGTTTTTGTGTGGGGACTTAGAATTCATAACTTGGAGGAATATAAAAAAAAAAACACGAATAGAATAAAGAGGGGAAAAAACACTGCCACTCTTGTAAACCATTTCCTAGACTCCAGGAAAAATATGAAGGGAGAAAGAGAAGAACTACTATGTGTTGGGCACTCACAAGATGTCAAGCATTCTACACCTCTTATTTCTAGAGTCCTGAAAGGCCAATGTTAAGATTCTCAGAATATAGATGAGGAAACTGGGACTTGTAGAGGATAATTAATGTCTAATGTCACTGTGACAGTGAGGATTCAAATCACACATCTATCTGACTCTAAAATGTAAGCTCTTTCCCCACAACTGGAATAAGTCCCTCTCCTGAATATACAATCTCCTTAAGGAAGCAGACTATATACCCCTAGAAAGTTAAATAATACAAGCCAGGGACTAATTAAGTGTCTTTTGAGTCATGGAGACGTAAGTATCATGGAAATCCATGAGAAAGCATGATTATAGGCCAGAAAGGAGAGTACTTGGCCTAGGCTTAGAGAGTGGTCAAGCAAGTAATGTGTACAAGCAAGTAAGGTGCTCCCTGTAGGGGCAGGATTATCTCAGACACA
This sequence comes from Procyon lotor, assembly GCA_028646535.1. Classification (NCBI taxonomy): domain Eukaryota; kingdom Metazoa; phylum Chordata; class Mammalia; order Carnivora; family Procyonidae; genus Procyon; species Procyon lotor. The sequence goes on from CM053612.1 coordinate 76,484,131, forward strand.
AGCAGAGAAAAGAATAAACAAAACAGTCTCCCAGCAGGCAATTAATAAGCTAGCCTTGCTGGGCAAAGAGCTTCAACAACAGAGGTCTGTCGAAATTAATTATTTAGGGCTTTTCATGCCAGGCTCAGTCTACACAGTACTTTCCAGCAATGAAGGACAAAGAGCAGGGAAGTGATTTGTTGATACGAATGGTCTGAAAGCTTCCCACTTCCAGTAAACTTCTGATACCTTAAAACTATCACAGTCTAACTCTCCGTCTCCCCGCAATGATAGAACGGTAATAAAACAAGCGGTGGATTAGTCCCTTGATAAGCCTGTGGGTGTTACTGTCGTCCTTTAAAGAAGCTGTATCTTCAAGAAGAAAAACAGAATGGGGCACCTGGGTGGCTCAGTCAATTAAGCATCGGCCTTAGGCTCGGGTCATGATCTCAGGGTTCTGGGACACAGCCCTGCACTGGGCTCCCTGCTTACTGGGGAGTCTGCTTCTCTCTCTCCATCTGCCCCTCCCCTGGCTCGTGCACACTCTTTCTCAAATAAATAAAATCTTTAAAAAAAAAAAAAGAAGAAGAAGAAGAAGAAGAAGGAAAACCTGGGCTTCAGCAATATGTGACTCTTGATCAAACTACATGTTGCTGAGTCCTCTGAGCATTGCTGAGCCCTCTGAGCAGTAGGCACAGGTGTGTAAGGCACCATCCCCACCTAGGAGCTAATGGACAGACCACCGAGGTAAAACTAACATTAACTAGGAGTCATAGGGACACAAGTCCAAACTATAATAAATGTCTGTTAATGCAACTGGTATCCAGTAGGAAGAAATAATTTGGAGATGATGTAATAAGACTTAGAGAGCAAAAGAACTCACTTTGACCCTCAAAGATGGGTGGGGTTTGGAAAAGGGTGATTCTTGCAGGAGGTGGGAATGAAAACACGGCTGAAAAGAAAAGGAAGTCTAGAGGCGCCTAGGTGCTCTGTCAGTTAAGCATCTGCTTTTGGCTCAAGTCATGATCTCAGGGTCCTGGGATTGAGTTCCACATTGGCCTCTCCACCCAGGGAGAGCCTGCTTCTCCCTCTCCCTCTGTGCGTGCTCTCTCTCTCTCTAAAATAAATAAACAAAATCTTTAAAAAGAAAAGGGAGTCTGAGCCATGAGGGTAAAAAGGGGCAATTACAAGTAAGACTGGCCTGACTGATCCAGCAACCACACAAGTTGGCAAAACACTGAAGACGAGAGCTGTGTCTTCTTTATTCTCTACCAGCAACCCACAGTAGATAGCAGATAGCACTGCATATGGTTCATAATAGGTAGTCAACACAAAGACAACGCAGCCTCTTGAGCCAGGGCGGAAAACAAGTACTACTGTCTATTAGGAGTATCACTTTGTAAATAATTATAAACAGCGGTTATGACAATGCTCTTTATAGAGTACTTTGTTTTTATTAATTTTCTCTACAAGATAGTTAATACATTTCTTGCTAATCTATCTCTTTCCTAATTCCCTTTATGTCTATGAAGGATCAGGAGTGCATATCGTGGTCTTGCAACAAAGAGAAGTTCACACTGATAATGGGTTTGTGACTTTGGCCTCTAACTAGTAAGCTTACCTGGCCTTTCTCTTGTCAATGTCAAGACTTGTGATCTAAATAGTTTTCCTTCATGACTCTTGATTCAAACCAAAACTAATTATATCATTTTTCTCCTCACTGCATAAAAACCACCCATACAAGTGTCTCCTGGACATCCATAAAATAGTGTTTGCCTCCATCTGGGATTTTCAGACATACTTTCAATTGTTCAATAAATATGTAGTGAGGTAGTGAAATAATCAACTTTTTCCCTAATTTTACAGTATTTGGAATAAATCAGGTCATTTTTGGTTTAAAGAGTAAAGAGCCTCCTGTGAGGTACTATTTTATCACAAAAGATATATTACTATTGTTAAAACATGCAAATACAAAATAGAACAAAGCATCATTCCATTTATATGAAACTCAAGAAAAAGCAAAACTAATAAGTGGTGTTAGAAATCAGTAGAGTGGTCACCTCCATGGGGTGATTACTCCAGGTACTAAAGGGAACCTTCTAGAGTGGTGGAAATATTCTACAATTTGACCCAAACGGTGACTACATGGGTATATAAGTATATAAAAATTCGTCAAACTTTACTTTCAAGATTTGTGCACTTTAGTGTAGATAAGTAGTACAACAATTTTTTAAGTGTAAAACGTAGAACATGAAAGGCTTTTTTCTCTTTGTCCTTGTAATGGCTACCATACATTTTTCTATGTGTATACAAACAAATATATGTAATTTTAACAAAAAAAAATCACAAATACCTATCTATTTCTGTACAGTCGCATTCAATACTATTTATCATTAGGAATGTCCTACAAAAAAAATCAAGTTATTTATCACTTACATATCAAAAATCCTTATCACCTTTCTTATATCAAAAGTTTCCCTGATAATAGGCGATCATAGTAAAAACCCATACACACACGATCTAAAATAACTGTGACACTGAGATATAATTCTGTCAACTTTTATTTTATTTTTTTATGTTACTTTAATTTTTTTTTTAAAGATTTTTATTTATATGACAGAAAGAGAGAAATCACAAGTAGGCAGAGAGACAGGCAGAGAGAGAGGGGGAAGCAGGCTCCCTGCTGAGCAGAGAGCGTTGTTGCCGGAGCTCGATCCCAAGACCCTGAGATCATGACCTGAGGTCAAGGCAGAGGCTTAACCCACTGAGCCACCCAGGCGCCCCAATTCTGTCAATTTTTAAACCCCAGAAGATTGGGACAGCCTCTCGAAACATGAATTTTGCATAGTAGGTGCTCAACAAATGTTTGTTAGAATATGAATTTTGTTGATGTAATTCTACAGTATATGAGCAAAAATTGTGGGCTGTTAGGAGACGGATACAGAACACTTTTTACCTTCTTTTCAAACCCAGAATGATGAAGTTGGGAGGTTCTAGATCTACTTTTCCCCACCTGTCTCCCAAAGCCAAGAAAAAAGTAAAAACACAAAACAAAACAAAACAAAACAAAACGACTAGCACACGTAAACACTAAGAGACCTAAATCTCCGCTCACTGGGATGGTCAATCCTGCCCCCTTCTCGCAGGCGCCGGGCATCTACTCTCAGGCACATAGCAGGCGCCCAGGTGGGGAGGCGTTCTCAGAGCCCTGAAAGTCCTGAGGTCCTGCTCCAGCACCCCTGAGTGTATTACCTGTGGTTTGAGGGGCTCCTGAAACCGGATTTTCTGGTTGCAACGGCCGATATTGTGTACAGTAACTGGGAGGCGGTACACCCTCCCGGCCAGCGTGTCCAGGAACTTCACCTCCGAAGGGGTCACCCGCAGCTGCACCTCCTTTTTTGGGGTCTCCGCCTCCCGGAGGATCAGGGAGCCCCTCTCGGTCTCCATGGCGGTCCTCTAGGTTGCCTGCAAACGGTAGCTGACTTCACCTACAGAGGGCCAGCGTGGACGCCGTCGCTAGGCAACCGAAGGACGCTGGGCGCTGGAGCGTCAAGCTCCACCCCCATTGGTGCAGCCCAAACCCTGTGAGTTGGCTTTCCCGAACAGAGAATGCAGGCTTCAGGGGAAAGAACACAGGGATCACAGGTGTCAGCAGAGAAACTGGAAAACGTTTTACGGCAGCCCAAATCCCGGAGGCCTCTCACTTTGCCATGGCCTGGCAGGAATTTAAGATGGCATTGGGAGTAGGCATTTTCCTGGACCTCTCTTTAGACAAAGCTTAAAGAGCAGGGGAAGTGAGGTGCCACGGAGTCTATTAAAGCACAAAATATAACAGTAACAGAAGAATTCAATGGAAGCAGAGTCAGGGCCCCCTGGGTGTCTTCTTATTGGCCTATAAGGCTATCATTACTAAAACTGTAATAGCATTCCCGTCGGTTTTTTGTTAAAATGCAAATTCTGTTTCAGTAGCTCTGGGGCAGAGCCTAAAAATCTGTTTTGTAACCAGGTCCCAGGAGATTTTAACAAAGCAGGTCCAGGGACCACAAACTGAGTACAGAAGCTTTAGTTTTGTTAACTAATCTAGGCGTTTAGTTTCTTCATTTGTGAAACCGAGGCGCTGCTAAGACTGAGGCTGAGCCTCTCCATCTCTAACTAGATGAGCACCTTTCCAACAAGCCCAGATTCACACTGCCCAATCCCTATTCTCTCTTCATTCTTTATCTGTTGTGATGGTCTTAGTGTTTTAAAACGTACTAGGTGAGTGCAGTTCCCTACCTTAAATTTGCCTCTTATCATAACTTTACAACACGCTGCTTCTAGGAACCTTTATTAATTTGGAGTCAAGGTCTCCAGATTTATTGATATACTGTGTAATTATATTTATAGTTATAAAAATATATAGATATAAATTTATATTTGCCTATATATAAACAAATATATACACTCGCATTACATATATATACATATATGTGTGTGTGTGTATATATATATTTGCTATTTTCATTTCCTCCTTGCTACTGTACATAACTTTTGATAAGGAAAAAACTGTCCATTAAGCTGACCGACCAAACTAGCAAGGGAACTCCAGTCCCTGTCTCAAAGCCCTTCCGGTTCTTCTTTCCTACCCCGTTTCCCCCGCGCGCCAAAATACCAAATATGCACATGTAGGAGGGTATAAATTACCCTCCCTGCTTGTGCTTGGGTCTCAGACCTTTGGAGAAGGATCTCCTCTGAGCCCACCGGTGTTTAATAAATCTCCAATCCTTCCTAGTCTCCAAGTTCCGCTTGGTTTTTCCGCCAGGATCCAGTCCAGGTTCTGCAACACTTTCACTCTGAGAGGACTGGCCTTTCCATCTGCTGGCCAAACAGTTATTTATCCTTCAAAAACACTGTTGTCCTTTTTTCACCAACTGTTTCACTCCTCTAAACAGATCTCAAAGCAGACATCAAAAAATTCTACTAGAGATCATTCTGCTTACTTCCTCATTGTTATCCTTTCCTTGGTATTTAGAAACTCTACCCACCATTAGAGTTTCCACTGGCTAAGTATAAAGTAAGACTTCTGATTTCTAGTTCACATGGCAAAATGTGGACTCAACAGATAGCATACTCTTAAATACAGAGTAGAAAAATGGTCAAGTCTACAATAGACATTTAGAATCTCTTTTTAACCTCCAAGTCTCCGTAACAGTATAGTTCATCATTCATTATAATGAGGGGTAACTATTTATTCTGTTGGTACCATGGGAATCTTGTAAAACATGGGAAAGACTTTGAAAGTTTTTTTTGAAAAAGGAGTCTGAATGCAACCCAGGAAAATCTATTATAGTAGTTAGAATAGTGACTCAGAAACAAGAGCTATTGAAAGAAGATGAACAGATCTTCTCTGAACACAAGAATACTAAAAGTATAGTAACTGGTGGGTTTAAAAAATAATTTGTGGGGTGTCTGTGTGGCTCAGTCCTTAAGCGGCTGCCTTCGGCTCAGGTCATGATCCCAGGGTCCTGGGATCAAGCCCTGCATCAGGCTCCCTGCTCATCGGGAAGACTGCTTCTACCTCTCCCTCTCCCCTGGCTCGTGTTCCCTCCCTCGCTGTGTCTCTCTGTCAAGTAAATAAATAAAATTTAAAAAAAAACAAACATTTTTTTAATTCTTAAAATAAATAAAAATCTAATTCTTAAAATAAATAATTTGACAGTGGGTAGTAATAATGAAATTCACTAAGTTTCCACAGGATTAAAATTTCATCCTGTAGGTGAAAAGCCACGCTAACAAAAATAAATCGATGGCAGTAATGTCCAGATAGAGTAGAATTGCATAACTTGGACGGCAGTGACAAGGACCAAGAATTCTTGTCTCCTTTAAGGTGTACCTAGCTGGACTAAGAATCAAATTGACATGAGACAGATTAACAGGAGACAATCAAATTTAAAGCATACATACGGGAACCCACTCAGACATGGAAATTCCAAAGACAGGCAGGCAAAATGAGGCCCATCCTGAACTGAGGAGTAGGGGTAGGGGATTGGGACTTCAAAAGGAAGGAATGTACCTCACGTTCTTACTAAACATCCGCCCTGATAAGAAAAGCAAATGTATGGAAATTAAATGTTTCTCTTGCCATACAGATGAATCACTCAGATAAAATTTATCTCTGCTAATAACTGTTATTCTAGAAAGACCCTCATTTAGATTCCTCTATGTCACCAAGGGAGGGGCAAAAGTTTACTGATTGGATCAAATAAGCCAGTTTCTGAGTTCTGAGGGTAGCCAGTTGAGAAGACTTCCAGGTGGCAGGCTCAAAGCATCTTCAGATAGAGCAAGGGAAAATAGTGGCAATCTCACAGATCTTCCTTGTTTGTTTGTTTGTTTTTTTAAGATTTTATTTATTCATTTGACAGAGAGAGAGAGAGAGATTGATGACACAAGTAGGCAGAGAAGCAGGCAGAGGCAGAGGAAGAAGCAGACTCCCTGCCGAGCAGGGAGCCGGATGCGGGGCTCTATGCGGGGCTCGATCCCAGGACCCTGAGATCATGACCTGACCTGAAGGCAGCCGCTTAACCGACTGAGCCACCCAGGCACCCCAGTTCACCATATAAGCTTTTTAAAACCTGCTTTGTTGGAACTTTTCATAAGGAATCTCTAGATTGAAATTTTAATAGCCTCTCAAGGTCAAAAGCCAAGCCAAGTATTTGCCATCAGACTTTGCCTGAAAGACCCATAGATTTGGTGAATTCCTCTTTTGAAGGTCCCCCAAATATCCTGAGGTTCCTGTACGTGCCAGGAAGTGACCTTCTTTGCTTACCTGGTCAGCAAAGAACTCTGTAAGCAAGGTATCAGGCTGAGATTTCTAAGGGGCTTTATTGGCTCCATAGAGTTAACCTTAGTCCTTTAAAGCTGTTTGGTCATATCTGAGTCTGTGCATGTCTTTCACATGTGACATTCCAGTCAAAGGCTTGGTGAAATAACCTGTGTTTCCAATTGTGTTCTGTCAGTTGAACTTATGCAAATAAGTATATTGCCATAAATATAAAAGAATACTCACTAAGGGGCGCCTGGGTGGCTCAGTCCGTTAAGCATCTCCTTCGGCTCAGGTCATGATCTCAGGGTCCTGGGATGGAGCCCTGCTCAGTGGGGAGCCTGCTTCTCCCTCTCTCTCTGCCACTCTCGCTGCTTGTGCTCTCTCACTCTCTCTCTCGCTCTCTCTCAAATAAATAAATAAAATCTTTAAAAAAAAAAATACTGAGAGTTTCTGAATCCTGGAGGGTTCAAGTAGAGAGAAAAGGAAAATGTTTCAATTTGTTCACAAAGGTATGTTTTATCAAATTGCTGTAAGTCATTTTAAGAGAAAAAATTTTCTCGGGCGCCTGGGTGGCTCAATGGGTTAAAGCCTCTGGCTTCAGCTCAGGTCATGATCTCAGGGTCCTGGGATCGAGCCCCGCATCGGGCTCTCTGCTCAGCGGGGAGCCTGCCTCCCCCCCCTCTCTGCCTGCCTCTCTGCCTCCTTGTGATCTCTCTCCTCTCTGTCAAATAAATAAAATAAAATCTTAAAAAAAAAAAGAATGTATTAAAAAGTTTTCTTAAATCTGGAAAAAATAAAACATTTTTCAAAAGACAGCAATGTTCCAAACAAGAAGTCACAAAAGTTATAATTACCTTGCTCAGTTCATTCAATCCCATGTTATTCTTTTTCTGCTTCACTCTAACTTTTCCACTAATTTCAGAAATTTTTACTTAGTTCAGTTTTATGATCTTAAGGCTGTCAGAAACCTGTACTCAAGAGTTTTTTTCCATGAGTCTCACTGAAGATGAAGCAAACTTGCAGCGAATTTTTATGAAGGCATCTGAGTACAAGTATAACTGTGAACAATAAAAGACTTAAATATGGCCTTGGTTACAGATAAGAATCCAGATCATCACCATGCAATTGGAAGGAAATTTGGTTATTTTTGTGATACATATTATTTGAAGATAATAACATACCAACACATGAAATTACTAGGAGTTTCATATAACTCTTAGAAGATTTATTTTAATACCATATCTACATAAATATAATCTAAGAGGGTTTAATATAACTTCTTGGACAATGTTGCCATGTAACTTAACATACCCAATAAGTCAGTTTAATTTCTCACTTTTTTTTTAATGTTCCAGTGGCCCACTGTAAATTTTCAGTTAGATTGTGGTCAAAGGACGTCACTTTACCCTGGCAGGGTGAGTGGAGGTGCCAGGACCTCACCCCTCCCCTGCTGGGGATCACTACTGCCTGCTACTTAGATTAAAATCTGCTCTTCTCACCTAAAAAAAAAAAAAGACTTCATTTTAGAATTTAATTTTGGGACGTATGTGAAAAAATATCGAAAGTTCTGAACATTTGATTGAATTGGATCACAAATCATTATGGAACAATATTTAATTTTCCTTAACCAAGGAGACAAGAAAAGATATCAAAGGCAAATACAGGTTACATAATTGTGAGCAAAATTTTGCTCTTTTAACATTCACACTCAGTTTTCTTAAGTAACCAAAGACCTGAAAAACACAGGAAATTATTTTGGCAAACAGAGAGTCATGGGGTTTTAGGCAGATAATTTAAAATGCCAAGAAAAACTTTAGGGAAGAAGAATTTACTCTGTATTTCAAGGTCCCTCTAGTTGGACTAAGAATCAAATTGACATGAGACAGATTAGCAGGAGAAAAATTTAATAGTGTACATATGTACAGGGAATCCACACAAACATGGAAATTCCAAAGACAGACAACATAAAGCTTAAAGGAGCTAAGGAGAGGGGGGAGGGATCTGAGGCTACAAAGGGGAGATCATTAGCAAGAAGGTGAAAGAAGACACCCAGAAAACGAAGTTTGCCCCATTATGCAAATAAGTTTCTTAGGTAAATAGGAATCTCTGTTAATTGCTCTCTTCCTGATACAAGTAGGCAGTCCAGAGGGAGGTAAAGAGCTTTTCCTGAATCTGCTGAGTTTTCATTACTTTTAATTTAAAATAATGTTCATGCCAAAGTGGCCTATCTTGAGGCTGCCTACCCTTGGCCCCTAGTAAAAGCAGATCAATATTTCAAAGAAACTTAGTGCTTTTAATAAACAGAAAACAAAACCTTTGCCCCAGTGTACTTTTGAAATTAAAACACATTTACTTATTTAAATTTATCTTAATCTTAGCCAGTACTGACCACACATAAAATTTCTTTTCAAAGATTCTTTCTCCATAAACCTTTCACAACTTTCTTCTACATTCAGATTTTGTCCTAAATCTTTACTCTTTAAATAACCAGTGTCACTTTAGCACAAAATTGTTCTCAATTCCCTCAACTAGCATATGTTTTTATTTCTCATATTTTTTCTTACCAAAAAAAAATGTATCTTATTTTCCTCACATATAGAGTTGTTTTCCTTATTATTTCTGGTGGTCTTCATTACATATATTAGAATTCTTAATGCTTAGAAGCCTTAATTTCTAGTATAAACTAAGTAGTATGCAATTGTGAACTCTGTCACACCAGAATTCTTTAGATTGGCAGATTTATGAATATATTCTATGATGTAGGAAAGAAACTTTAGGTTTTGAAGCCGACGGCCAAGAAAGAATTCTTGAGGGGCGCCTGGGTGGCTCAGTGGGTTAAAGCCTCTGCCTTCGGCTCAGGTCATGATCTCAGGGTCCTGGGATCGAGCCCCGCATCGGGCTCTCTGCTCAGCAGGAAGCCTGCTTCCCCCTCTCTCTCTCTGCCTGGCTCTCTGCCTACTTGTGATCTCTTTCTGTCAAATAAATAAATAAAATCTTTAAAAAAAAAAAAGAGAATTCTTGAGATGTCTTTAGTGCAAAAAGGTGGTTTTATTAAAGCATAGATACAGGACCCCCGGACAGAAAGAGCTGCGCTGAGGTCATGAGGAATGACCCATTATATACTTTCAAGTTGGGAGAGGGTTAGGGACAGCATAAAATTTCCAGGTATTTTGGAAATAAGATTTCCAGGATCCTGAGAGGGCTAGCTAGCTATGGTTAGGAAAAGGTCATTTATTACTGGGTAGTAAAAACTCAGTCAGGAGACTCTTCAGATGTGTATTGGTGGGTCATATGCTTGGAAGATGATTGCCAACATGTATCTTGGGGGTAGAGATAAAGGAAGTTTCCAAAGGAATTTTTATATGTTAAAGTAGACTTACAGTATCCTAAGATTGCCTTTTGCCCTTAGCAAAGTATTAACACTGAGGCAGCTGACTGAGTTCCTAGAGGAATGTCATTCTGCCTGTTTCAAGGACTTATCAGTGGGTTATAAGTAGTAAGGAAATTTAATAATTTTTCTTCTGCCTTTGTTTCCCACATCATTTTATAGTTTTTAGAAATGTGTTTTCTTGATATGGTCTTTCAGTAAAGCATAAAACATGTTTACTAATGGACTCAAATTTATCTTTAGTTTCTCTATAAGAAGGCAGAAGTTGATCAACCATGTTCAGTACTTAATGTTGCATTATTTTATCAAATTTGGAAATGATCTAGATTATCAGTGAATTTGTTACTCATCATTTAACTTAGTAAGACTTTAAAATTTGAGATACCAAAGATTTTGGAAGCTATTTAAAAGTTTACCCAGG
>CM053612.1:76494820-76516686 GCA_028646535.1 Procyon lotor
AAAAAAAAAAAAGATAAATAAATAAAAGTTTGCCTACAAATCTTTTAATCTTACATCTACTTATTTTACTTGTTCTTTTATTTATTTATTTATTTTTTATGTTCAGTTAGCCAACATATAGTACATCACTTTTTTTTTTTAAAGATTTTATTTATTTATTTATTTGACAGAGAGAAAAAGATCACAAGTAGGCAGAGAGGGAGGCAGAGGGAGAGGGGGAAACAGGCTCCCTGCTGAGCAGGGAGCCCGATGCGGGGCTTGATCCCAGGACCCTGAGATCAGGGCCTGAGCTGAAGGCAGAGGCTTTAACCCACTGAACCACCTGGGTGCCCCTTCTCTGGTTTTTGATGTAGTGTTCAACGATTCATTAGTTGCGTATGACACGCAGGGCTCATCACCACACATGCTCTCCTTAATACCCATCACCTGGTGACCTTATTCCCCCAGCCCCCTCCCTTCGGTAACCCTCAGTTTGTTTCCCAGAGTCCAGAGCCTCGTGGTGTATCTCCCTCTCTGATTTCTTCCCCTTCAGTTTTCCCTTAACGATTATGCTTAGACTACCCACAGAACTCCACATGGCATTAAAATCAAGGATTTTTCTAAGTTTTTTCTTTTTCTTTTTTCTGCTGACAAATTTTGCAACCGAGATACCATGAATTTATATGACATCTAGTAAGCACAAGCCGAATAAAAGTTTTATATTTAATGCTGATAACTCTAAAGACATGTTTATTTTAATTAAACCAACAACCTTAAATAAGCTTTTATACCAAATATTTTCCCAGATCATGCGACCTTAAAAAACATTTAGATCAGTTAAATCTGAATTTTGGAATACCCAATCCTTACAAGTGCTTGCCTTCAAACCAACTCTATAGAGCTCTTTTATGAATTATTTTTAACAATACCATCTGAAAATAGAAAAATATCTTGCATTTACAACATACATGGACCCACACAAAAAATACAAAGATGTCACTAATATTTTTGGAGAGAACATTATAGATCCAACTTTTAAATACTTTGCTCTGGGGCACCTCGGTGGCTCAGTGGGTTAAAGCCTCTGCTTTCGGGTCAGGTCCTGATCTCAGGGTCCTGGGATCGGGCTCTCTGCTCAGCAGGGAGCCTGCTTCCGCCCCCCGCCCCCCACCCCCCGCCTGCCTCTCTGCCTACCTGTGATCTCTCTCTGTCGAATAAATAAATAAAATCTTTAAAAAAACAAACAAACAACTTTTTCCTAAAGTTTGTATGTCAAACAGTGTCTCTTAGGTCTTAGAGGAGATGAGGTTAGGAAGTTTATATCACAAAGGCATGGGAAAGTGTCTAATTTTTTTTTCTTTCAATGTGGATATTTGGAGCATATGTCTGTTATCAAAGGTGCTAGGATCTGGGCATAAGAGCTCCTTCAGCCATTTGTATTTTTTAAAGGCCTCTTTCCCTTTTTCCCCCATGTCTCAGGAGATTGTGGTCTCTGTACACATTTATTTTTATTTTTTAAAAGATTTTATCTATTTGTCTATGTATGTATGTATGTACATATGTATTTGAGAGAGAGAGAGAGAAGAAGCAGAGTGAAGGAGCGGGACAGGCAGACCCTGCACTGAGCATAGAGCTGGATAAGGGCCTCAGTCTCCCAACCCTGAGATCAGGACCTGAGCCAAAATCAAGAGTGAGATGCTTAACCAGCTGAGCCACCCAAACGCCCCTCTGTTTACATTTATAAGGCATGACAAAATTCATTATTTCAAGGCACAGAGAAAGAACATAAAAAAAAATTGTTTTCTGGACTTTTAGGGTTGTTGCTATTTAAAATTTACCTTTTCTGGATTAATTTTGAATAGACAATACAGACACATGCTACAAAATTCAAAAAGAATATAGAAGCAGCTCTCATTGCCAGTGTTTCTGTTATCATGCCAGACTATTCTGTGCCTATATAAGCATATATGTCTCTATTTTTCAGCAATGTTAATTTATTTTTTTCAGTTGTTATTTAAGTTTGTTAGTTAACATACAGTGTAATATTAGTTTCAGGTGAACAATATAGTGATTCAATACTTCCATACAATACCTAGTGCTCATCACAAATGCACTCCTTAATCCCTATCACCTACTTCACCCATCCCCCTGCCCACCTCCTCTTTGGTAACCATCAGTTTGTTCTCCAGAGTTAAGAGTCTGTTTCTTGATTTGCCTCCCTCTCTTTCTTTCTCTCTTTTTTCAACTTTGCTCATTTGTTTCGTTTCTTAAATTCCACATATGAATGAAATCCTATGGGGCACCTGGGAGGCTCAGTTGGTTAAGTGTCTGCCTTCAGCTTGGGTTGTGATCTCGGGGGTCATTGAGATTGAGATTGAGACTCCAGACATGCATTGGGCTCCCCGCTGAGCAGGGAGCCTGTTTCTTCCTCTCCCTCTGCCACTCTCCTTGCTTGTGTGAGCTCTCTCTCTCTCTCAAATAAATAAAATCTTTAAAAAAAAAAAAAGAAAGAAATCACATGGTATTTGTCATTCTCTGACTTATTGCACTTAGTATAATACTAACAATACTAACTCCATCCATGTTATTGTGAATGGAAAGATTTCATTCTTTTGTATGGCTGAACAATATTCCTGTGTGTGTGTGTGTGTGTGTGTGTGTGTGTGTGTGTATTTCTCCTTTATTCATTCATCAGTGGATGGACACTTGGGCTATTGCTGTAATTTGGCAGTGCCCCCGGGCTCTATCCCAGCCAAGTCTGCTGACATTTAAAACTCTAGGCTTTAAACCCTGCTGGTTGCAAGAATTCATGAAATTTAGTCCCTCTTTTTTTCCAAGCCATTGGCTATGGGGAAACATTCTTGTGCTTACCATGTGCTCCCCTCTCTCTCACCCTTCTCTAGAACCAGGGTTCCCTCCCCTCTGCATCAGCCAGTGTCAGTTTCTCCCTTAAACCATATGTTGGCACTTCCTACCTCATTCATTCATTCATTAAATATTTTATTTATTCATTTGAGAGAGAGAGAGCGAACACGAGTTGTGGGCAGAGGGGCAGGGAGAAGCAGACTCCCTACTGAGCTGAGATCCCAACATGGGACTCAATCCCAGGATCTGGAGATCATGACCTGAATGGTCGCTTAACTAGCTCAGTCACTCAGGTGCCCCTTCTTACCCTCTTCAATGTGGCCTCTTCTCTCCCTTTAGTTGTGGAGTTTGTTCTGTCAGTCTTCAGGTCTATTTCCAGGGAATTTAGGATGACTTGATAGTTATCTAGTTGTATTTGTGAGATGAATACAACTCCACTGCCATCTTCCTGTCTCTCCCCTCCTTTTTTTAAAGTACAAAACAATTTTTTCCCCAATATCCTGATCTTTTATAATAGTCACAAACATTTTGAGAGGAATATATGAAGTTTGGCAATTGGTCAAGATAGGTGGGCTTGAACTTGTTTCCAGAGCTGTAGTTCAAGTTTTGTAGAGATTTGCATAATAAAGACAATTGTTCCTCATTCACCAGAGATGGGGATTACAGCCTGAATATCAAGGAGGTGGCTCATCTTTTTAACTAAATTTGCTTCTTTATATCAGGGAGAATTTTTAACTAAAATGGGAACTGAAAGCTTTATGCTTTTGTAAAATCCGTATAAAGCATTTTAACAAAAGCCTTTTTTCTGGGTACACAACTTAACCTTGGCTTCTATTAGCCTATGAATATTGGCCTTTTGCAAATCATGTGTAGGAAGGCCTAGGAAAAATTCTGGTCATCTAGATCCTCTGTGAAGATTGTAAATATAGTCAAATAATCTAATCACCCTCTAAATTCAGTAGGATCTTTTGAAAAGAGAGATAAAAAGTCTTTATAATTTAAAAGCTCTGCTGCTATCAAGAGACATGAATTTTCTTTGCAGTGGGTGGGGTCTAGGATATACCTGCAAAGGATATTGTATAGGAAAACCTGTGTCTCACAGAGCCTGATTACAGAGTCCTGGAAAGTAGAAGTAAAGTGAGTCTTATGGCCAGTCTTGGGTGCTTTTATTAAATTTGTTTTCTAGCTTTCAGCATTACATGAGCAACCTGTATACTTTGAACCTAGAGATTTGGTTAGAGTGTTCTCTGTCAGTCTTGTTGGGAAAGGAAAGTTAAAATAGGCATATGTGGCCAGATTTTTAAAAAGGGGAATTTACGTTGGATGGGGACATTTCTTTCTTTCTTTTTTTTTTAAAGATTTTATTTATTTGAGAGAGAGAGAGAGAGCACAAAAGCATGAGAGGGGATAAGGTCAGAGGGAGAAGCAGACTCTCCACAGAGCTGGGAGCTGATGTGGGACTCGATCTTGGGACTCTGGGATCAAGACCTGAGCTGAAGGCAGTTACTTAACCAACTGAGCCACCCAGGCACTGGATTTCTTTGTGTCTCGTGTCTATATTCTGTTCTTTTACCTTGTCAAGGGAGTCCCTAAGGCTAGCCATTACACTAGTAAGGTAATTGAGAGCTCTTTATTTTAGATATAGATAGATATAGATATAGATATAGATATAGATATAGATATAGATATAGATATAGATATAGATATATGGCCAGTATCAAGGAATCATCATCTGGTCATTGACAAGTAGGACCTATTAATAGTGACTTAAACCAATAAGCCTTTTAATGGTTTAACCCAAGATGCTAGAGATGGCCACAGCGGGCAGAGATGATGCAGTCACCCTGATCCAACAGTTTACTCCTGAAATTAGGCTAAGAAAGCAAAAGCCTTTGTTGCACAGGTGGTAAGGATGGTGTAGTGAAGATGGTGCCTCTGATCTCCCATGAAAATATGAGACACCTCTAGTCTCAGACCTGCTGATCTGTGACACAAAGCAGACACTTCTGGAATGGGACATTCGAGCACTAACAAGTAACAAAGGTTGAGATGATGAACGTTCCTATGGGCAGGAACCTCTCATGACAAATAGCCCTGAGACCTGGAACTGTCAGACAGAGAGGGTGACACCTGGATCCCTAGTCTATTTGCCTGGTTACCAATGTGCACTCCAGTAAGTGCACCCTGTGGATGATGGAGACCAAAGAGAATATTCTTAGTGGGCGCATAGCCGAGCTCTTAGGACACAGAACAAGGCAAAAGGCAAAATCTAACAGCTTTATCTAAGCCTTTGGTCTCTTGAAGCCACATAAATACCTAGGAGGGATGTACTGCCAGCTTGGGGACTCTGCTGTTTTACAGTATACCTTACACAGAGGTTTCTTGAGGTTGGTGAGGCTGGACGGATGCTTGGTGTTCAGACCTCTTTGGAAAGCATAAGCAGAACTATAGTTGTATGAGTTGAATTATTAATTTAGCTCCATGCTCTGTCTTATTGTCTACTTATGTTTTATGCACGTCTTAACCTCATGCCTGAGCAATCATTAACTTTGCCTTTTTCGCCCCACTCCTCGTTTACCCACTGATTGTAGAAATCTAATGAGGACTGGACAGTAACATTTGTCTTAACATTATCAGATGTACCTGATTGTACCAAGTCCCCAGAGGCACCAGATTATTTCAAGGGCCCCTTCTCTCAAGGTTTCAAGAGATGCCACACACTCCTCTCATATATTCACCTCCTTCCTCAAACAGATGTGAACAGTCCCTAGGCTCAACGGCAAGGTAGCTTTGGGAATGACCCCTGCCTTCTTGCTGGGCTGTCTTTCTGATAATAAAGCTCGTCTCAGACCCTGGCTCACTGCACATCACGTGCACAGATAAGTTTAAGTTTATTAACAGTTGGTAGGTGACCGAGAGTCAATGTAACCTGTTCTGTGATCAATTTATCTAAACACAAGCATCTTCTTGAGGAGGCCAGGGCTCCAATGGCTTTTAAGTGTTCAATTCATGCCCACCGGTTGTGTGGCTTTGGCTTCCTAGATGTCCCTTAGCAACAGATGACAAACAACAGAAAAGATACAGACAAAGGAAAACAAAGTCTGTCTCTGGTAGGAAATGGATCAATAACCAAAGAATACTCTACCAAATTTTAGCCAAAGATTTGCTTAGCCCAAGGAACTAGATCCACAAATATTTTCTCCCGCAAATCTTAATTTAGAAGAGAGAAAAAGGACTCTTACCACTCTTACTTCATTAGACTTTGAGGATAGAGATTCTGGGAGGCTGATATAGCAAGAAATCTTACTTTCTTGTTGTTGCATGTCAGCTGTCCCAAAGATCTCTCAGCTGCAGCAGGGTCCCAGCTGAGCAGCGTTCAGGGAGTTAAAGAATCCTGCCAACGGTGCCAACTGTTTGGGAGCAAGAATTCTTGTCCCTTTCAAGGTTCCTTCCAGCTGGACTAAGAATTAAATTGACATAAGACAGATTAACAGGAGAAAATCAAATTTAATAGTGTATGTACAGGGAATTTCCATGTCTGTGTAGATTCCCCATATGTATGGCATTAAATTTGTTTTCCCCCTATTAATCTGTCTCATGTCAATGTGATTCTTAGTCCAGCTAGAAGGACCCTTGGAGGGGACAGAAATTCATGTTTCCCAACAGCAGTAACATGAGCCAAGAGAAAAATAATCCATTATTTTCAAATAGCATACAGTGAATGACAGAAAGCCACGAACTGATCTCAGCAAAGGATATGAGTTTCTCAATTGTTGGTGAGACGTGTGTTTTACTACACACAGACATGTATTCAGAGATTGCTAATTGTGCTCCAGAATCCATTTTCCCCTTCTATCATGGTAGAAATCTTCAATATGCAGATGGCTCTACTGATTAAGACTACATTTTTTACATTCCACTGCCTCCTTTGCTGCTGGACATGACTATCCCAATAAGTTTTGAGTATTAATGGAACTGATGTGTGCACTTCTGAATTGGACCCTTAAAGTGGTGTCTTCAAATGATGAAAGATACCTTCTCCTTCCTCTTATCCTGCTTTTCCGGCTCACTGCAAATATTATAGTGGGCCATCTGATCACTTAACAATAGAATAAGAATATAGAGGGAGACAGAGCCCTGACAGAACTGCAAAGCCACCAGCCCTGCTGGGATTTTTGAGAGAGAATTAAAACTAAATCTTATTTGGGGCACCTGGGTGGCTCAGTCAGTTAAATGTCTGCCTTTGGCTCAGGTCACGGTCCCAGGGTCCTGGGATCAAGCCCCGAATCCGGCTCCCTGCTCAGCAGGGAGCCTGCTTCTCCCTCTCCTCTCTGCTGATGCTCTCTCTTGCTATCTCTGTCTCTCTTTCAAATAAATAAAATCTTTAAAAAAAATAAATAAAACTAAGTCTTATTTAATCCACTGTGGGCTTGAGTCCCTTTACAAAAGCTGAACCTGGTATATGAAATTGCCCCCTCCCACCAGGACAGAGAGGGCAAGGAGAGAGGGAAGGAAGAGGCAGACCACTCCAGACCAGTGGGCGGCAGGTTTAACAAGCAAGGGAACTTCTGAGGCTTGTCAACTGCCCTCCAGAATCTTTTTTTTTTTTTTTAAGATTTTTATTTATTTATTTGAGAGAGAGCACAAGCAGGGACAGAGGGAGAGGGAGAAGCAGACTTCCCACTGAGCAGGGAGCCGGACGTGGGGACTCCTGCAACAACTGTTCCCAGTTTCCACATGCCCTACATTTTCGTCCTCTGCCTTTGTCCAACCTCTTCAATTCCACCTTCCTCATTTCTCTCTTGAAGTTTATGCTTTTGCTGAAGTAAAAAATGCCATTTTTTTCTAGCATTTATTTAAGTGTTCAGTATTTGATTGGTGAACCACATAACACCAATGTTTCAGACAGGGCTAGTTTCATAGTAAAGGCTCTATATCAAATTTTATTGGGCTATAAGATATTGATGTCTATTGAATCATAAAACGCAACCACCATCAAATCAGGACCTGATAAATGTAACTAGTTGATGGCTGAAATCAATGTGAAAAAAAGGCCCAAAGCGGTGATTATGAAAGCTATTGTTCATCAAATGATTCAAGACTCTTTCAATCCTCAATTCATTTATCTTCCTATCCGTACGCTATTTCCTGTTTGACCCCAGTGAATCCCAGAACCTCTTTTGTATTGCTTATTTGAAACAGGATAAAAAATCTGTTTCCAAAGGACTTCTGAGACTGACCAAATAAATGAGACAATTAAAAAAACCCATTCTGTAACCAAAGGGGAGGAAAAACCTGTAAAACAGGTAATAAAAAAAATCTTTCCAATTACAGATTCTAAAAGAAATAGGTATCTATGTAACTATAATTTGATATATTCATTTTCCATGGGCTTTCCTTATCTATAAGCTTGTAAGTAGCTGATTTTTCATTATAAAGAGCAAGTCTTTAAAAGGACACAGACTTTTTGAAACTCAAGTATGCCAGGAATTCCAGCAATTCTTGCTTTCAGGGCAGGCCTGGGGATGTTTGGGGGGGCAGGGAAGCTCTGGTCCTATTTAATAGCTGAAGAAAATATAACTGGATATATATATCTAATTCCATTATGTAAGTCACAGGTATTTCTTTTATATCAATGAAATAAAAAAAGAAATTCTGACACCAAGACATTCTTGATGTAATTGTGATTTTTTAAAAAAGCACGGGGTTTTGAAGATTCAAAATTTAGTTCTCACTCACTTGTCAATATATCCAACAGAAATCCATTTTTGTGTGCGTGAGTGTGTTGCTGTTATGGAACCTGGAGTGGATCCTGACAGAAGGACCAAGTGGCACTTGAAGACTTCGGAGGATCAGAGGTTTATTTTACACCGGTGGGCTCAGAGGAGACTGTTCTCCAAAGGTCTGAGCCCTGAGCACAAGCAGGGAGGGTAATTTTTACCCTTCTACTTCCCCATACTTGGTACTTTCGGCACGCACGGGAAACAGGGTAGGAAAGAAGAACCCGGAAGGGCTTTGAGACAGGGACTGGAGTTCCCTTGCTGGTTTGGTGGGTCATCTTAGAGCACAGTTTTTTCCCTAATCATTGCATGTGCATTGTTGGGGAGGAAGAATGTCCTCTACCCTTCAAGATCTTTCTAGTTGGACCAAGAATCAAATTGACATGAGACAGATTAATAGGAGAAAATCAAATTCAAAAGTGTACCTACTGATGGGTAGCTGGGAGGCAGATAGGCAGGAACAAAACCCATCTCCCTACCCACCAGAGGAAACCACCTTTAAAAGGATTTTACACCACCCTGGAAGGAGCCCTCCACCCTTTCCCATGTGATAAGTGACAAATCTGATTGGATGACAGTCAAGGATTCCTTAGATGAAAACAGACTGCCAAAAAGGCCATAAAAACCCCTAGACTTAGAAACTCCTGTGGCATCAATATTGGGTCCCCTCCCTTCTTCCTCGGGAGCTTTGTACTCACTTTGCTGTTGCTCAGTGAACCGTGCTTTGCTGCCCATCAGTCTGCCTAGTCTATCTCTTCATTCTTCAAAGTGGCGTGACCAGGAACCACGGGCACGGACAGAGAAAAAAATCCTGTAACAGGACTAAAGAGGAATCCATGGGGACAGGGAGATTCCAAAGACAAGCAACAGGAAGCTTGTCTGTGCTGAGAGTAGGAGAATACAAAGGGGAGAAGGCCTATGAGACAGAAGGTGAGAGGAGATGTTTGGAAAACAAAGGTTGCTTTCTTATGTAGATGAATTATTAGATAAAAAGGAATCTCTGTTAATACCGCTCTTCCTGGTCCAGGTAAGGAGGTGAGGAGGATTTAAAGAGCTTTTCCTGACTTGCTGGGTTTTGATTGCTTGTAACTCAAAATCGAGTTCATGCCAAAGTAGCCCATCTTGAGGCTGCTTTGACACCTACTGTTCTCTCCCATGAAACTACTTTGAAGTTTCACACATCAAATGTTGAGCTGGTAGATTGTTTTTTGTTGCATCACATTGAACCAGTCTGTGAGTCAATTCAGTTTAACTCACTTCTGGAGGCAGTGATGCAGGCATGTTCTCAAAGTGAGGCCCATGGTTCAAGAAATCGGGTATAGAAAGACATTTCTATGGAAACCAAAGAAAAACAATGGATGATGATTGAATCAAAATATAGACTTCTAGCTGCCAAATTCTGAACCATATTCAGATAGTGAGAGCAGGCAATAGGAATCTGATGGATCTTCCTGGTTTGTGGTTCAAAGGTGGCTGGTGATCTTTGAGTGGCCCACAGAGCAACAGGCATGATGAATGTCCTATACATGGGCTATTGTGATCTCTCTGAAGTTTACATCACATTGTTCATATTTAGTTTTCAGGGTTTCAGGGGAAAGGGTGGTTTTAGTTCTCAAATGTATCCAACTCAGAAAGGTGAGAGAAAAATTAACAACAGTTCGGAGAGTTGTAGCCAAACATTGGAGGAAACTAGAAGAACTCAGGATCTAGTCCAGTTTATAATAAACTGGAGTCGAATCTAATATTTACACAGGTGTGTTATTAAAACATTTTTCTCTCTGTATAATCACCTTCCTTCCTACCAAAGATAGCCAAATTATTATTAATTTGCTTGCAAAACATATCTAGTTAAAAAAAACTTGGCTTGATCCTTTAAGTGAATGCAGCACGAATAGTGGTTCACCATACAGTCTCTTTAAAACCTGCTTTGCAGGGTGCCTGGGTGGCTCAGTCCATTAGGTGTCTGACTTTGGCTCACGTCATGAGCTCAGGATTCAGGGATTGATCCCTGCTTTGGGCTCCCTACTCAGTGGGGAGTCACTTCTCTCTCTCTCTCTCTCTCCTTCTGCTCCCCACCCCTGCCCCCCCCCCCCCGCTCGTGCTTGCTTTCTCATTCAAACAAATAAATAAATAAAATCTTTAAAAATAAATAAAATCTGCTTCACTGGAATTTTTCATAGGGAATCTCTAGATTGAAAGTTTAAAAGCCTCTTGAGGTCAGAAGCCAAGCCAAATACTTGCATTAAAACTTCACTTGTGGGGCGCCTGGGTGGCTCAGTGGGTTAGATCCTCTGCCTTCAGCTCAGGTCATGATCCCAGAGTCCTGGGATCCAGCCCCGCATCAGACTCTCTGCTCAGCAGGGAGCCTGCTTCCCTCTCTCTCTCTCTCTGCCTACTTGTGATCTCTCTCTCTCTCTGTCAAATAAATAAATAAAATCTTAAAAAACAAAAAAAACCACCCTCACTTGCAATATGGATAGATTTGGGTGAACTCCTCTCTTCTCGAGATCCCCAAAGTATTCTGAGCTTTTTGCATCTGCCAAGAAGTGACTTTCTTTACTCACCTGTTAAGGCTGCTAGAAACTCTGTAAGCAAGGTATCAGGCTGAGATTTCCAAGGGACTTTATTGGCATCATAAAGTCAACCTTAGTCCTTCAAGCTGTCTGGTCATATTTGAGTCCATGCATGTCTTCCCCACTTATGACATTCTAGTCAAAGCCTTGGTGATATAACCAATGTTTCCAATTGTATCCTGTTAGGAGAACTGATTCTTTTTTTTTTTTTTTTTTTTTTTTAGGAGAACTGATTCTTATTGAATTTATGCAGATACATATATATTGCCATAAAAAATATAAAAATACTCACTGCGAGTTTTGGAATTCTGGAGGGTTCAGGTAGGGAGAAAGATAAAAGTTTCAGTTCTGCTTACAATATAATTTATCAAATTGCTATAGATCAGTTTGTCAGTGAGCCCTCTTGTTCAACTACAGACCCCAAAAGTTAAAAGCAGAGATGGACCAGACTACTTAACTCAGGTTCTAACTAAAACCCATTGTTCTTATTCCTTATTGCACTTTCTTGAGGCATTGAAGATGTTTTGCCGTGACCAGAATATTCCAACTGCTATCAGAAAAGCCCTGATAGCAACAGAATGCCTAGAAGATCACACCCCACATGTCCTCTTCCCTGCCCATGATCACCAAGACATATGACCCCACATGTGACCATGTGCTCTCTTGCACACACCCCACCGCTGACCTCTCCTTATAAAACTCTAAGTGTCCATCTTGCTGGTCCAGAATTTGGTTGTTAAGTCTTGAGCCTGCTACCTCTGCTGGCTGCTGGCACCCAAACTGAACTTTTCCTTTCTCTTTTCCAAACCCTCATCTCTTGAGTTGTTGGCTTCTCTTCCAGTGAGTTTTATCTGAGCTTCGTTTGGCAACAGAGTTGGCAAACTCAGCCAGGAGCTATGCTTCTGATTTGTCCAGCCCCCTCAGAATTCCCCAGGATGGAGCAGTTGGCCATGGAAGTGTGCCAGGGCTTACCCATTCATATTCTGAGTTAGTGACTAGGATAGATTGATCGGTCATAGTTTTTGGCAAGCCAGCCAAGAAGGATATGGTGCTTGCTGCAGTAACTACCTTCACGGACTCCCTATCAGCTAAGTGCCTCAACCCCTCCCAGCAGTTGGACTGCCTCACAGGGGTGGCCAAGGGGTAGTTCCCTATCCTCCTTTTGCTGATGCAGCTGCCACTTTCCATACGGTTTGAAAAGAGAAACAAATTTGGAAAGCATCCAGCTTCATTCTTCCTGGGAAATAGTATTGGTGTGCTTGCCAGACCCTCTGACTTCTACTTTTGGGCTAACCTGTCTAACATTTGGTTTACTAAGCAAGGTGAAATAATGGTGTAAGATTGAGGAATTTGGCTTCTCTCTTCCAGAATTTGGAGAAGTACTCTGTTTGGTTTGGTTTCTTTTATTTCTTATTCATTCCTTCTCTTTCCAGGATGGGAAATGCTACTTCTATCCCCTCCAACAGTACCTTGGGGAACATTTGGCAGCATGGTCACCATATAGCTATAAGCCTGTGACTAAGAAGAAGATGATTTTTTACTGCAACACTGCATGGCCCATGGATATACTAGAATCAGAAGAAAAATGGCCTTTGAATGTGTCTCTAAATTGCCATTCTACCCTCCAATTAGAATTATTCTGTCCACGATCTGGTAAATGGGATACAATTCCATATATTCAAGCTTTTATGGTGTTATATAAAATAGATTCAGTGCAGAAAGCCTCCCTGCTCATGATGCAAAGAAAACCAGAGATTAAAGTATTTGAGGATAGTAGGTCTACTGAGGAAAAATAAAATGAGGAACTCAGCTTCTTACAATCTTTAAAACCTCCTGCCCCATGAATTTTTCTGGCCCCAACCACAGATAATCACAAAGCCTCACCTGCCTCAGTTTCTCCCCCACCTCATTATAGCCTTGGGGCAGAGCACCCAATTTGGGCAGGAGACACCCTGATTTGGAAGAGGGCAACTTCCTTTACAGCAATATCCTGTAGGGAAGAACCCCCAGCGATAGCCTGCCAGATATTTTTGGACATACAGTCCTTTCTCTAACTCAGACCTTTTATATTGGAAAAATTCAAACCCTACTTATAGAGGGGTTCCTCAGAAAATGTCTGAACTGTTCACTATTATTTTTGCCACTCATAAGCCTACGTGGGCAGGTGTGTAGACTGCTCTCTTCTTATAGCCAGTGAGCAATGCCTAGTGATTGATAGAACACCTGAGGAGATTGGCAGCCGTATGATAAAAATCCAGGTAATACTCCATTACTGGCAAGGACAATCCCGGTGGTCAAACCTGGTTGGGACCCAAATGTTGTTTAAGGCCTGGTTCATTTGAAACATTATCAAAGCTGTATGTTAGTGGGATTGAGACAACGGGTCCCAAAGCAAAAAAGTCCTAATAAAGTCCAGGAAATTCAGAAAATGAAGATCCCTCTGAGTGTCTGCAGGGGATTTATCAAGCCTATTGAAAATATACTGGTGAGGATCCTGAGGCTCCCAAAAATCTGAGAATGGTCAATATGACCTTTCTGGGAGAAAGTGCTCCTGATATAGGAAAGAAGGTACAGAAGTTCAAGGGAGCAGTTGGTATGAACTCTTCTCAGTTGGTGGACATTGTTTTTAAGGTATTCAATTAGGGGCACCTAGTTGGCTCAGTCAGTTAAGCATCCAACTTTTAATCTCAGCTCAGATCTTGATCTCAGGATGGTGAGCCCAAGCCAGGCATTGGGCTCCATGCTTGGTGCAGAACCCACTTTAAAAAAAAAAAAGGTATTTAATTATGGGGATAAAAATTGTATGAAACAGGCTACTTTGTTTCTCACCGCCCCACCACCCCAGAAGGGCCAAACCCAGAGGAACAGAAGAAAACCCCCTTCTGTTGATCAGTACATCTACTACAGGGCACAAGCACATTGGAAAAGAGACTGTCCCAAACTTAAAGAGGTGAAAATGGATAAAAGGTGACCACAGAAGGAGATGACCTCTTGGTCCTGGACAAGGATGAGGACTGAGGTCGTCCAGCACCTCCACTGGCTAGAATGGCTCTGATTTTCATTTCCCCCGGGAACCCTGGGTACAACTGACAGTGGGGAACCAATTGGTTGACTTCCTAGTCATACAGGCACCACTGATTCAGTTTTAAATTGGAAGTTGACAAAGGAAAGCAGCAGTTTTGTAGTTGTTGTAGTCATAACCAGAGAGCCCCAATGTCATCTGTTGTTGTAATCTTTAGAACGTCAAAAGGCAGAGGAGAGATGTTAAAACACAGTTTCTGGTATATACATGATTGTCCCATCTCACTGGAGGGGAGAGGCCTGCTATGCAAATTAAACGCCCAGATAACATTCTTGTCCAAACAATAGCAGTTCCACTTACAGATGCCTCATGAGCAAGCTCTTCATTTCCAGGTGCTCCTCACTCAACAGGACAGAAATGAAGAAGAGTTGTTTCCACCTAAAATCTATGAAAGTGTAAATAACGCCATGTGAGCTGATGAAATCCCAGGAAAAGCAAAGAATGCTATCCCATTCATGTACAATTAAAACCACATGCAAAAACAGTCCATAAGAGACAATACCCTTTAAAAAGTGAAGCACAGAAGAGTATCTGGGTATTTTACCTAGGTTTTTAAAACATGGACTCATTGGCCCCTGCTGGTCCCCACACAATACACCCAATCTTCCCGTTGAAAAGCCTCATATGGGCAAGTGTCAGTTTGTGCAGGACCTTAGGATGCTTAATGATACCTTGTAGGATATTCACTCTACTGTACTAAATCCGTATGTCCTCTTGACCATCATACTGGAAAATTATGGCTGGTTTTATGTTATAGACTTAAAAGATGTCTTTTAGGGGGATTTCTATTGGATACTGAATCTCAGCTATTGTTTGCCTTTGAATGACAGGATCCAAAAACTAAAACAATTTCCTAATATCGTTGGACCATATTACCTCAAGTGTTTAAGAACTTGCTCACTTTATTTGGCAAGATACTGGCCCAAGATTTAAGAACACTGCAAGTATATCAAGGGAAACTCTTCCAGTACACGGATGATTGGATGATCACCAGCCCTGATTTTGAACATGGTCTCTCAAATACAATGCTGATATTAAACCATCTGGCAAACAGTACAAAGTATCTCTTCAAAAGGCCCAAATACGTAAACAACAGGTTTCCTACTTAGGCTTCCAGATAAGTCAAATGATTCATAACCTAATGGTGGATCAGAAACAAGCCATTATTAACCTCAAAATGCCCCCAAATTGGAGGTAATTCTGTGGATTTTTAGGAATGGCAGGTTTTGGTCATATTTGGATACCTAATTTTAGCTTAATATTTAGGCTCCTTTATAAATCTCTTAAAGAAACAGACTCAGACCCTATGATTGAGATATCTGGGTGCCAATAAGCTTTTAACTCATTAAAAGAAAAACCGATGACAGCACCTGCCCTGGGCCTGATAAATCCAAATAAAGCTTTTAAGCTCTATGTTCATGAAAGACAGAGTCTAGGACTAGGTGTGGTGGTTCAGATGTTGGGGAATACTCCGAAATCATTGCCTATTTTTCTAAGCAATTGGATGCAACTACAAAAGGTTAGTGCCTCAACCCCCATTGGTGGCTCAGTCAGTTGAGTGTCAGCTTGGGTCATCATCTTAGGGTTGTTAGATCACGTCCACATCAGGCTCTGTGCTCAGCACAGAGTCTGCCTGGGATTCTCTCTCTTCCTCTGTCCCTCCTCTCACTTTCTGTCTCTCTTTCTCATAAAAAAAATCTTAAAAAAAAAAGTTTGGCCCCCATGTTTTGGAGCAGTGGCAGCTACCTGTGACATACTCAAGCTGAAAAGCTGAATAGTCCATCTATCTGGACTATATCAAATTTTAACATTATTGGAACAAAAGGGCAGTATTAGATTACTGCAGGGTACCTAGGCACATATCAGGTTATGATCTATTAGATAATCCCAATGTAACCCTAGGATTGTTGGGGATATAAACCTCACGATTTTGCTTCCAATAGTAGAGGATTCAAAGGCAGAACATGACTGTTTGGAAACTCTCAAGGCTGTTTTCTCAGGCAAGATGGATTTAACGGATCAGCCTCTATAGGATATGGAAGGGGACCTATTCACTGATGGTACCGGTTTCATGGAAAAGGGCCACTGAAAAGCCAGAGATGCCATAGCCACCATGGGACTGGTAATAGAAGCTAAGGCGCTCTCCCCGAGGGAATTCTGTCCAAAAGACTAAGCTGATTGCACTTATCTGGCCTTTGAAGCTATCCGCAGGAAAAAAAGTGAAAATTGATATAGTTTCTAAATGTGGCTTTATGATAATTCATGATAATTCATGCCCATGGCACTGACTGGAAAGAAAGAGGACTCATTACTTCAGGGAACAAAGATGAAAAGAGATGAAAATAACTTTCAGTTACCCCTTACATGTCTGCAACAATCCTAAGACTCTATTCAGGGGCAGACCCTTTTGAAGACTGGCAAGTGGATTTTATCCAAATGCCTAGGGCACCAAGAAATTTTAAGAACTTACTTGTGTTTATTGATACCTTCCCTGGGTGTGTGGAGGCTTTATCCACACAAATGTGAAAAGCATCTGAAGTAGCCCCAGTTCTAAAGGATTTGATATGCAGGTATGGCCTTCCAACCTCTATTCGGAGTTATAATGGTCCTTTATACATTCCTGAAGTCACTCAGCAACGTGTAGAATGCTACAGATAAAATGGAGATTCTACGCTTCATGGAGACCACAGTCAATGGGAAAAACAGAAACTGAACCATACTTTGAAAAAGACAATTGCAAAGTTGTATCAAGAAACTCAGCAGCTGCTGGGTTGCTCAGTCAGTTAAGTGGGTGGCTCAGTCAGTTACGTGACTGACTCTTGATTTTGGCTCAGGTCATGACCCTGAGGTTTTGAGGCTGAGCCTTGCATTGAGCTCCCCACTTAGTGAGTGGGGAGTCTGCTGGAGATTCTCTCTCCCTTTGCCCTTCTCTTGGCTCATGCTCTCTCTCTCTCTCATTATCCCTCTCTAAAAAAAATAAAAATAAAAAAATAAATATTAAAAAAAAAAGAAAGAAAGAAGCTCATTTAACATAGGATAGCATGCTGCTGCTTACCCTTCTTCACTTAAGGATGGCACCTAGATGTGGGCTCAGATTGAGCCCCTGTGAAATTGTATATGGGAAACCATTCCTGGCCTCTTGTGTTCTGCCTTCCCTGCTCCCACCCAGATAGGGGGAGAAACAAAAATTAAATAATATATGCAACACTTGAACCAAATGTTAACCATTATTCAAAGTTTGCTTCCTCTAAGACAGCCCCCTCACTGGAAAAAACATTGCACCTGTTTCTGCATGGGGACAATTTTGTTAAAAACTTGGAAAGAACACGGACCTGGCCAACAATTAACTGAAAAACGGACTGGACATTATGCCATCCCACCATCCTACTAAACACCCTTTCCTTCTTATAATTGGACAAAGTGAAACCATGGACGCATCACACAAGAATTAAACGGTGCCCATATGCAGAAAAAAAGAGGAGATAGAAGGAGAAACCACCGATTCCCCCCACCAGGAAAGCCACCCTATTCAGTACTTAAAATGTCTTTAGAAAAAAAGAACCCATAACATCTATGTTCATTCTGTGCTCTATATTAATCATGTCTTCTTTCTCGCTAGGTTGGAAAGACAATGCACGAGTTTGGTTAACTCAGACTTTGGCCACAACCACAGGTGTTGTTAAGTGATGGATACGTTGTCCAAAAGCCTCATGGGTGTTGGACCATGGAGCCTCCTTGGTCCACCCAATTTACAACACCTCAGGAGTTCCTGAAGGTAATTGGTTTCCAATCGTTAAGGCCCATACAAAAATGTGTAGGGTTAGAATTGCTAGAATTTCCCAAATGATCAAAAGGCACCCTCATGCCTCAAAGTTCCTCTTAATCATAGTACTAAAGGACAGACTCTTCTTTGTGTAAATAGTCATCTGTTTCCTTTCTTTTTCTTCCTTCCTTCCTACCTTCCTTCCTTCCTTCCTTCCTTCCTTCCTTCCTTCCTTCATAAGATTTTATTTATTTATTTGACACAGACACCAAGATTGGGAACACAAGTAGGGGGAATGCAAGAGGGAGAAGCAGGCTCTCTGCTGAGCAGGGAGGCCAACTTGGGGTTCGATCCTGGGACCCTGGGATCATGACCTGAGCTGAAGGCAGACACTTAATGACTGAGCCACCCAGGCACCCCAACAGTTTGTTTCTTTTTCAGCTATGGACAATATTCAGAGCTGGGTTCAGGTAGGCAGAGACCGGATGGATGAGCTGTCCTTTTGGTGAGCTGATTCTTGCTAAGACCAGAAGGAGATTCCACCTTTTGTCTTTGTGCTCTGGATGGGTTTGTCTTTATTTGCAAATTAGATGGAGTCCCCTAGGCCACGGACTGTTATAAATTCTTCCCTCCCAGAACAGTGTCTTCTGGCCACCTTGGTGATTCCCCTTTCCCTTCACCCTGCTAATGAATCTAAACATTGGGCTAGCTCCCTAAAATTATCTACCAGACTAGTTTGTGACTTGCCAGGTGACATCCCTGATGGGAATGAATATTTCTTCAGTTATATGTTGTTGCTATGGTTGGGGGTTGCTTCCTACTAACATGTGCTTTGCAATATCTCCCAAACTCTGACCATCTTGGCTCACAAAACTGCCGAATCCTTGCCTAACTTAAAAAATTCATTAGAGTCGCTTGCTAAAGTTGTCCTGGAAAAACGTATGGCCCAAGAATATGTCCTAGCTGAACAAGAGGGAGTTATGCATTGTTGCTAATTTATCTCACTGTATTCCTATTAATACTTCATCAAAGGTGGAAACTAGTGTCAAGAAAATTAGACAACATGGTATATGGCTACAACAAACCTTGGACCAGCACACCCCTTTCATGGATGGAGTAGGGGAGGGAATCAGAGACTGTTTTTCACATTTATTTTCATGGATACCAACAAGTATCAAGTCTGTCCTCACAGGAATGAGCAAAATGAACTTGATTTTCTAATCTCAGTAGCAGAGTTCTATTTGGGATTCAGACTCGTCTTTTGGTGTCAATAAATTATGCTCTTTCACTATGGTCTTTAATTAGGCAGGAACAATTAATACAGCAACAGATATATTCTGTTCACTCAAAAAGCCCCTTTCTTCACCACTGGTCCAATAAGAAGTAGCCAGACGGAGAATGGCAGGGGATGGGGGCGTACTTCCATAGAGATGGAAGGAAATACTGACAGCAAGGATTTGTCAATGAGCCCTCTTGCTCAACTATAGACCCCAACAGTTAAAACCACAAATAGGGGGGCGCCTGGGCGGCTCAGTTGTTAAGCGTCTGCCTTCGGCCCAGGTCATGACCCCAGGGTCCTGGGATCAAGCCTCACATCGGGCTCCCTACAAGGCAGGAAGCCTGCTTCTCCCAATACCATTCCCTCTGCTGTGTTCCCTCTCTCGCTGTGTTTCTCTCTGTCAAATAAATAAAATCTTTAAAAAATAAAAAAAATAAAATAAAATAAAACCACAAATAGGTAAGATACCTTAACTCAGTCTCTAACTAAACCCATTGTTCTTATTTCTTATCACATGTTCTTGAGGCATTGATGACATTTTGCATGAGTGGAACATTTCAACCACCAGACCAGAAAAGCCCTGATAACCAACAGAATGCCTAGAAGGCCACACCTCACATATCTCCTTCCCTGCCCATGATCACCTATTGAACATACACCAACCCCAACCCACGATCACATGCTCCCTGCCTGTTCTCTTGCACATTCCCCACTGAACCTCTCCCCATAAAACTCTGTCCATCTTGCAGGTGGAGAGGTTGGTTGTTAAGGCTTAAAGCTGCCATCTCCTCTGACTAATGGCACCCAAAATAAATTACCCCTTTCTCTTTTCCAAACTCCTGTCTCTTGAATTACTGGCTTCTCTTACAACGGGTTTTATCAAGTTTGTTTAGCAACAGTGTTGGCAAACCCAGTTAGGAGTTGTACTCTCTATCTAGTCCCCTTAGGATTTCCTGGGACAGAGCAGTTGGCCATGGTAGTGCACCAGGGCTCACCTATCCCTCTCCTGAGTTAACAGCTGTGATAGATCAATCATTAACAAATTAGCTTTGGAGAAAAAGTTTCCTTAAATCTAGAAAAAGCATTTAAAAAATCAGAAACGTTTTAAAGAAAAAGCCATAAAAATTATAATTATTATCCTTAGTTTACTTAGTCCCAAGTTATTAATTTGTGTTTTGCTTGAATCTAGTTTTTCCACTAGATTAGAAATTCTTACCTAGTTCAGTTTTATAATCCCAAGGTTTATCAGGAAATTGTACTCACAAGTTCTGAGTCTGACTGAGTCTTACTGAAGATGAAATATTTGCAAGAGGGGGCGCCTGGGTGGCTCAGTGGGTTAAAGCCTCCGCCTTTGGCTCAGGTCATGATCTCAGGGTCCTGGGATCCATCCCCGCATCGGACTCTCTGCTCAGCAGGAAGCCTGCTTCCCCCTCTCTCTCAGCCTGACTCTCTGTCTACTTGTGATCTCTCTCTCAAATAAATAAATAAATAAAATCTTAAAAAAAAGAACTATTTGCAAGAGCATCAGAGTAAAACAGTAACTGTACATGACAAGAGTTAAAAATGGCCATGGTTGGGGCACCTGAGTAGCTCAGTCAGTTAAGCATCTGACTTGATTTTGGCTCAGATCATGATCTCAGGGTCATGTGATCAAGCCCCATGTCATGTTTCACAGTCAGCTTGGAGTCTGCTTGAGATTTTCTCTCTCCCTCTCCCTCTACCACTCCTCTGGCTCGTGCTCTCTATCTCTCAATCAATTAATCAATCAAATCCTTTAAAAAAAAGAGCTGATTAGAGTTCATTATGATGCAATTGGCAAGGATATTTGGTTATTTATGTGACATACAACATTTCAATATTATATTGGGACATATATTTCTAGGAATGCCGCAGAATTTCTAGAACACTTATTTTAACAACATATCTGCAAAACAAAAAATGTTTTTTTTGAGAGAGAGAGAGCACATGCATGCATGTGCTGTGGGGGAGGGGCACGGGGGAGAGAAAGAGAGAGAGAGAGAAATCTTAAGCAGGCTCCAGTCCCAGTGCAAGCCCGATGTGGGGCTCAATCTCACAACCCTGAAATCATGACCTGAGCTGAAATCAAGAGCTAGACACTTAACCAACTGAGCCATCCAGGTGCCCCAAATATAATCTTTTTAGCAGGCGGAGTGGGAGAGGGAGAAGCAGGCTCCCCACTGAGCAAGGAGCCCGATGCAGAGCTCAGTCGCAGGACCCTGAGATCATGACCTGAGGTGAATGCAGAGGCTTTAACCCACTGAGCCACCCAGGCACCCCTATTTATTTGTTCTTAATTATGTTTGGATTACGCACAAAACTTCATGAAGCATTACACAAAATCAAGCATTAATCCATTTTCTTTTTGACAGATTTGCAACAGAGATGCCATGAACTTATGTGACTACTCATTAGACACAACTAGAATGAAGGTCTTGCTTTTAATACATAACTCCAGGGACATTTTTTGTTTTAGTTAAACTAACAACCTTAACTTAGCTTCAGTACCAAATATTTTCCCAGATCA
>CM053612.1:76517186-76543339 GCA_028646535.1 Procyon lotor
AATAGGGCTCTTTTGCAAATGAGTTTTAGCAATACCATCCAGAGGTAGAGAAAATATCACACATTTATAATATATATAGACATATACACAGACAAGATGCAAACAATCTTTATAGCTTTTGTTCTTACTAATATTTGTGAGAAGGACATTAAGGGCCCAATTTCCAATACCTTCCTCCTTTTTTCCTTTTTTTTAAATTTTGTAAATCTTTAAGTTCTCCCTAATTCTTTGTATTTCAAAGAATGGCTCTTAAGTCCCGGAGAAATTGAGGGTAGAGAGTTTATATCACAAATGCACAAATATTCACGTATTCTCCAAGGTGGAGATTTGGTGCATACTTGTCTTTTATATGGGATGTTAGTATTTGGGCATAAGAGCCCTTCTAGCAGTTTATATTTCCAAAATTCCTCTTCTCTCCCATTTTTTTCAGTCTTTCTTTTTTAAAAGATTTTAATTAATTAATTAATTAATCAATTTATTTATTTATTTGACAGAGAGGAGAGAGATCACAAGTAGACAGAGAGGCTGGCAGAGAGAGGAGGAAGCAGGCTCCCTGCTGAGCAGAGAGCTGGCTGTGGGGCTCGATCCCAGGACCCCGAGATCATGACCTGAGCCTAAGGCAGAGGCTTTAACCCACTGAGCCACCCAGGTGCCCCCATTTTTTTCAGAGTAGACAATGGTGGACTGTGTTTATATTTCAAAGATATTAGATTTATGATTTTAAGGAACAAAGTGCAATTTTTTTCCTTAGAATTTTAGGGTAATTGCAATTTAAAATTTACCATGTTCTGGGGCACCTGGGTGGCTCAGTGAGTTATGCCTCTGCCTTTTGCTCAGGTTATGATTTCAGGTTCCTGGGATTGAGCCCCACATCAGGCTCTCTGCTTGGTGGGGTGCATGCTTCTCCCTCTCCCTCTGCCTGCCTCTCTGCCTATTTGTGATCTCTGTCAAATAAATAATGAAATCTTTAAAATGTACCATGTTCCCACTTAATATAGACAATTTTGTTCCAATATTTTGATTTTTCATAATATCCACAAACATTATTTAAGAGGAATAGGCATGGTTGGGGGATTGGTAAAGATAGGTGGCCTGGACTTGTTCCTAGAGTTGCATTTCTGGTTTCGTTGAGATTTGTAAAACAAGGAGTTATTTCTGATTCCCCAAAGAGCTAGATTATAGCCTAAATATCAAGGGACCAGCCTGCCTTTTTAAGTAAACCTGCTTCTTTATATTAGGGTTATTTTAAACTAAAATGGGAATCAAAAGACTTTTGTCTTTGTGAAGTCTATATAAAGCATTTCAACAAAAGCCTTCTTTCTGGATACACAATTCAACCTTGGCTTCTATGACTCCCTGAATATTGGCCTTTTGCCGATCTTCTATAGGAGAACCTGGAAGAAATTTTGGTCCTATTTCCCCTGTGAAGGGGAGTAGTGAATAGTCATTAACCTTTCAAATTTCTCTTTAAATTTGTTAGGATATTTTCAGAGTGAAGGTAAAAGGGCTTTGTAATTTAAAAGATTTTGCTAATATCCAGGAGACCTGAATTATTTTGCACTAGGGAGAGAGTGTCTAGAATGCACCCGCAAAGGATATTGCATAAGAATGCCTGAAGCTGGGACCCCTGGGTGGTTCAGTTGTTAAGAGGCTACCTTTGACTACTGGGTATTTACCCAAAAGATACAAACATCATGATCTGAAGGGGCACGTGCACCCGAATGTTTATAGCAGCAAGGTCCACAATAGCCAAACTATGGAAAGAACCTAGATGGCCATCAACAGATGAATGGATAAAGAAGATGTGATATATATATATATACACACACACACACACACACAATGGAATACTATGCAGCCATCAAGAGAAATGAAATCTGGCCATTTGCAATGATCTGGATGGAACTGGAGGGTATTATGCTAAGCGATATAAGTCAGTCAGAGAAAGACAATTATCACATGATCTCTCTGATATGAAGAATTTGAGAGGCAAGGTGGGAGTTTGGGGTGGGGGTGGGGGAGAGAAATGCAACAGGAAGGGATGGGGAGGGAGACAAACCATAAGAGACTCCTAGACTCAAGAAACGAACTGAGGGTGGCTGGGAGGCAGGGGGGTAGGGATAGGGTGGCTGGGTTGTGGACATTGGGGAGGGTATGTGCTATGGTAAGTGTTATGAAATGTGTAAGCCTGACGATTCACAGACATGTACCCTGGGGCAAATAATACATTATATGTTAATAAAAAAAAAGAAAAAAAAAAAGAGGCTGCCTTTGGCTCAGGTCATGATCCCAGGGTCCTGAGATCGAGTCCTACATTGGGCTTCCTGCTGAGGATCCTGTTTCTCTCTCTGTCTCTCATGAATAAATAATCTAAAAAAAAAAAAAAAGGATGCCTGAAGCTGGCAGAGCCTGATTATAGATCAAAATATGAGCAAAGCAAGCCTACTTGCCAGTCTTAAGTGCTTTTGATTTCCTGGCTGCTTCAGGATTCTCTCTCCCTCTACCCCTGCTTCCTTGCTCTCTCTCTCTCTCTCTCTTTCTCTCTCTCTCTCCTGTGGCCATTGACAAGTAGGATCTGGATGGTGGAGACAAAAGAAAATGTTCTCATTGGTCACAAAGCCAAGCTCCTAGGACATAAAAAAAGGTGAAAGGAAATCATATGCACATTAACAGCCCTGTTTAAGCCTTGGGTATCTTGAAGCCAAACTAATACTAAAGAGGGATGTGCCATGCAGTTGGAGACTGTGTTGTTTTAAAGTGTACCTTGTTGCGCTGAGTGTTCTAGTGGGTAACCTAGTGTCATTCAATGACCAACTTACCCTGTCACGGGCATCTACTTGAAGGGGTGAGCACTCTAACAGCTTTCAAATGCTTGACTTGCGCCCACCAATTTTGCAGTTTTGGCTTCTAAGATGTCCTTCAGCAACTGATGACAAACAACATAAAAGACAGACAAAAGAAAAAGTCTGGGAGGAAATGGATCAGTAACCAAACAGTACTCGACCAAATTTAACCAAAGCTCCTATACCTGTCTTTGATGCCTTCTTGTCACTGTGGTTAAGTGGGTAATCAAATATTGTTCCATAATGATCTGTGATCTTATTCAATTAAATATTCAAACTTTTTGATCTTTTTTCACATACTTCCCCAAACCAAATTCTAACATGAAGTTTTTTGACCATAATCTACCTGAAATTTTCCAGCAGGTCCCCAGAACATTTCAAGAAAAACATTTTGTGAGAAATTAAACTAATTAGACTTATTGGGTATGTAAAGTTACACAGGAAACACTGTCCAATAAGTGATATTAAACACTTTAGATTATATTTGTGCAGATATGTTATGAAAATAAGTGTTCTAATGTTATATGAAACTCCTAGCAATCTAACGTCCTGGTATGTTATTCTCTTGAAGTGCTGTGTGTAACAAAATAACCAAATTTCCTTGTCAATTGCATTACACTGAACTTTAATCAGATCTGTAACCATGGCCATTTTTTTTTTAAGAGTTTATTTATTTATTTGACAGAGAGAGACATAGTAAGAGAGGGAACACAAGCAGGGGGAGTCGCAGAGGGAGAAAGCAGGCTTCCCGATGATCAGGGAGCCTGATGCGGGACTCGGTCCCAGGACACTGGGATCATGACCTGAGCCAAAGGCAGATGCTTAACAACTAAACCACCCAGGAGTCCCAACCATGGCCATTTTTAAGGTTTTTTTTTTTTTTTTTTATCATTTATAGATAGTTATACTTTTACTCAGAAGCCTCTATAAAAGTTTTCTACAAATGTGTTTCATCTTCAATGAGACTCAAGGTAAAAACTCCAAGTACAGGTTTCTGATAACCTTAAGATCATAAAACTGAGCTAGATAAAAATTTCTGGAAGTAGTGAAAAGAATCAGATTCAAGCAGAACAAGAATTAATAACACGGGATTGAATGAACCGAGGAAGATAATTGTACTTTTTATGACTTCTTGTTTGAAACATTGCTGACTTTTTAAAAATGTCTTACTTTTCCCACATTTAATAAAACTTTTCCTCTTAAAGCTAACTGACTTACAGCAATTTGTTAAAACACACCTTTGTGAACAAATTGAAACGTTTACCTTTCCTCCTACCTGAACCCTCCAAAATTCAAAAACTCTCAGTAAGTACTCTTAAATTTTTATGGCAATATATTTATTTGCATAAGTTCAATAAGAATCTCTTCTGCTTTTTTTTTCTTTAAAAGGTTTTATTTATTTGACAGAGAGAGATTCAGTGAGAGAGGGAACACAAGCAGGGGGAGTGGGAGAGGGAGAAGCAGGCTCTCTGCTAAGCAGGGAGCCCGATGTAGTGCTGAAGGCAGACCCCCAATCGACTGAGCCACCCAGGTGTCCCCCCATAAAACTTTATTTAGAAAAATGGGTGGCTATCTCATGGGCCATAGTTTGCTAATCCCAACCTAGAAGATACTCTTAAAAGTTTAAGGGATAGAAAAACAGACAGAAAAACAGAAAAACATAAAAAGATTAGGAGATATCCAAGTGACCAATTAACAAATAATAAGTGTTCCAGAAAGAGAAAAACAAAACAAAAAAGGAAATAAATATTTAAGACAATTTTATATGATTTATATAATTTATATAATTTAAGAATATGATTTTCCTGATTTAAAGGTCTCATTATGTTTCAATATCACTTATGATAAGGTAAAAATAGGAAATATCAAAGAAAAGGGGTAAAGAGAAAATTCTAAGATCTTCCAAAGAGGAGGAAAAGTAAAAGAAAGAATGTACACATGCAGAACACAAGAAGTCAAATGGCTTTGGTATTCTTCAGTGGAATATTAGATGGTAGAAAATGTTACAGCATAGGCTTCAAAATTTAAGAGAAAGTTATTTAACCTATGTCAAGTTAAACTATTGATTTTTTTGTATGAGTAAATTAATGGCATTTTCTCATAATCAAGGCCTGAAAGCTTTAACTCACAAGCCCTTTCCCAGGAAACTACCTGAGAGAATGTGTTCCACTTAAATGAGGCCAAGAGAAAGGAAAATAGTATTCAGAAAATAGGGCACCCAACTCAAGAGAGTGGTAATGAAAAACACTAGGATTATAGTGAAGAGAGGTATGTAACAGACTTGGCAAGCAACCAGCAAAGCCTGGAGCAGGTCAGAGGGCTACTGGAGAGAAACCTCCAAGGTTAAATGGATGCAGTGCTTGATGAGTTTGAATGTATTGAAAAGTGATTTAAACAATTGGGGGAGATTTAAGAAGAAGACATTAGTGATAAACACATAGAAACAAACTAAAAACATAAAAAACTAAAAGCAAAAAAAATTAACTTGAAAAAATAACAAGCTATGCACAAAAATATGAATTATTACTTGGCTTACAAGTGTCATTTATTGAGATATAATAATGTAAAAGCAGAATATTGATCCAAACGAAATTTTGATGTAACGGTATCAGGAAGATGGTGCATGTATGTGGTGGTGAGCTGTTGGTAGGAGATCATTAAAGCATCACTTATCACTTTCTTTTTTTTTTTTTTTAAAGATTTTATCTATTTATTTGTCAGAGAGAGAGAACACAAGCAGGCAAAGAGGCAGGCAGAGGCAGAGGGAGAAGCAGGCTCCCCGCTGAGCAAGGAGCCCGATGCGGGACTCGATCCCAAGACCTTGAGATCATGACCTGAGCCGAAGGCAGTTGCTTAACCAACTGAGCCACCCAGGCGTCCCTCACTTATCACTTTCTAAAGTAAACAATGGCAACACAAAATACTGGTGAGGATGTGGAGCAACTGGAAATTCATAAAGTTCTGGAAAACAGGTGGCATTTTCCTTTCTCTCTTTTTAAAGATTTCACTTATTTATTCTAGAGAGAAGGAGAGAGCAGGGAGAGGGACAGAGGAGGAGGGAGAGGGATAGTCCGACTCCATGCTGAGCCTGGAGCCTGATGCTGGGCTCAGTTTCATGACCCTGAGATCATGATCTGAGCTGAAACCAAGAGTCAGACACTTGACTGACTGAACCACCCAGGCACCTGGCATTTTCTTAATAAATTAAATACATAAGTACCATATGACTAAACAATTGTGCTCATGGACATTCATCCTAGAGAAATGCAAACTTACGTTTAAACGAAAAAATAAATATTCATAGCAGTTTTGTTCATAATAGCTCCAAACTAGAAACACTGCAGATGCAGTGTTTAAACTGTGATACAAATACGGTTAAACTGTGATACACCCATACCGTGGCATACCACTCAGCAATGAAAGGAACAAGCTCTTTTTTTTTTTTTAAAGATTTTATTTATTTATTTGACAGAGAGAGAGAGAGATCACAAGTAGGGAGAGAGGCAGGCAGAGAGAGAGTGGGAAGCAGGCTCCCTGCCGAGCAGAGAGCCCCATGTGGGGCTCGATCCCAGGACCCTGAGATCATGACCTGAGCCGAAGGCAGAGGTTTTAACCTCCTGAGCCACCCAGGCACCCAAAAGGAACAAACTCTTGATGCACACAACTTGGCAAATATCCAGAGGATAATGGTGAGTGAAATAAGCTTATCCCAAAAGGTTATGTGGTATATGATTCCTTTACATAGCACATTTAAAGTGATAACATTTTAGAAATGGAGGACATATCAGTGGTTAAGTATAGGGTGAGGCAGAAGAGAGCTGGGTGTGGTTCTAAAAGGGCAAGAGGAGGGATCCTTGTGGTGTTGATTTTTTTTTTTTTAAGATTTTTTTTAAGATTTTATTTATTTATTTGAGGGAAAGGGAGAGAGCACGAGCAGGGGAGGGATAAAGGGAGAAGGACAAGCCAACTCCCCACCGAGCATGGACCCCCTCACCCCTGAAATCATGACCTGAGCTTAAGTTAGACACTTAACTGACTGAGCCACCCAGGAGCCCCAGGAACTGTTCAAGATCTTGACTGTAGTGATAGATACATGAACCTACACAGGTAATAGAACAATATAGAACTGAACAGACAGACAGACAGACAGACACACACACACACACACACACACACACACACACACTAGCATCAGTAAAACTGGCAATCTGAAAAACATCAGTGTACTATATCAATGCCAACATACTGATTATGATACTTACTATAGTTTTGTAAAATGGTACCATTGAGGAAAACTGGGAAAATATTACATGAGACAGCTCTGTATTATTTCTTACAATCACATGTAAATCTACAATGATCTTAATACAAAATTTAAATATTAAATAAAATGGAATTACTAAAAATTCAAGTAAATAAAATTTTTATGAAATTCCCTACTCCCCAAAATGTTACCATTGGGATATGTGAACAAAGTATACATGACATCTATGAATAAAACAACAACAACAACAACAAAAACTCATTGTGTTTGTTCACAATACTTTATACGGTGCATGTCACACTTTTACTCAAAATCCTAAATCCGTCCATTTTTGTTGTGCACTTAAAGTGAGATTTACTTCATGTATAGGAGTGTAATTCAACCAGACACTGAGAAGAACATATAAAATCCTGCAGAGACAGCGCACCCTGTGAGAATTTGCTCACTAAATTTGTGCCAGTCAGGCAGATTGATTATCTGGTTTCTAGTCATTTCAAATGTCCTCCACTATATTTATAGCTAGCTGTAAGTTGTCTGTTGTTTTTTTTTGTGGAAATGTAAACAGCCAGTGGGTGCTCTTTCGGTTGACCTGTGTAGCAAGAAAATGTGAAATCAGCAATAAAGGGCTTGATTTATTTCAAGCTGTAACCCTTCCATTCCTGTGCTGGATCAGATTTGGGGACAATCAAAAGTGCTTGTGGCCAACCTCAGTTGTATTTGGTATCCTGGCTGGATGAGTTGGTTTACATGGAGTCAGTCGAGCCCCTCCTTTCCTTGTGGACCCCTCATATGTCTTCCAGGCCAGTGTGGCAATTGTGCTTCCCTACATGGAAGCCACTAGACTACTTAAATTAAAGCTTAAATTCATTACAATTAAGTGAAATTAGAAATGTAGTTCCGCCATCACAATAGCCACATTTTAAGATCTTACGTGACCAGTAATAAATGTTCTGATATTTTATGCTTCTATAATTGTTATGAGAACAGGCTTTTTCCAAGAGATTCTATGAAAAGAGAAGGAACTGACAGTGGCATGACAGTTTATGTAAAATAAAAACAAAATGAAAATTCGAAGGTTTGGCCCTGTAAGGCAACACACATGACTGGAGCTGAAAGTATTCTCTTTATATTATTTAACTCTTCATTTTATTTTAAGGACTTTCAAACTGTTAATATGGAATTTATGAGTATAGCATAACATCTACCTCTGAAACCATCAATGCTTATCATAATCTTGGAGGCTGAGGGGTGTCAGATACACCTTTATGCTTCCTGTTCCTGCTCTTGATATATTTGTCATCTTTTCTTATTTTTCTCCTCCTACTTTTAGATAATGACCAAGGAACAACAGAGGAGAAGTTACAGAGTTGATTTTTTTAAACTTATTATTATTATTTTTAAAGATTTTATTTATTTATTTGACAGAGAGAGAGAGAGATCACAAGTAGGCAGAGAGGCAGGCAGAGAGAGAGGGAGAAGCAGGCTCCCTGCTGAGCAGAGAGCCCCGGGGCTCGATCCTGGTACCCTGAGATCATGACCTGAGCTGAAGGCAGAGGCTTTAACCCACGGACCCACCCAGGCGCCCCTTTAAACTTATTTTTAAAATAATCTGGGGCACCTGGGTGGCTCAGTCGTTGGGCGTCTGCCTTCAGCTCAGGTCATGATCCCAGGGTCCTGGGATCGAGCCCCGCATCCGGCTCCCTGCTGGGCAGGAAGCCTGCTTCTCTCGCTACCATTCCCTCTGCTTGTGTTCCCTCTCTCGCTGTGTTTCTCTCTGTCAAATAAATAAAATCTTAAAAAAAGAAAAAATCTCACATTGGGCATCTGGGTGGCTCAGTGGGTTAAAGCCTCTGCTTTCAGCTCAGGTCGTAATCTCGGGGTCCTGGGAATGGGCCCCGCATCGGGCTCTCTGCTCAGCAGGGAGCCCGTTTCCCCTCTCTGCCTGCCTCTCTGCC
Organism: Procyon lotor; assembly: GCA_028646535.1. NCBI lineage: Eukaryota > Metazoa > Chordata > Mammalia > Carnivora > Procyonidae > Procyon > Procyon lotor. The sequence goes on from CM053612.1 coordinate 76,526,249, forward strand.
TACTTGTGATTTCTGTCAAATAAATAAATAAAATCTTAAAAAAATAAAATAATCTCACACTGTTGCATTTAAATAAAATTAGAACGTGCATAATTAAGTGGGTCATTAGAATACTGGGTCTAGGAAATATTTACTTTCCAAAGTTGAGATTTGGGACTAGAACCCCTCTGATGTCCTATGGTTTCATCACATAGGAGTCAGAGAAGAGGAAAGGATGTGTACCTTTGTCTTTGTCCCCAGTGTCAAGGCAGAGTAATAGGCACTTTTTTTTTTTTAACTCTGACTGCCCAATTCTTCAATTATTTATTATTTCTTCTTCTTTTTAAAAAAAGATTTTATTTATTTATTTGACAGAGAAAAAGGGAACACAAGCAGGGGGATGGGGAGAGGGAGAAGCAGCCTTCTCCCAGGGTCTCCCAAGACCCTGGGATCATGACGTGAGCCAAAGGCAGATGCCTAATGGCAGAGCCACCCAGGGGCCCCTATAAATTCTTCTAAGGATCCTGGAGTGAGGGAGGAAATTTCCAGTTAGATTCTGTGGACTGAGAGCCCCTCATATTCTAAATACATTATTGGTCATTTAGAAATGAATCCTTAAAGTTTACAGAACTAGAGTCAGTATTCTTTTTAAAAGAGGCTATAAGGTACATACCGAAAGCACACAAGGGGCCCTATGAAGATCCCCATGAAGAGAGGAACAAAGGTCTTTTTCCAGGACCCAGCACCGTATGCCCAGCCATGTGGGTGAGTCACTTTAGAATCTGATCTGTCAGTCCAGGTCAAGCCTTCAGATGAGTGCAGCTTGGGAGTCAGAGTCCTGAATGAGACCTCATAGGAGACCCAAAGCTAGAGGCCACCATTCAGACCACTCCCAAGCATTAGACCCATAGCAACTGAGAGAGTAAGTGATTGTTTTTTAAACCATTAAGTTTGTTTTTTTTTTAAAGATTTTATTTATTTATTTGACAGAGAGAGAGAGAGAGAGATCACAAGTAGGCAGAGAGGCAGGCAGAGAGAGAGGGGGAAGCAGGCTCCCCGCTGAGCAGAGAGTCCGATGCGGGGCTGGATCCCAGGACCCTGTGATCATGACCCGAGCCAAAAGCAGAGGCTTTAACCCACTGAGCCACCCAGGTGCCCCTTAAGCCATTAAGTTTTAGGATAACTTGTTATGCAGCAATCCTAATATAATTATTTCAATTATAGGTTATATGAAGTGCAGCTTTTGTTCATGGACAAAAATGGTTTCTATACAATATGCTATTGTCACTTATAAAATGGATTAATTTCATCTGAGTGCAAAGTTATGTTGAAAAATATAAGAAAGAAAGCAAACAAATATCACAGATAGTAATACATCAGACCTGAATAAAGTCACTATCAGCATTCTGAAATTTTTCTAGAAAGATATTATAATGTGCACACTTTTATAAAATTGTGAACATCCTCTAATACTGTTTTTAAATATTTTTCCTTAACAATACATAGTGGTCATCTTTGGACTATGCATATATGTCTAAATCATCATTTTTGATGGTTCTGTATTATTCAGTTTTATAGATAAACCCTAATACATTTTACCAATTCTCTCTTTGGACATTTAGGTTGTTTCCATCATCTATTTAGTGTTACACCAGTGCCACAGTCAATAGCTTTTTATTGACATTTATTTTCATACTTGTCCATGTGTTTTTCTTACAATTAATTTCTTAGGGCTTACAGGAAATCATATGCATATACACTTACAGTGGTGAGAATTACTGAAATCTATTCTTATGGAGGCTGTGGGGTGGGGATATAGCCATATTTACTCCTTCAATTTTCCCTGATAATCCAGCACTATGTATTGAATAACATTCATTGTCTGCAGTGATTTAAAATGACTCCTTTATCTGAATTAATTGTGAGCTTTTGATCTATCACTCCATTTAAATCCTGGTGTTTCAATTATTCTCATTTTCAGTTACAACAGCTTTATAACACTCTTTGCTACTTGGTAGAAAGGTCTTCAAAGACATCCATTACACAGATCTCTTAACTCTTCTCACCCATTTACTCATCCAGGTGAAACAGATAAACTATAGAATAAGTTTTCCTGCTTCAAGAAAAAGTCTTGGGGCACCTGGGTGGCTCAGTCGGTTAAGCATCCGCCTTTGGCTCAGGTTATGATCCCAGTGTCCTGGGATCGAGCCCTGCATTGGGCTCCCTGTTCAGCAGAAAGCCTGCTTCTCCCTCTGCCTCTGCCTGCTGCTCCTGCTGCTCCTGCTGCTTGTGCTCTATCAAATAAATAAATGAAATCTTAAAAAGAAAGAAAAAGTCTCTATGATTTTGAACTCGGATGACCTTGTATATATAATTTTGAGAAAACTGATACATTTAAAATATTGAGCTTTTTGATTCAAGAAATATAACGTTTTTCCATTTATTTAAGTTTACCTTATGCATAAGTACTATGAGAATAATTTTCCATTATTCTTTTAAGGGGCACCTGGTAGCTCAATCAGTTGGACACCTAACTCTTGATTTTGGCTCAAGTCATAATCTCAAGGTCATGGGATGGAGCCCCGCATCAGGCTCTGCACTCCACACAGAGTCTGCCTGTCCTTCTCCCTCTGCTCTCCCCTTGCTCTCTCTCTAAAATAAATTTTAAAAAATTGTTATTGTAGTATAAAGATAGCCTAATATTATTTATTTCCATTTTGTCTTGCATTTGGTTCCCTTACTCAACTTCTCTGATCGTTTCTAGCATATTTTCATTTGTTCTTCAAGGTTTTCTAAATAAATAGTTTATCAGTCTCATATAATAGTAACTGATAAATGTTTTCCTTTATGTCAAGCATTTATATATACATCATTATCATCTCCTTTTTAATGGCTGGAACATCAGAATTATGTTGAATCCTCGTGTTGATGTTAAGCATCCTGACCTTATTCCTGCCTATAAGTAAATGCTTATAGTGTCTAGTATGGCAGTTGAGGAAACACTTGGCGCAAACACACGGAGTCATTTATTACAGCTGAATTAATTTACTACAGTCCGTATCCTTACCTTCTCATCTCTCATTCCACTCTCCGCTCTATTCAAACCACTCTTGCAAAGTCACCAAGGGCAAATCCAATAGACACTTTTCATTCTTTTTTGCTAATGGAATTTACTGCATTATTTGACACCATTGATACTTTCTGTGAATTATAAATGTCCTCCTACATGGGCTTTCCCAATACTCCTTCCTCCCATTTTTCCATTCTTCTCAAGGCTCTTCCTCCATTCATCCTACGGAGGACAGACCTCCTTTCTCTTCATAAGAGATGTTTTCTCTCAAAGTTTTCCTAATCACTGACTGGTTTTCTAGAACTGATCTTATAAAGTGATCGTTTACACCTCTGAATGTGTTCAAGAGTACTACAGGTAAATGAAATCTACAGCTCATGGTCCCTTTCATCATAGGCATCTCTAAGCCTGGCTTGTTGGCTCTTGTCCACAGCTTTTGTGATGAATGCTTTAGAAAGCCCAAGACCTGGATTTGAAATTATCTGTTTCATTTGGATCCCACCAACTGGTTTCATTCCAAGTTTCAAGATCTCCTGTTTTTCTAATCAGTGCCCAAACCTTTAGCATGAGAAACTGGGCAAGGCTCTGACTTTAACTGCCATTGTAATTCAGTAACCCATGCATTTAAATTTTGCATTTGATTTTCAGCAGCATCAGCCCTCTGACTACAAGAAATAAGAATTTCCTCTAGGATTGATAGGGAAACTCTTTGATTCTTGGAATATAATTTGAGCTGGGATTTAACAGTCTTCAGCTTGTCATTTTCTCTTTACAAGCACTAAAATGAACTGGAAAGAATCCGTCCCTTTACCGTGGTCCTTTCAGTTGTCATTACTGCCACAATAATCAAGTGCAACGGTCACCTGGGCTCCCAAAGCACAAGTTTCATTTGGCACTTCATCACAATCAAATTGATTAATTATGAGGTCATCACATGCTATTTTACTAACATCCCATTTCCCACTGGCAAGGAGCTCAGTGCTGCTCCCAAGCCCAAAGGCAGGCCCAGACCAAAATTCTATTTTGAGAGTCTATCTCCTGGGACCACTACTAGTATCAGTTGTGTACCAGTCTGGATCCGACCAAGAGAGAGAAACAACACGGTAATTTGAACCGGGAAAGATTAATATAAAGAATCATGAACAATAATGAGATAGGCATGATGATGGATTGGCTAGCAAGAAGGAAAGATAAGTAAAGAATAGAGAAATAACTGATACAAGGAGTAGCCACTATGCTAACGCTAAGGTAGAGCATAGCAGTTAGCTGCCTCTACCCACAGGGCTACGGTCCAGACTTGCTGGGGAGAGCAAAGGCACGGCTCAGCGAATGGCAGACAATCTGCTGTGATACCACACCAGCAGAACTTGCTGGAAATCTTCCTTCTGGGGTGAGGAGAAAAATAGTTCGTGGGGAACTATCCACTACAGAACTACTACAAGACTGCTTGAGACAGTCCACTACAGTCCACTACAAAACCATTGAAAATGGGTGAGAGGGGAAGTTACTGCTGGCTGCTGTTGGCCACCACATACTGCAAGAGCATGGCACCGGAGAAACTGCGTGCGCTCCCCCTGTCTGATGTTGGACAAAGCCGAGTGGGCTGTGGGAGTCAGTCCAGCAAGCACACTTGAACTAGGAAGCAAAATGCTTCCACCTGCAATATATCTCTATGCCCTCCATTGACAAAGACTGTGTCAGGGGGCGAAGAAATACTATCTGAAGAGCCTAGATTCATTTTCACAGAGCAGTCTGAAATGGTGCATTTGGAGCTGAGAAGTAATAACTTGTTAATTGGTACCAGGATATGTAACACAAAGATTAACAATGCAAAGAATTTCCTCCAGTGCGTTTCATGTTCTACAACATTGTTTAGAGGATTTTTCGCCTTAAAAGATTAAATTTGTAGATTGTCAGAATTATGTGCTTTTTCTTTTTGGTTTATGGAAAGTTTTAATGTTTATAAAGGGTTTTTCGCACCTAAAGATTATAAAGCTATTCTCCAAACTCCTTTCTCTGCATTTTAAGCCTAATTCTAGTGATACTTGTTACCCAACACGTATTAGATTTAACCTCTGCAAGCTATTTTCACTCTTGGAGTTTCAATTTCCTCATCTGCAATTGTGGAATGATAATACTTACCTAAGAGAGCTGTTATGATGATTAGATATATTTTATCTAAAATACTTACTAGAATACTTGGCACATATTAGCGGACTACTATATAGTACTGATTATTGTTTTATAGCAATTATTAACATCATCATTAAATTTATAACATATGTACATAATTTTGCATCTTGTATTTTTCACTCAAAATTACATGTTATTATAAAAATTGCTTCTTCCATGCAATTATGTTTCTAGTTTTTATTTTTATTTTTATTTTTTTTTTAAAGATTTTATTTATTTGACAGAGAGAAACACAGCGAGAGAGGGAACACAAGCAGAGGGAATGGTAGCGGGAGAAGCAGGCTTCCTGCCGAGCAGGGAGCCTGATGCGGGGCTCGATCCCAGGACGCTGGGATCATGACCTGGGCCGAAGGCAGACGCTTAACGACAGAGCCACCCAGGCACCCCTGTTTCTAGTTTTTAAAATTATTTTTTTTAAAGATTTTATTTATTTATTTGACAGAGAGAGACACAGCGAGAGAGGGAACACAAGCAAGGGAAGTGGGAGAGGGAGAAGCAGGCTTCCCACTGAGCAGGGAGCCCTATGCGGGGCTCAATCCCAGTACCCTGGGATCATGACCTGAGCCAAAGGCAGCCGCTTAATGACTGAGCCACCCAGGTGCCCCTAAAATTAATTTTTTTAAAAGATTTTACTTATTCACTTGACAGAAATAGAGAGAGTGTGTGCCAACACAAGTAAACAGAGCAGCAGGCAGAGAGAGAGGGAGTAGCAGGCTGCCCACTGAGCAGAGAACCCAATGTGGGACTCAATCCCACTACTGTGGGATCATGACCTGAGCCAAGGGCAGATGCTTAACTGTGCCAGACAGGTACCCTTTTAAAATTAATATTTAAAAATATTTTGAATTTCATAGAGTATCTGATATATCTACATTAATTTTGATAAAAAAGATAGCTAAGACAATATTACTTATTACAAATTAGTGATTTTCACACCATTTTCCTGTTTTTAGGAGACATCTCAAGGTGCCTGAGTGGCTCAGTTATTAGGCATCTGCCTTTAGCTCAGGTCATGATCCCAGGGTCCTGGGATCGAATCCCGCATCGGGCTCCCTGCTCAGTGGGAAGCCTGCTTCTCCCTCTCCCACTCCCCTTGCTTCTGTTCTCTCTCTCGCTGTGTCTCTCTCGATCAAATAAATAACAAAATCTTTTTTTTACATAAGAGATATCTCAAAACTATAAGGTAATATGTTACCCCAGAATTCTGCTTGATTCTTGTCCTATCTTGTATTCTTATAATGATTAAACAACACAATTATCTACTAACAATTTGAATATAATTTAGTCCCTGCTACAATGTTGATATTTTGCTTTGAAATATATTATTAGTCATAGCATAAAATTTTATATTAGATTACTCAGTGTGTTGTCTTTTGACTCCATCAGCTTGGCTGGGGTACTGTTGTCAGTTATTTAAACACTAATCTGGGTATCCTTATAAAGGTATTTTGTAGATGTGATTTAAGTCCCCAGTCAATTGGCTTTAAAATAAAGTAGATTATCAAAGATAATACGGGTGGGCCTGACTCAGTCAACTCAATGACCACGAAAGCATCGCTGAGGCTTCCTGGAGAAGGAAATCCATGGGACACCTGGGTGGCACAGTTGGTTTCAGCTCAGGTTGTGCTATCAGGATTGTGAGACTGAGCCCCGCATTGGCCTCCCTGCTCAGCAGGGAGTCTGCTGGAGATACTCTCTCCTTATTCTCCTCCCCTGACTCACACACTTTCTCTCTCTCTTTCTCTCTAAAATAAATAAATCTTAAAACAAACAAAAACAAAACAAAAAACAGCAGCTTCAGTTCACACGCCAGAGTTCCAGGTTGCCCTTCCTGAGGGCCAGCCCTATTGATTTTGAACTTGTCCAGCCAGCCCCCTCAATCACGTAAGCCAATTCCTTGCAATAAATCTATTAATATTAACTCCTACTGTTTCTGCCTCTCTAATCAGACCTTGACTGATATACTCAGCCAAAGATAGTGTTTTACTTCTGCAAAAATGTCTACTTTCTCAAAAGAAAAGTCAGCTGTGATCTGCTAAGGAAAGAAGTGGGCACTTACAGGGGTAGGAAAGTAAACAAGTCTGTGTCTAGCAAAAGATGATTTAGATCAATAAAAACAATAGAACGCACTTTTAAAGCATATGCATATGTCCAAACTCGTCACATTTTATACACTAAAGTGTGTGTACTTTCCTGTACATGAATTATACTTCAATAAAGTAGTTAAAAAAGAAACTTAATTGTGTCTTCAAAGAGCAATATAAATGCCATGGCAGCATATTGATAAAATAGAAGAATGATCTTACCACTCTAACACAAGCTCTGTTAACAGCTCCCCCTGTGTGCATCTGTGAATGTGTGCGTGAGATGCCAGGAAAGGGCAAATATAATTTAGTTTTTTAAAAGCATATTTGTCTTTCTAATTCTGGGAAAGTTAAAAATGGATCGATTTCACTCTGTTATTCCTACTAAATACAGGTAAACCCCCAAACATAATACATAAAACAAAGACCTTCCAAAATGTTGGGGAGAATGAAGTAAATTTGCTAGGGGCCCTGGGACTTGAATAACAGCATGGCAGTGAGTTCTTTGGGTTTAGGTCTTCTTTTTGCCTCCTATGTATCCGAAATTGGATGCTAGAGAAGTTCACAGCTCAGAAATGCCAACAGGCACAGAGAAATGTGTGACTACAGTTATATAACATTCTTGAAATGACAACGTTATGCAGATGAAGAACTTATTAATGGTTTCCAGGGGTTAGGGGCATATACAGGGTATTTCTTTGGAATTTGGAATTTTGGAATTCCTAGGAATTTCTTTGTGATGATGGAGCTACTGTGTATCTTGATTGTGAAGGTGATTACGTGAATCCATACATTTGGAAATATGCATAGAACTACACACACACACACACATATCACAAAGCAATGCATGTAAAAACTGGTGAAATTGTTACAAATATGTAGTATCATTAATTGCATTGTACCAATGTCAACTTTTTGGTTTTGATATTGTTTTAATTATGTAAGATATTATTGTATTGAGCTGAAGGAAGCGTACACAAATCTTTGTATTATTTTTGCAACTTTCTGTGTATCTATAATTATTTCAAAATAAAGATTTAAAAAATAAAAACATACTGCTTGTTCACATATTCAGGTCTAGCAACTCCCACTTGAACATCATTATATGTTCAAAACTAAACATTATCAATTTTGATTCTATTTTAAGATACTTTAGCAAATGCCCAAATCACAGAGATACGAGAAATAATCTAACGACATATGTGGAGATGCAATGAAGGTGTTTTATGTCTGGAAATGTCAAATATGATACATATTTATAGCTTTAAGGAATAAGGTGTCATAGTAGCTTGATATCTGAATAATTTTGGAACCTATTAGCAAACCAGTTTATTAGATTCCAATACAGATTTTTTCGGATATAAATATAAAATACAAATAATTTGTGATTATTGTGAATGATAAATCATCCAAGATCTTAGTCACTTTTACCATACAGGAACTTGTTTAGTTTATGTAAATATTTCTATGAGTGTCTGAGTGGTGTGTGTGTGTGTGTGTGTGCATGTGTGTGTGTGTAGGGGGTAGGTCTGTAGAGAAACGAGAAAAGAGAATTTTAACTTAACTTTAATAATGTTCATAATTCATTTCTGTTACAAGGCACAGAAAATACAATTCAATCTAAGTGTTCATTTGTGGATGAATGAATAAAGAAAACATTGGTATGTATTATATATACACAGTAGACTACCGTACAGCCATAAAAAGAAGGAAATCCTGCCAGTTGTGACAACATGAATAAACCTGGAGGACATTACACTAGTGAAATAAGGCAGTCACAGAAAGACAAATGTTATTTGATTTCATTTATATGTAACATCTGAAAAAGGCAAACTCATAGAAGGAAGGAGTAAAATGGTGGTTGCCAGGGACTATAGGGAAGGGGAAATGGCTGGGGTGAGGCGGGGGTATGATGACTATAGCTAATAATACTGCGTTATATACTTGAAATTTCCCAAGAGAGTAAATCTTAAGTGTTCTTACCACACACACATAAGAAAATGGTAATTACGTGAGGTGAAGGATGTGTTGATTAACCTAATTGTGGTAGTTGCTTTATAACACATAGGTATTTTCTTTTATTTTATTATTTTTAGTAAAAAGCATGAATCACATATACTTTTTAAAAAAAATCTACAGAAAATTTTACCACGAGGTGGTTTTTAATTTTTTTTTAAGCAAACTAACCCCAATGTGGAGCTTGAACTCAGGACCCCAAGATCAAGAGTTGCACACTCTAACAATGGAGCCAGACATCCAGGCTACACATGTATTTGAAATCATCACATTGTATACCTTAAAAATATACAATTTTAAACTGCCAATTATACCTCAATAAATCCAGAACAAAAATAAGTAGAATTTTAATCTGGATGAGAAAGAAGAATTTACTGTATCTTTCAACATCCTTCTAGCTAGACCATGAATCAAATTGGCATGAGAGAGAGTAACAGGAGGAAATCAGCTTTAATAGCATATGTACAGAGGATCCACACAAACACAGAAATTCCAAAATCAGTCAGGTAATATGACGCTTACATGAGCTAAGGAGAAAGTGGTGTGAAGATACAAAGGGGAGGAAGATCATTGGCAAGAAGGTGAAGGGAGATGTTTGGAAAACAAAAGTTGCCCTAGTATATAGATAAGTTTCTCAGATAAGAGGCATCTTTGTTAATAGCTCTTTTCTTGACACAAGCAGGCAGTTGAGAGGGAGGTAAAGAGCTTTTTCTGCATCTGGGTGGTTTGGATTGCTTTTAACCCAAAATAATGTTTATGCGAAAGTTGCCTGTCTTAGTGCCTGCTTTTTGCCACAGCAAACCTCAGATCCTAGAAACCTGGTCAGGCTACCTAATATAATGGATGTATGAGAGAACCAAGACTCGAATCTTCTGATGGAATGGAATAATGGACTGAAACTAACAAGGCAAATTTTAATTTAAAAAACAACAACCCCCCCCAAAAAAAACAAAAAAAAACCACTACAGAAAACCAGACAAAATTCTGGGAAGATAATCTTTGCCTTCTGTGTTTCAGTATAGGCTTGGTGATCAGCCTGCCAGGGTTTGAATCGTAGTGCTACCAAGAACTGAGTTCTTGACAAGGATACCTTTCTGTGCATCAGTTTCCTCATTTGTTAAGTGTGAATGCTAATGATGATGGCAATGTTTGATGATGCCTACATTGGAGGATGGCTGTGAAGATTAAATGAACTAACACTGAAAAAGCACCTACAACTCTCACTGGCACACAGTAATACTCAATAAATATTCTTTGTTGTTTCCTTTCTTTTTAAAAAAAAAAAGATTTTATTTATTTATTTGACAGAGAGAGACACAGCGAGATAAGGAACACAAGCAGGCTTCCCACTGAGCAGGGGAGCCTGATGCGAGGGTCTATCCCAGGACCCCGGGATCATGACCTGAACTGAAGGCAGATGCTTAATGACTGAGCCACCCAGGTGCCCCTCTTTGTTGTTTTCATTGTGTGAAAAGTTTACATGAAAGTAAAGTCTTTAAAGTCACATACAGATAAAGTTGAAAGAAATGAAGAAACTGTTACTGAACTCGGACTTTCCGGTGCACCCAAAGCAGAGTAAGCCAACACCTGAGACACTGGTTTTAAAGCAAAGAAAGGTTATTATTGGAAGGACAGTCCAACAAGAAGGCAGGGGACCGTTCCCAAAGCTACCTTGCCCTGTTGAGTCTAGGGGCAGCTTATATATGCTTGGGGAAGGAGGTGAATGCATGAGAGGGAGGTGAGGGGTTTCTTGAAAACTTGAGGCGGGGAGCTTGAAACAATCTGGAGGTATGCATTCTTCTGGACACCAAGATACTGTTTGGGACCTGGCGCAATCAGGTACAGCAGATAATTTCAACACAAATGTTACCATCTGGTCTCCATTAGGTTTCTACAGTGTGTGGGTAAACAGGGTGTAGGAGTAAAAAAGGCAAAGTTAATGATCGATCGTGCATGAGGTTAAGAGGTACGTAAAACATGAGAGTAGAAAACAAAACAGAACACGGAACTAAGTTGATAATACAACTAATATAACTATAGTGCTGCGTATGCTTTCAAAACAGATGCAGCAACCAAGCATCTGGTCTCAAAATGATGAGGGGTAGGGCATAACTATATCCATTTGAGCCAATCACCTCATGCAATGTGGGAAGTGTAATAACTGCATGGACTTTTGGAGTAGGACTGACCCAGAATCAAGTCCTGGCTCTGATATTTACCAGCTATGCGACTGTAAGAAAAGAAAAAAATTTGACTCTCTGAATCAAGCCTTCTCTGTTCATTTGTAATAAGGAATAGGAGTAGGGACCACATCTTAGAGCTGTTGCAAGGACTCAGAGACATTGTACAGACCTGGATCAGAGCAATAGCTCAATAATACCTACTTTTATTACCATTATGTGACTGCTGTAAACCCTGTTCTTTATTTCCAGAATATAGACTAAGATGTGAAAGTTATAGTATTCTGGGAAACTTTTCAAAGTTTCTAATCAAGAGAAGAAATATTTCCATTAGCTTAGTACTAATCTGTTAGCTCTGCTAACCAATATTTCTGGAATAGAAAACCCTGTCCTTTTGTCTTTCTTGGTTACATTCCTATGTCTATTCCTAATGTTACCTCCTATATTCAGTTTCAGTTCCTGATAGCTTTGGCCTGAACAATGGCAAATTCCTTCTAAATCTTTTCCCCAGTGACTATTCATTAGTGACTCTAACTTTGGAAGGCAATTTGGGTTTGGGTGTGAGAATCAAAATTTTTCAGTGGAGTGGGTTCAATCCTTATCAGATTATATCCATAAGACCACCTCCATCCCCTCCTCTTACACCTGTCAAATTCTGTCCCCATAGTATCTTCCAGCAACTCAATTTACATGTATTGCATGCTGTTGATGGGATGTGATGAAAGTCTCTTCTTTTTTTTTTTTTAATGCTTTTGGTTGTATCTTCATAGGCTAATAATAGCACATTTATTGACAGCTCACTATTTGTCAGGAATACAGTGTCACAATATATCCTCAGATGAGAATAGTTCTTCTGCCCATTTTTAAACATGACGAAATTGTAACTTGGAGATATAAAATGACTAAAAGGGAACAAACTAAGATTCAGCTAAGATTTCAGCCCAGAAAAATAACTATTTCCTCTGTGTAGAGGACAAAAAAATAATTTCCCTTTTATCCTTCCATGTTTTTGGCTGAGATCCTCTGTAATAAAAAACAGATTAACAGGAGAAAACAAGGGGTGCCTGGGTGGCTCAGTCATTAAATGTCTGCCTTTGGCTCAGGTCATGATCCTAGGGTCCTAGGATCAAGTCCCACATCGGGCTCCCTGCTCAGGGGGAAATCTGCTTCACCCTCTTCCACTCTTCCTGTTTGTGTTCCTTCTCTCTCTCTCTCTGTCAAATAAATAAATAAAATCTTAAAAAACAAAACAGGAGAAAATAAGCAGAAGTTAATAACATGTATACTTCCTGTGTACATGGGAGAGACCCACAGAAACAGAGTAACTACATAAAGAACCAAAGCTAGCACCTTAAAAACTATTTCTAACTAAAGACAAAGCAAGGTGTTGGAGGGAAATGAAGTTCAGGACAGGGGGTGGGGGAAGACCAGTTAAGGGATGTTGCCAGGAAAGCAAGGGTGTGGATGATTTGCAGATTTAATTCCATGCTTTCTCTACTGATGAAGAGTTTCTAAAGATTTAGTCATCCTTTTCTTCTTGGTACACAGAGGGAGACACCCTTACAAATGGCAATTTACCTTATAAAAATGTAAATGTAGCCTTCAAAGGGGTAACTTTTCAGTTTTCAGAGCTACTCCTATATCATCTGTTTCATAAAAATAATCAGGTCATGATAATCCTTATGCCAAAGAGGTATATTTTGGGTAATATATTCTATTCCCCTTCAATCTAAATGTTTGTACTGTATTGGATTTCTTATAGATTGCCACAAATGTATAAAATACCGTCCTTGTCCCTTTTCCTATAATTGTTTTTCAATAAATTGTCGCATAACTAAATAACTTGCAATACTCAACATTCTTAGTTGCTATTGTGTGTGGCATTGTCTCATAATAACAGAGGGAGTAGGGGAAGAAAGAGTTCAGTTTTTCAGAGATGACCTATCAAAAAGTTTGGAGTTTGCACAGGATGTAGAAGGTGGAGAAAATAAGTCAGGCAAGTTTTTAAGCAGTCCTAAAAGTGGAATAGGTAGAAGCAACTTGGCAATGGACTTGTGGTAATGAATATTAGGGTCTGGGAAGTGGGAAATAAATTTAATTAGGAATTATTGAGCCATTTAATTGCCATAATTGATTAGTAAGCACTAGGGAGTCATTTCAAATTCTTGAGCAAAAGACTGAAAGATTTATGGTATGTTTTCAGGAAATTAGTCTTGTAGTAAAATGCTGGAGAAATAGGATGGAGGAGAACAGGGTGTCAGGCGCACTGGTGGAAGCTGTTAAAATAAGTTATGTTGGTGTTGGGGAGGAAAAGTCTTCTCTGCTTTTTTTTTTTTTTTTAAAGATTTTATTTATTTGACAGAGAGAAACACAGCGAGAAAGGGAATACAAGCAGAGGGAATGGTAGCGGGAGAAGCAGGCTTCCCGCGGAGCAATGAGCCTGAGGCGGGGCTCGATCCCAGGACTCTGGGATCATGACCTGAGCCGAGGGCAGACGCTTAACAACTGAGCCGCCCAGGTGCCCCTCTTCTCTGCTTTTTAAGATCCTTTTAGCTGGGGAGCAGGTTAGTCAGTTAAGCATCTGCCTCCAACTCAAGTCATGGTCCCAGGGTCCTAGGATTGAGCCCCACATCTGGCTCCCTGCTCAGTGGGGAGCCTGCTTCGCCCTCTGCCCCTTCCTCTACTTGTGTTTTCTCTCTTTCAAAATAAGTAAATATTTTTTTTAAATATGTTTAAAAAAGACCATTTTAGCTGGGTTAATAATCAAACTGACATGAGACAGATTGACAGGAGACTATAAAACTTAGTTTCATATGTATGGGAAATCCACAGATGGAAATTCCAAAGCGAGTGAGACAACATGGGGCTTATTTGATATCCTAAGCTAAGGTGATGGGTAAGGGTCTGGAGATACAAAGTGGAGGAAGATCATTAGCAGGAAGGTGAGAGGAGATGCTTGGAAAGGTTTCCCTGTTATGCAGATAAGTTTCTTAGGTAAAGAAGAATTTCTGTTAATAGCTCTTCTTGGTACAGGCTCTCCTTTCCAATGTAAATTTACATTGAGGGGAAGAGGTAAAGAGTTTTTCCTGAATCTGCTGTGTTTCTTTCTTTTTTTCTTTTAATATTTTATTTATTCATTTGACAGAGAGAGACACAGTGAGAAAGGGAACACAAGCAGGGAGAGTGGGAGAGGGAGAAGCAGACTTCCTGCAGAGCTTGGAGCCCGATGTGGGGCTTGATCCCAGGACCCTGGGATCACAACCTGAGCTGAAGGCAGAGGCTTAATGACTGAGCCACCCAGGTGCCCCTTATCTGCTGTGTTTTGATTGCTTTTAACTCAAAATAATCTTAATGGAAAAGCAGCCCATCTTAGGGTAACCTGTCCTTGGCTTCCATACTGGTACCACAGTGATAGCTGGGCAAGAATACATCCTAGAGTTAGGATGCGGTGACCCATGTGACCCCCTTTCTCACCAATCTCAGTATTATTGCCATAGGTTAATAATTTAGACATTAATTTTATTTTTAGCATGTATTTACACTCACTTTAGGATTTTGAAAAAATGGATCTATCATCTTTCACATCAAAAATTGTATCAATCATTTTCTTCTTCTTCTTCTCCTTCTTTTCTGAGAGAGAGAGAGAGAGAGAGAGAGAGAGAGAGTGCACCCATGAGCTGGGGTGAGTGAGAAGCAGATGGAGAAAGAGACTCCCAAGCAGGCTCCATGCTCAGTGCAGAGCCCAGTGCAGGACTGATCCCATGACTTGATCCCTGAGATCATGACTCAAGTGGCAACCAAGAGTTGGATGCTCAACTGACTGAGCCACTCAGGTGCCCTGTAATCATTTCCTTCTAAGATACCTTTAAAAAGGGCAGAAAAAGGGATGCCTTCATGGCTCAGTAGGTTAAGCATCTGCCTTCAGCTTAGGTCAAGGTCCCAGAGTCTTGGGGTCAAGTCCTGTATTGGACTCCTTGCTTGGTGGGGACCCTCTATCTGCAGCTCTTCCTGCTTGTGCACTCTCTCTCTGGCAAACAAACAAACAAACAAACAAACAAATAAATAATAAAATAAAATGATATAAAATAAAATCTTTTTTAAAAAGTACAGAAACCAGGAGTGCCTGGGTGGCTCAGTGGGTTAAAGCCTCTGTCTTTGGCTCGGGTCATGATCTCAGGGTCCTGGGATCGAGCCCCACATGGGGCTCTCTGCTCAGCAGGGAGCCTGCTTCCCCTTCTCTCTCTGCCTGCCTCTCTGCCTACTTGTGAGCTCTCTCTCTCTCTTTCAAATAAATAAATAAATAAAATCTTTAAAAAAAAAAGTACAGAAACCAGAAATATTTCTGTGCCTGTGTACACTTCAGATGAATCAAAATTGTTCCAGTTGTTTGTTTTGGGAAACAGAATCAAAACTCTTAATCTAGACTAGTTCTCTACTTAGTAACCTTCAATAGTATTATTTTGCTTTTTAAAATTAAAATTTGATTTTCTAGATCCCTTAAATCCTACCCATCCCCAACCTCTTTATATGACATCCCACTTTATATTCCAATCACAATTCCACTAATATTATAACTTTGCTTTTTCACCTCCAGGTCACAAGAAGAAAGAGTAGTAAAAACAGCATCATAAATAACATAGAAAAGAGCTTGTTTACTTTCTCCCTTTCTCCTATAATCCAAGACTGTGGGTTTCTACTTGATTTAAAATTTCTTCCATTTATACTTGGTGGGGTCTTACCCTTGTTCTTCGGTATTTTCCCACGGTATCTGTCATTTTCTTCTGGCATGTACTGATGACTAATTACACTTTTGTTCATTTTTTCTTCTTGTAATCTAGCTGTGATGTGAACCTCCTGTCCTACCCATGATGAAGCCACTCTCCATCAGGTCAGTTCATATCATCCTCAGACAGCTGGGGAACACATAGTCCTAGGCTCACGAGATAGGAATGCTTGCTTATCATTCAAAGGAACAGGTAGCAATGCAACCCCACTAGCTTACAAGTAATTAATCAGCACTATCCTAAGGGTATAATCACCAGATGTACTTCATGAAATATCTATCATAAAGGATAAAGATATTTTTCAGATTCCAAGTCTCTTGAGATAAAATAGATCTCTGGGAGTCCAGACAAAGCAGCACCAGAAATTAAGTAACATCTGCTAACATGACCTCATGGTCCTCCAATCAATAGTGCCCAGGTTCTTAGGAGATCCATGCCCCTAATTTTGCCCTTAAAAAGCCTCACTTGGGGGAACCTGGGTGGCTCAGTCAGTTGAGTGTCCAACTCTTAGTTTTGGCTCAGGTCATGATCTCATGGATTGTGGAGTCAAGTTCCGTGGCAGGGGAATGCACTCAGCAGGAAGTTTGCTTAAAGATTCTCTCTCTCGGGGCGCCTGGGTGGCTCAGTCGTTAAGCGTCTGCCTTCGGCCCAGGTCAGATCCCAGGGTCCTGGGATCGAGCCCCGCATCGGGCTCTCTGCTCGGCAGGAAGCCTGCTTCTCCCGCTACCATTCCCTCTGCTTGTGTTCCCTCTCTCGCTGTGTTTCTCTCTGTCAAATAAATAAAA
>CM053612.1:76543839-76561062 GCA_028646535.1 Procyon lotor
AAGAAGAAGGGGAAGAAGAGGAAGCCCTAGAAAATAATTGACTATTTTGATCTGTTGTGGTTAAGTCCCTGTTTCTGTGAACCATTAGTTTAATTATATTTTTCTAACCAAGGTGTATTATAGTATAAAATACAAACTAAAATTTTAATGCATTATAGCTTCCTTAAAAAAAAAAAACTTTTATGCAAAAGTAAGCCCAGAGTGATATAATTCAGTTGACCCAAAAAGAAAAGAAAAAAAAAAATAGATGTCATACATGAAAAAAAAAATAGGGAATTTGTGATACAATAGCAAAATGCTAGGATTCAGATGATAGCAAAGGTCAGGAATAACAAGTTTTCAATTTCTGGGTTAATTCTATAATAAGCTATATTCATTAGCACTCGATACTCAGCAGACACTTAATCTATATTGAGTTTAAATGAATGGTTTTCATTAGCGAGGATCCCCATTTCCATCCTGATGATCATAAAAAAAAAGAATGTTTTGACAAAACACTTGGAGTGGACTGGTCATGTTTATTATCTAAAGGATGGCTTAGCATATTCAAATAATTAAGGGCTCTGGAAACTAGAAGTATGCAAAGAAAAAGAATAGATTAACCAAAAATGCAAAGAATTTTAGCTATTTTGCAATTACATTATACTAAATGTAATACATTACCTGAGTAATTTACAAGCACATATAGATATGTTCTATAAGGATAGCATCTATCATATACCCTTATGTGCAAATCAATTACTTTTGATTTAGTTAAAACAAAATTAGAGTCACTGGTCTTGTTCATGGCATTGTTACGGACACTCATAAATATAACCTCAAAAAAATTGTCATTACTTTTCTGGTTTTAAAAGTAGTATATACTCATTGTAGACAATTTGGAAGTTACAGAAAACTATAGAGGACAAGTTCATTATAATGCTACTTTTCTAAGATATCTATTATTAATATTTTAGTATTTATCCTCTGTGTATGCTTATCTATCTATACAGTGCCCATGGGTACACACAGATATTGAAATTAAAAATATACATGTGTATCTAAACCAGCTCATTCAAATTTTTATGCAAAGTTCCTTCCATTCACTCTCACTCCCCCCAGGATCCTCTACAAGAATGCATGCCACCTTCTAAGGAGGTGAGTATTTTGTCTCCTATACCCCAGATATCTTATGTCAAGAGATGAGGTCAGCTTTTTCTTTAAACTCTAATGACACTTCTAGACTGTCCCACCTCCATTTTTATCTAAATTGTCCTGCTACATTTGCTCTTAAGCCATCTGGCTCCACTGCCCTCTACAAATCTCATTTCTAGATTCAACCAATTCCATCTCTTTGTTCCACTCATTGAATGACTAGCTCCATATTCACTTTTGTTATGCTCATGCTGATTCCTACCATACCTTGGATGACTGTAATTTTCAGGACTCTAAACACATTTCCTCAAATTCTGAACTGTGCATGTCTCTAGGTTCTACTTGACCACCAATTCCACGGCTGTATCATAGACCCTGTCTCCACCTAGATTGCTCTACCTCTGACATTACACATCTGCACGTCTGTTCTGTGACCCCAAACACTTGTCCTCTCACTCTCACGCTGGGGAATTCCCATTTTACCTGCCCCATGACCTATTAGCTTCTTGCTTCTAACTCCATTTCCTGCCAAGTTAGACTCAATTACCTATCACTTTACTGTCTTTCTTGACAGTACATGAGACTACTTGCTTCACAGACTTTATTCACCAGTTGTCTGAAAAAGCCCCACCCATGGATCTTTGCAAATCTAGATCTTCACCCAGCTGCTGAGAATGAGAGAAAATTCCATATGTATAGGTTGTCAAGGCCTTACTGTGCAGTGTTGATAGAAGGTCTCTGTATTCTCATGCAGGTTTCTTTGATTGTCTTACACTTGCTCCTTCAAATCTTTACCACTCTTTACCATTTTTTCAAAGATTTTATTTATTTGAGAGAGAGAGAGAGAGCACAAGAGGGGGAAGGGTCAGAGGGAGAAGCAGACTCCCTGATGAGCAGGGAGCCCAATGCACAACTTGATCCTGGGACTCCAGGATCATGACCTGAGTGGAAGGTAGTCACTTAACCAACTGAGCCACCAAGGTACCCTTCTTTACCACTCTTTTTTTTTTTTAAATGATTTTATTTATTTATTTGATACACACAGAGAGAGAGGTCACAAGTAGGCAGAGAGAGGGGGAGGACGCAGGCTCCCTGATGAGCAGAGATCCCGATGCGGGGCTCAATCCCAGGACTCTGAGATCATGACCCGAGCCAAAAGCAGAGGCTTTAACCCACTGAGCCTCTCAGGTGCCCCCCTCTTTACCACTCTTATTAAGTCTATTCCATCCTTCTGCCTCAAGCTCAGGGTGGGGAGGTGGAGAGGACATCCTTTTTTTCTAAATTTTAGAACAAATAGAGACTACTGGGCAGGAAGACTCTCGACTTCCAAGTACCAAACATGAACTGGAATCCATGATCTATCCTTTGGCACCTGTCACTTAGTAGGAGTCTATTAACCTAGGCCATTCTCTCCCAGGAATTTTCTTCTAGGAATTTTCTCCTAATGGAATATTCATTCCTAATGGAATATTCATTCCTAGTGGAATGAATACCTTTATCCAGGGGCCTCATTTCAAATGTCCTTTCTTACTCTTGACCTTCACCTTTTGCCTCCCTCCAGGCTTCTTTGGGAGAGTGTCCAGATATGGCAGTAGAAAGTTGAGAGAGAGAGAGGTGATTTTATTCTCTCAGTGGACAGGCTCATTCCCAGCCAGAAAAATGGGCTGATTGAGGCTATACACACCCAATCTACTCTTTCCAAATTTATCAGTCAGATAAATCACTCCACTTCCTGGGAAGAGAAAGAAAACTAACCAAAGAAACTAGGCAAATTCCTTTAGCTCCCTCTAACTGGAAGGAAATGTCAGAAGTGAGAAAGAAGCATTTCTTCATTATACTTTGTAACTTGACTTCTGAGCAGCATTTGATACTCTGACTGTTCTCTCTTCAGACTCTCTCTGGGCTTCCACATACTATTCTACCCTGGGTCTCATCTACGACTGTTCCTTCCTTTGAGCATCCTTCCTTTGATGCTTCCTTTGAGCATCCTTCGTGGGATCCACTTCTTCTACCTGTCCTCTAAAATTCTTTGTGTCAAAGTGAATTATCTTCTAGCTCTTTATCTCTTGTCCCTTTCATCGTTTCAACTATGACCTATGGGCTATATCTCCAACCTAGATCCTACCCAGAGTTTCAGAAAAACTATAATCAGCTGCCTTCTTTATATCTTTCACTGGATTCCCACAGGTACTTCAACAACATGGCACAAACTGAACTCCCCTTTCTGAAATCATCTTCTCCTTCCAAATGCCCTCTCTGTACCTACCATCTATCCCAGTATCCAACAAGAAACCTGAGTGTCATCCTGAACAAAGTTATCTTTCCTACACTCCACTTCCAGTCTCCCAATACTCATTCCGTTTGTCTCCTAAATATCTGTCAAATCCACTCACATCCCTCCCTTTTTACTGCGACTACCCACATTCAGGCAGCCATAGTAACTTCCCAGGATTATCACTAAGGTCTCTAAACTGTTATTTTGTCATCTACGATGTTCCTCCCTTTTCCACACCATGCTTCACACTGGCCACAGTAGTTTTTCTAAATTGAAAATCTAATCTTGTCCTTCTGAAGCCTAAAATCCATCCAGAGAACTCCACTGACATTAGGATGAAGTCTACAAGGCCCCAAAGTTCAATGTCATGGTCCCAGCCGATGGCTTGTTTCTCGGTTTTGGATATCTTTCACTCTGTATCAGCATCTATATTTTTAATGATGGTCTTCCTTATAATTGGGACATTTTCCCCAATTAAAACCCACACACATATAGGAGATCTATGCCTTTGCAGGTAGGGATTTTATGTTTCTCTGGTGTACCTTCATAGTTCTGCAATTCTCCTGTCATTGCCCTTAAACACACTGTGACTTAGCCTTCCAATTATCTATATTAATTTTAAATGTTAATATTTATAAGGTCAGCGAGAATGGGAATCATATCTATCCTTTACGCCCTTGAATCCACAGTGCTTAGCACAGTGCCTAGTATATAAAATGTATTCAATCTATACTATAAAATGAATAGTCTGAATTATGAACCATTATGAAGGTATAGTGGAGCAATACAATTTTATAAGGGAGTAGATTTTATGTGGAGCAGTGTATTCTTTTTTTTTTTAAAGATTTTATTTATTTGACAGAGAGAAACACAGCGAGAGAGGGAACACAAGCAGAGGGACTGGTAGTGGGAGAAGCAGGCCCCCTGCAGAGCAGGGAGCCCGATGCGGGGCTCGATCCCAGGGCCCTGGGATCTGACCTGGGCCGAAGGCAGACGCTTAACGACTGAGCCACCCAGGCGCCCCGGAGCAGTGTATTCTGAGTGATGAGAAATTGATTTTAAAGTAATTTATTGTATAATCCTGTTGACAGGATGGGAACTTTATTTTTTAAAATAAGAGGTTAATTTATTACTTTTTATATTTTAAAAATTTCAGTATAATTAATGTATAGTGACGTTTTAGTTTCAGATGTACAATATAGTGATTCAACAATTCTATATTTACTCAGGGCTCATCATGATAGGTGTACTCTTAATCCCTTTTATCTATTTCAAACTGGAAACCAACAGTTGTTCTCTAGTTAAAAGTCTGTGAGTCTGTTTTTTTTCCTCTTTTTTTAATCTTTTAAATTCCATATATGTGTGAAATTATATGGTATTTGTCTTTCTGTGACTCATTTCTCGTAGTATTATATTCTCTAGGTCAATCTATATTGTTGCAAGTGGCAAGATTTCATTCTTTTTTATAGCTGAGTCATATTCCATTGTATATATAAACTACTTTTTCTTTATCTATTTGTTTATTGATAGACACATTAGTTGCTTCCATAATTTGGCTATTTTAAATAAAGTTCAGTGAACACAGGGGTGCATATATCTTTTCAAAATAGTGTTTTTATATTCCTTGGGTAAACTCCCAGTAGTGGAATGACTGGATCCTATGTAATTCTATTTTTAATTTTTTGAGGAGTCTCCATACTGTTTTCCACAGTGGTTCTACCAGTTTGCATTCCCACCAACAGCACACAAGGGTTTCTTTTTCTCCATATCCTTGCCAAGAACTGCATTTTGTGTTTGTTTGTTTTTTAAAAGATTTTATTTATTGGACAGAGAGAAACACAGCGAGAGAGGGAACACAAGCAGAGGGAGTGGGAGCCGGAGAAGCAGGCTCCCCACTGCTTCAAAGCAGGAGCCTGATGTAGGGCTCAATCACGGATCCTGGGATCATGACCTGAGCTGAAGGCAGATGCTTAATGACTGAGCCACCCAGACGCCCCAGCATCTTGTGTTTTTGATCTTAGCCATTCTGACAGGTGTGAGTTCATATCCCATTATAGTTTTGATTTGCATTTTCCTGATGAGGAGTTATTTGAGCATCTTTTCATGTGTATAGTAGCTGTCTGTAGGTCTTCTTTGGAGAGATTTTCTGTTCATATCTTCTGCCCATTTTAAATTAGATTATTTGTGTTTTTTTGGCACTGAGTTGTGTGAATATTTTATATATTTTGGATACTAATTCCTTATCAGATATATCATTTGCCAATATCTTCTGCCACTCAGTACGTAGTCTTTTTGTTTTGTTGATGGTTTCTTTTGTTGTGAAGAAGATTTTTATTTTGATGTAGTCCCAATAGTTTTTGTTTTTATTTTCCATGTTTTAGGAGACAAATCTAAAAAATGTTGCTATAACCAATGTCAGAGAAATTACTTTCTGTGCTCTCTTCTAGGATTTTTTAATTTTAGGACTCACATTTAGGTCCTTAATCCATTTTGAGTTCATTTTTGTGTATGGTATAAGAAAGTGGTCCACTTTCATACTTTTGCACGTTACTGTCCAGATTACCATTTTTCCCATCATAAGATAAATTGACAGTATAATTGTGGGTTTGTTTCTGGGCTCTATTCTGTTCCATTGATCTATGTGTCTATTTTTTGTTCCAGTGCCATACTCTTTTGATTACTACAACTTTGTAGTATATCTTGAAACCTTGGTTTTATTCTTCCTTTTCACGATTGCTTTGGCCATTTAGGGTCTTTTCTGATTCCGCACAAATGTGAGGATTATTTTTTCTAGCTCTGTGGAAAGTGCTATTGGTATTTTGATAGGGATTGCATTGAATCTATAGATTGCTTTGGGTAAAATGGACATTTTAATAATATTGGTTCTCCCAATCTATGATCATGGAATATCTTTCCATTTCTTTGTGTCAGCTTCAATTCATCAATGTTTTATCATTTTCAGAGTATAGGTCTTTCACCTTTTAAGACAGGTTTATTGCTGGGTATCTTACTATTTTTGGTGCAATTGCAAATGGGATTCTTTTCTTAATTTCTCTTTCTGCCACTTCATTTTTATTGTGTGGAAATGCAAGAGATTTCTGTACATCAACTTTGTATCTTGTGACCTTACTGAATTTATTTATTAATTCTAGTAGTTTTTTGTTAGAGCCTTTTGGATTTTCTATACATAGTATCATGTCATCTGCAAATAGTGAAAGTTTTACTTCTTCTTTTCTAATTTGGATGCCTTTTATTTCTTTTTCTTATCTGATTACCATGGCCATCTAGTCCTGGGCTTTTGTTTTTTGGGAGTTTTTGGATTACTGATTCAATTTTACTGTTGGTAATGAATACGTTCCAATTTTCTGTTTCTTCAGGATGAGAATTTTATCTATAGAACCTATATCTGTATATATCACAGTTTTACAAACATTATCAAAACTAAGAGTATTTTCTAAATAACACTAATATATTCTAATATACTAGGAAGGAAGATTTCAGATAGCATAACAGTGATAAAAGCAGTAGATGAAAAGTCACAGAATCTGGATGAAAATTCTATTTCATGTGTGAACCTCACCAATTTGCTATATAATTTTATCTTTATATCTTAGAGCCTCAAATTCTTATCTGTGATTAAAAGAATATGTGTACATTGGTAGAGTGGACAGCAGGGTATTAATAATGTTTGTTTTATTTATTTGAATGCTTTTGTGAGGACACATAGACTATAAATACCTTGAAGGTTTTATTATTACTCTCACTCTTTTTGCTGCTATCATTGTTATTGTTTTTTTTTCTATTTTCCTTTTTTCATAAGATTTTTTCACAAAAACAAATGAGAAATTGCAGTACAATAAATAGTATTATAATATGAATAAAATCTGTGTTTTTCTTAGATTATTAAAGTCTATGGGTCAAAAATAATGCATCCATTTGGCAAATATATCTAATGATGTGCATCATGATTCTTAAATATTTTAAGATATTTTTAGAAATATGTGTAATAGTAATCACTAATATATACTTAGTGTTTTCCCCGTGTATGGTGCTGTGCTATGTGACTTACATCCGATGTTTCATTTCATCCTCCCAACAACTCTGAATTAGAGAACCTTATTGTGTCCACCTTACAGATTAAGAAATTGTATTCTAGAGAGGTTGAGAAGGTTGTACTTATAGCTACTATGATCTAGCTGGACAGAAGATTGCCTGTCTTATGAAGAGATGGCTCTGTATGTGTGTGTATACTTTGTGATGAAATATATATGTTGGTCTTGAATGAGAAATGCTCTGTTTCAACAAAAGTGTTTCATTTGGATATAAAATTATTTTGAATATGAAACTATTTTTGCTTCTATCATGTCTGCAGCTAAAGTTTTATTTAGGCTACTTAGGAATGCTAAGAATTTTCAAGATATTTTAAATGCATTGAAAATAAAGTATTTCAAGGGGGATGCTTCTGAGTACTAATCAGATGATAAGAAAAATTAAACTGTTTGTGGAAATTCATCTGTTTTCTGGGCATTTCTGTTATATCTTTGAAAAGAAATATATTTCTTTCAAGATACAGTTAATGAACTCAGAATTTCTTCTTAGAGAACAGACTGAGTAGAATGGGATCTATTTGTCTGAATGTAAGCAGTAGTAACAGAAGATTTTACAATATTCAAGAAGTTTTATGTGACCAACATTTATGAGTACTTGGTGTGGATATATTAAATGAAAACTTGAATTTGAAGGAAAATACATCATCAAAGTAAGAAGGTCTTGGATCCATGGAAGGGGTGAAGAAATAAACCAAAAAAGTATAGTTTCTTTCAGAAGCTTGTAAATGCAGCTCAGTCCTGCTTTAGTTACTTTGGCTCCATAAAAGAATATGTATTCCAAATACAATAAGAAGGTGAATATTATATCTTTCCCAAATCTCTTGCCTTGTGTCAAAATAAAATATAATGCATTCTTTAGAATTAAAATACATTAAATATTTTAGTCTAAACTGCAAATTATGAAGGGGTTGTTAATAAGAGCAAAAATCTGCTAATAGAAATTGTTTAGTACATGTATTTTTCATTTTTTCTAAACATTTGATGATTTAGGCAAGCACTGAAAAACTCTGAGCTTCAGTTCCCTCACTTGTGAAATGAGAAAGTTGAACTATAGCTAAGAGTCAATTTATAAATGCAAAATTTAAAAGTTACGCATTTCTATATAAATAAAATGTCAACCTTAGATCTAGCATATGTATCAAGCAGACAGTAATATTAATGAACAGGGAGAAGTTGCTTTTGTTTGACACTATTTCATCTTTGACAATACATTAACCTTACTCCATTTGTGTGTTGTTTTATCACTCAGCATGTCAAAAATAATTAAATCTCATTGGCCATATCAAGCCATGTATATTTGTTGTTAATTTAACTAGGAATTTAGGTTCATTGATAGTTATAACAGCAGGTATGGTATTTTGTCAGAAATTCTCTATCATCAGCTTCACCACTAGGGTAATTTCCTAGCACAATGGAGGCAAGTCTTGATCACTGTAAATAGAAAAGTTATATTCAGAATTTCTGCATCTATATTCAGGAGCAGGGTAGACCAAACTAATTTTATGTTACCTATTATTCTTTTCATTTTTTTAATAAGACAAACCTAACTCCATAGAATTTATTAGTTAATATCTGAGATTTCTATATAGTGAGAAATTTAATACAGCAGATAGCTTGAAAATTTAAAGACTTCATTATACAATTACCTTAAGCTGGTAATTTTTTTCAGCAATTAATTCTAACTTCAATTTTATTTTGATTTATTAAAAATTTCACCTATTTTAGATAAATTTTAATAAATTACTTTTATTTTGGGGGGAGCCATTCATTGGGCATTCAAAATTTATTATTCAACAGCTGTGACTTATTGTCTCATTTAAAAAACTATTCTCTGTGCAGTTATGTTTTGTATGTGTGTGTTTTTACCTAATACAGGTGATGAGAGGGAGGAATTAGAAATATTTTGTTATTTTAATGTACTTGCACTACCTATGAAGCAGTATGGTGTTATCTGAAAGTGGATTTGGGTTAGTTGTAAATGTGTATTGCAAAGTCTAGGGCAAACACTGAGAAAAGTTTAAAAAAAAAACAGTAAGTGTAATTGATGTGCTAAAAAGGAGAGAAAAAACAATCATAAAAAATGTTTAATTAAAGGGCATCTGGGTGGTTCAGTCAGCTGAGCATCTGACTCTAGGTTTCAGATCAGGTCATGTTCTCAGGTTTCTGGGATCCAGCTCCATGTTGGACTCTGTGCTCAGCAAGGAGTCTGCTTGAAGATTCTCTCTCTCCCTCTCACTCTGTCCCTCCCCCATCTGCTCACTCTCTCAAAAAAATAAATAAATAAGTCTTTTATTTATATTTTTAAAGATTTTATTCGAGAGAGAGTGAGAGAGATTGTGTGAGCAGAGGGAGAGACAGAGGGAGAGGGAGAAGCAGACTCCCCACTGACATCATGACCTGAGCTGAAGGCAGATGCTTAATGGGCTGAGCCACCCAGGTACCCCTAAGTAAATCTTTAAAAAATTTTTTATATAAAATAAAATGCTTAGTTAAAACCATAAGTGGTGACCTCACACCTGTCAGAATGACTATTATCAAAAAGACAAAACATAACAAGTGTTGGCAAGGATGTGGAGAAAAGAGAACCCTTATGTACTGTTAGTGGGAATGTAAAATTAGTGTAGCCACTATGGAAAAAGGTATGAAGTTTCTTCAAAAAATTAAAAATAGAACTAGCATATGATCCAGTAATTTCACTTCTGGGTATCTATCTGAGGGAAGCAAAATCACAAACTGTAAAATATATCTGCATCCCCCATGTTCATTGTAGCATAACTTATAAGAGCCAACCAATATGGAAACAATCTAAGTGTCCATTGACATATGAATGGAAAAAGAAATGTGATACACACACACACACACACACACACACACACACACACACACAGAGAGAGAGAGAGAGGAATACTATTCAGCCACAAAAAAGGAAATCCTGACTTTCATGACAACATTGATGAGTCTTGAAGATATTGTGCAAAGTGAAATAAGTCAGATATAGAAAGACAGATATTCCAAGAAGAACTTAGACAAGGAATGTAAAATAGTAAACTCACAGAAGCAGAGAGAATAGGGGTTGCCAGGGCCTGGGGGGAAGGGAAAATGGGGAGAAGCAAAGGGTACAAAGTTTGTAATGCAAAATTAAAAAGTCTTAGAACATATTCTGTGTACAACACAGTGTCTATTGTTAATAATATTAATAATGTTAATATTATTGTATTGTATAATATTAATAATGTTAATATTGTATTGCACAGTTACTGGTTGCTAGAGGGTAGGACTTATGTTTGGTGCTTTCATCACACAAAAATAAAAATGAAGGCAGGAAGAAACTTTTGGAGGTGATGGATATGTTTAAGGCATAGATTGCAGTGATGATTTCATGGATGTATACTTCAAAATCACGAAGCTGTATATATTAAATATGTCAATTTTTTGCATAGCAATCATAGCTCAATAATGTGGCTTTAAGAAAAAGAAATAGAATGTTGTTTCATACAAATCCTTTTAGGTTCTAATTGCCTCATTCCCAGAAATCATGCATGCACTCCAGGACCACTTTTGTCAGTTTTTGGCTAATAGTTTAGATAACAGGATATAGCTTATCTCACCCAATTTGATTTTGTGTCATTTTGTTATTTTTGCTTCTTAAATTTGTTCATTCAGTTGTAGCTATTGTCTTGCATTATATTCCAAAATTTATGAAAAAATACATTTATGGCTAAAAAATTGTTTTTTGAAACAACAGAAATGAGAAAAGGATAACAGAAACACTCCAACTCAGAATGCAAATGTAAACAGAGCTATCACATGAATAGAAAGGATAAATCTGTATGTGATTAAAGAAGATTTTATATATAATGATTTTACAGAAGAAGCTAGCAAAGAAAAATGTGGTAGGAAATATAGTAATAAATATCTGAAAAGTAGGTTTAATTGGATTGGTAATTAATTTCTTCCAAGTATTATCTGTTATAAAGTTTTATCAAATATTGTCACAATTCCATCATCAAGTTTGACATTTTCAAACAAAGAACAGAGATCCCTCTGGTAAACCAATTTGGTTTCCTCAGAGCAGTATTAAATTATGCTTTTTAAAATTAAATTAATGCTTTTTGTTGCTAAACATAAGGGAATGAGACCCAAAACTAGAGAGGCATATGGAGAGGTGTATGAAAATGCAGCAAAAATAAAATCAAACAAAATAATATTAATAATGGATTTTCTATTAGAGAAGAGCTTACAATAGCAGTTCCAAAATATGATTGTAGAGAAGACAAAATTGGTGAAAGCATTTTCTTAAATGTCTCTGTAGGATGACCCATGATGTGGAAGAACAATTAATCATTTCACTGGATAAAACATCACAAAGGGAATGTATCAGTAACTTTATATGTGTGTGGTACATATATGTGAGAATTATCTGTTGACATTTTGTTCTATTTATTGCTAAAAGTCCACGATAGAAAAGCGATTTTGGTCATTAAGTTAAAAATTAATTCATGATACAAACAAGAGACTTCGGGATAAGTATGACACAGCATTAGCCATGGGAACAGTAAGGAAGAAAACATTTGTGAATAAAGAAGGTTGCAACTGAAACTTATGAACAAGGAAATGTGGGCAGTTAGTTTTATTCTCTCCATTCAATGTTAATGAAATAATAAAATTGAAAATACTGTTCAGGGCGCCTGGGTGGCTCAGTGGGTTAAAGCCTCTGCCTTCAGCTCAAGTCATGATCTCAGGGTCCTGGGATCGAGCCCCACATCGGGCTCTCTGCTCAGCGGGGAGTCTGCTTCCCCCTCTCTCTCTGCCTGCCTCTCTCCCTACTTGTGATCTTTCTCTCTGTCAAATAAATAAAATCTTAAAAAAAAACAAACCAAAAACATTATGAAAATACTGTTCAACAATGGCCACTGAGTTACATATTTTTATTTTTTCTCTGAAGATAGAAGCTCCAAGTTCCAAATGTTGAATGGACACAACTGTTATTTATCAGTATGTCATGCAATCACAAGTGAGATTATAAATGTTGCTATGTAGCCTACATACTACTTGCTAAGTCAATAAACATATTCAAAAGTATACCTCCCTAGAGGAAGAGATGAATTTTTCTGTACACAGATACTACCAGCTAAAACCATATATATCCAAACTATGTCCTTTCTGATGGGAGGAGGACATATTTTTAAAATTTATACAAAGGCTCGGTACAAGTTAGTGAAGTTCTTATAACAGAATCTGAAGAAACTTTGAATAGCACTGAAAATTATTCTTATCTTTGCCACTCTATCTCATGTTAAACTATTATAACCTTTTGCTATGAAGTATAATAAGTTTGTCAATAGAGCTTAGCATGTGAGAATTTGGACAGATTTCCATGAAAAACCTAAATAGAATGTCTCATTTCATATGTCATTTGAATATCCAGAACTATCTTACAGAATCACCATTCTTGTTGACCTATAATTATGGAATTATATTTTCTCATGATATATGATTTTCTCATGAAATAGGGTATGTAAAAATCAACAACTGAAAATATAGAATGCTTGGGGCGCCTGGGTGGCTTAGTCAGTTAAGCATCTGACTTTTGATTTTGGCTCAGGTCATAATCTCTTTGTCATGAGATTGGGCTCTGTGCTCAGGGTGGAGTCTGGTTAAGATTCCATCTCCCTCTGCCCCTCCTCACCTTCTCCTGCTCTCAAATAAATAAATCTTAAAAAAAAAAAAAAAGAAAGAAAATATAGAGTGCTCTATAAACTCAATGTATTCACCACCTAAGTAGATAAATACATAGTTTTTAAGACTCTAACAGTATCATTCCTCCCATTGCTATGTTGCTATGAAGCCATTATTATTGTCATCACTATTTATACAATAGTGCTTTCTCTTACTATTTAAAATTACATTGACTCTTGTTTTAATTACCAAAATTGACAAATTTTGTGGCTACTGAAAGTATATTAAGTGACCTATGGTGATATAACTTGGAATAGGAAACTACACAGAAAGCACAAGTGAAAAATGGAATGTGTACAACTCAAAGCATAGTTTCCATTGGCTCACTCATTCTGCACCTAAGTCAGAAATGATCATAAGAGATGGGACTGAGTGGGTAGGGATTATTCTAATTCAAGAAAGCCTTCAAGTCTTAGAGCCTTCCAGTTTTTGTTCTTATAAAGTCAAGCATCACTCTCACAGTAATGAGTAATTATCCATTACTCGGTAAACAATCTTGACAATGAGATATGGGTACTTTAGTCTAGCATGTAATCCTCAACTGGATTCTCAATTAACTTTTATTTGGCATACTACCATAAATTCCTTGAGTTAATGGTGTAAAGAGATTCCAACCAAATGTCAAGCCCTCAGGCATCCCTAAGAAAGAAAGGTCACAAACTGACTATTAATCATTGTTTTCTGGTCAGAGTAAGACTATTCAAGATAATACCACAGAATCAAGCTAGCTATTTGTTAGAAAAGAAACAATGGGCCCCAAATGGAGTCATTATCCTCCATGACAGCAAGCAAATACTCATTTTTAATTTCAGTCTCTCTCAGAAATGTGACCTTCAAACAGTCAATTTGAAATTTCCTGATCAGCACTGCATAAGATCCCTGCTGTTTGCTTCCCCCCCAAAGAAGATGATCTGGCCTGTTTTTCAATCTTTTCTTTTCTTTTGGTAATAACTTCTTTGCCCCACCTTCCTTTTGCCTAAAAAGACCTTCCATTTTGCACAACTTCTCAGAATCCCTGTTTATTTACTAGAAGGGATGCTGCCTGATTCATGAATCATTAAATAAAGCTAGTTAGATCTTTAGATTTACTCAGCTGAATTTTTGTTCTTCAACATGTCTAAATAGTCTAAATAAAGGTGGAGATTAAAATCATCTTTTTCCTTTGCCTATTTACAAAATAAAAGTTTTTTTTAAAAAATTTTATTTATTTATTTGACACAGAGAGAGAGAGAGTGAGCACAAGCAGGGGGAGAAGGAGGCAGAGAGAGGAGAAGCAGGCTCCTCACTGAGCAGGGAGCCGGATGTGGAGCTCAATCTCAGGACTGCAGTATCATGATCCCAGCTGAAGGCAGATGCTTAATCAACTGAGCCACCCAGGCACCCCTACAAAACAGATTTTTAAAGTAACTTTGAAAACTTGTCATTGCATTATGTCACCAAATATGGAGGAGTAGGGAAATCCAAGGATACATCTCTCCACTCAATAGAGCTATAATCTGAACTAATTGAATATAAATAAACCTACAACTAGTGAAGAGATTAAGTCAGCATTCAAATAATTTCCATAAAAGAAAAGCCCAAGACCAGATAGATGGCTTTACAAGTCAATTTTACCAAGAATTGATAAAAAAAATTAACAGTAATCCTTTTCAAATTCTTCTAAAATGTAGTGGAATATTTACTTCAGTAATGTAAGAGGCTAGTAATACCCTGTTATGAAAGCCAAACAAAGACATCATTAAAAAAACCCCCATAATCCCTTAAGAATATAGATGCAAACATTCTCCACGTAATACAAGGACTGAACGTAGCAGCATATTAAAAGGATTATATACTATGACAAAAAAGGATTTACTCTACAATATAACGGTGGGTCAACATATGAAAATCAATCAACTTAATATTCTTTATTAATACAATAGAGGAAAAAATATCATTTCAATTGATGCAGAAGACACATGTGACAAAATTCAACATGATTTATTGATAAGAAAAAAAAACAATAGAAGACATTAATAAGAAAACCACAGGCCCAAAAAGGAGTTACTTCTTTTTTTTTTTTTTTTAAGATTTTATTTATTTGACAGAGAGAAACACAGCGAGAGAGGGAACACAAGCAGAGGGGATGGTAGCAGGAGAAGCAGGCTTCCTGCCGAGCAGGATGCGGGCTGGATCCCATGACACTGGGATCATGACCTGAGCCAAAGGTAGACGCTTAAAGACTAAGCCACCCAGGCGCCCCGGAGTTACTTCTATTAATAGCCTTATCTCAGCAAATCAAGACTTAACATCTAACTAACTGCAGTTTCAAACCCCTACCTGAAATGTAACCTTTAACCAGTCAACTTGGAATTTCCTGGTCAGCACTAGGAAATTTACCAATAGACCTCTTCCATTCTCCTTAGGGGGGAGACCTTGCCTAAAACAATAGATTCTTTACTAATAATTTCCTTTTCTTTAACCTCTACCTTTGAAAACCTTTCCTTTTCTGCAGCTCGATGGAACTCCTTTCTATTTGCTAGATGGGATGCTGCCTAACTCATGAATCATTTAATAAAGCTAATTAGATCTTCAAATTTACTTGGTTGAATTTTGTTGTTTAACAAAGGGAATATTCTCAATTGGATAAAAGGTATCTATAAAAAGCCCAAGGCTAACAACATATTTAATGGTAAAAGTTGGAACGTTTTCCCTCTAATATCAGAATCAAGACAATGACACCCACTCTTGCCATTTCTATTCAGCATTGTACTAGAAGTTCAGCAGGGAAATGAGCCAAGAAAAAGAAATAAAAGGAAAAAGTTAAACTATCTTTATTTGCAAATGACATGATCTTATATAAAGAAAATCCTGGGTGCCTGGGTGACCCAGTCAGTTAAGTGTCTCCCTTTGGCTTGGGTCATGATCCCAGGTTCCTGGGATAGTCCTGAATCACGCTCCCTGCTGATGGGGGAGTCTGCTTCTCCCTCTCCTTCTGCCCCTCCCCCCATTAGGCTCTTGCTCTCTCTGTCTCATTCTCTTTCTCTCTCTCTCAAGTAAATCAATATAATCTTTATAAAAAATATTCTATAGAGTCCACTAAAAAGAAATTAGAGATAATAATAAAAAGTTGTTAGAGATAATGGAAAATTATACATTGTTGCGGTATGTAAGACCAACATACAAAAGTCAGCTTTATTTCTATATGTTAATAATAAACAATCTGAAAGTGAAATTAAGAAAAATATTCCATTTAAAATAATATCAAGAAGAATACAATACTTAAGAATAAATTTACAATAAAGATCTAAGAGTAGTACACTGAAAAGCACAAAATATGGAAAGAACTGAAGAAATTAAATAAATGGAAAGACATCTCATATTCATTAATTAGAAGAATTAATATTGTTAAAATGGTAATAGACTCCAAAACTGATCTGCAGATTCAATGCAATCTCTATCAAAATTTCAACTGCTTTTTTTTTCTTATCGGAAATGGACAAGCTGATCCTAAAATTTGAATGGAATTACCAGGGATTCGGAATAGCCAAAATTATCCTTAAAAAGAAGAATAATGTTGGAGGATATATACTTTGAAAACTTACCACAAAGCAGCAATAATTGAAACAGTGTGGTCCTGGCATAAGGCAAAGATCAATATAGATCAGTTGAATAAAATTGGGAGTCCACAAATAAAGCCATATAGCTATGGTCAGTTGACTTTAAACAAGAGTGACAAGAAAATTCAATGAGGGGGTGCCTGGATGGCCCAGTGGGTTAAAGCCTCTGCTTTTGGCTCAGGTCATGATCTCAGGGTCCTGATATCTAGCCTCACATCGGGCTCTCTGCTCATCAGGGAGCCTGCTTCCCCCTCTCTCTCTGCCTCTCTCTCTGCCTACCTCTCTACCTACTTGTGATCTCTCCCTCTCTGTCGAATAAATAAAATAATAAAAAAATCTTTAAAAAAATTCAATGAGGAAAGAATAG
>CM053612.1:76561562-76579135 GCA_028646535.1 Procyon lotor
CAAGGACTCTAACTATGACTCCATCTGCCTGAATCAATAAACACTAAAAATGTTTAAATAAATGAGAGGGCAGGAGATACATGGGAAATCTCTATACCTTCCCCTTCATTTTACTAGGAACGTAAAACTGCTCTAAGAAATAAAGTTTTTAAAATAAAATAGATGAGAGCTTCTACTATTAATTAAAAACCATTATCAGCACTATTTATTAAGATTAAATGCCCAACATTAAATTTTGCCTGTAATTGCAGCTTGCATTCTTCTCCCCTGGGGACAGAGTAGGGAAAAGGCATAATAATAGAATGATAATGTAACCAAATACCGAAATGGGATGCTTTCTGACTAAATTTTGTTTGGGGATCCAAAGGTCAAGAACCAAGCAATTGTGCCGTATATCCCAAAGGTATACAAAGATTGTAGCTGATGAGTGGGGGTGACTGCTTGGGGAGTTATGGGTGTGCTGTTGTTTATGCCAAGCTCCCATGGGGGGAGGGAGAGGGTGCATCCATCTCACCTTAAGCCAAGTGAGAGAAGAGGTTTCGAGAGACAATATAGGGAACCTTACCCATGAGAGTCCTCAGAACCTGGGGATCATAAATACTCGTATTAGAAAAACTAGCTAGAAGTTCTGAAAAGGTTTAGTAAAGGGAAAGAAGGAAGACTGCTTTGAGAGGCAACAACATTCCAGTGATGGTAGGGCCAGGATGCCTGAGTGGGTTTTCAGATGTGGAAAATGTTGGAGAAAACTGGTGTCATGCTGTTTGGATCCCTCCCAAGAGAACTGCCTGGAGAAGCAAGGGGTCCCCGATGTAAGTCAGTATATCATAGACCACCCAATATGCAGGAGCTATGGGTTGAAGGGCTAAGAGATCAGGTAGTGAAAAGAGATTGTCCATACTTTGAAAAATATAACTAGAAGTTTCTAATGGGTGCTTCTGAGGAATCCACAAAACTCCCATAGGAAAGCAAACTTACCACTGCAGAATTGCCATTGTGGGTAACCCTGGGATTCTCTCTAGACTACTCAGGAAATGAATTTAGTGTTTTAGTTTTTGTTTCCATTTTGATTTCAGTCTCTACTCTTTCTTTATTCTTCTGACTCTGAAGACCTAGAGTCAGTTGCTCTAGCAGGGGTGCTGTTGAGATGGGGTGAGGTGTATGGGGAAATAAAAGGATAGTAAAAGATAAAGGGGATATCCTGCTAGATTGCAGGCTTTGAGGATCTAGGCAGAATTGAACAGGAGAAGGAAAATTATTTCCACAGGATAAGATCATGGTTTACATGTTTATCACCCTAGAGTGGACATTTAATTACTGAACTGGGATTTTTCCAGGAATTGAAAGTACTTCAGGGACATTCTATTACTTAGGAGTTACCAAAAACTTTTATGGGACTTTTGAAGTTTTACCACAAGACACAGAACCAGTACACAGAGCAGGTTTATAAGGGAAGGGAAAAAAAACTTTTCTGATTTTACTCTGATGAGTATAACCCAATATAACTCATGGTGATGTGACCCTGACCATACAGAAAGATTAGTAGAGACATCACTGACTAATATTGCCTACCTCATTTTTGACTCAGGTGAATTCTGACCCATCTTGAGTTTTCTAGTTTTTAAATTCTAAAAACTTACTTACAAATGATACAACACACTATTTAAGTAGAAGCACAGGTCACTGTGCTGCAAGCAAGTCTTTTAGTCATTAATAGGGGAAAAGAGGGCTCTTTCTTTACTTCAGAAATAATAGCAATATAATTGAACTCTGTTAATATTTATTTAGGACCTGTAGTGTGCTTAATATATTATTGGAAGTTGATATTGATTATATAAAGCATATATGGAAATGTACAGATTTTATGTTTTCCTTTCATTCATAATTTTAAGTACAATGACCTCAATATCAAATTTACATGTGTGATTATATAAAGAAGGCTTTTGAAGACTTTACTATTTCAAAATAGTAAAATATTAAAAACACATTTAATAATGTTAAGATATGAAAACATCTTAAAATTTAAGAACTAATGTGCATAAATAATGGAAATATAAGTCAAAATTATATGGTCTGTCAATTATTTGCTTGTCCACCTGGGAAACCCAGAACTAGTCATTGAATACACAGTAGAACTCAGAAGGGAAAAAAAAAAAAAGAAGAGGAAAAAAAGAAGAACTCAGAAGAGAACTTAGTGAAATTGCCATTTGTTAAACAAACTGGTAAAAATCAATAGCTCTCCTATATGACAGCAATAAACAGGCAATTTAATAAAAATTACTACTTCAATAGCAAAAACATATAAAAATAACTAGAACAAGCTTAATAAGATATGGACCAATAGTACATTAAGAAAACAAAATAACTTCCATATTGATATGAAAGAAAATTTAATAAAAGGAATTACATATTTCATTGTGGATAAGCTCAAATGCATAAATGTCCTTGGGCTCCAAGTTAATTTGTAAAATTTATGAAATTTAATACCAATAGGAATTTTAAAGGAAGCTGGTAAAATAATTTTAAAATTGACTTGGAAAAACAGGTGGTGAAAACAAGACAACATTGAGAATAACCAAATAGTGGAGGGAACAGGCAGCAACTTACTATTCAAAATATTTTAAAATACATTATGAAGTGAAAATGGTTTAAAACTTTTGCAGGAATAGACATAAAAATAGAACATAATATAAAACTCTGAACAATGCAAGTACATATAATAGAATTTAAATGTCATAGTGCTTCTCTGAGAAATAATTAAGCTTCTAAGAACAGTGACACTTTTAATCATGATAGAAGTTTCATTGCTTGCAATATCTATGCAAAAAAACCCAGGAAAAAAATGAAGCAGACAACCAACCACCACATTCCAGAGTAATCAGTTATTGTGTAGAAAGTGTATCTTTTGGTGAGTTCTTATGGATATATTTTGATTTTATTATATATAGCCCCGTAGTCTGTAAAATTGTAGGTTCCTTCCATCAATCCAGACATTAGACACACTACAGGTATCCTCACAATACTTAGCTTATCTCAAAATGCTTTAAAAATTCCTTAATGTCGGGGCGCCTGGGTGGCTCAGTGGGTTAAGCCTCTGCCTTCACCTGAGGTCATGATCTCAGGGTCCTGGGATGGACTCTGGCTCTCTGCTAGTGAGGAGCCTGCTTCTCCCTCTTCCTGCCTGCCTCTCTGCCTACTTGTGATCTCTCTGTCAAATAAATAAATAAAATCTTTAAAAAAAAATTCCTTAATGTCCTTGAGTTCTTTGATAGGGAGTAGACTGAGGGCTATTTACAAAAGAACAAGAGCTATTCTACAATATTATGTAAGGAAAGCATGCCTGGATAAGGCAAAATGACACAGAGATTTCACTTATATTCTATTCTTCAATATTGTTAAGAAGAAAAACCACAGGCTCAAAATGTAGTTACTTATGTTATGAGCCACGTGTCAGTAAACCATGACTTAATACCTAACCTGATTGCAGTTTCAACCCTCTCTCCCAGGAATGTAACCTACCAGACAACATAGAATTTCCTAGTCAGCACCAGGAAATTTATGGATAGATCTCTTCCTTTCCCCTTGGGAGGACGATGTTGCCTAAAACAATGCAATCTTTGCACATAATTTCCTTTTTTCCACCTCAGTCCCTGGATACCTTTAAAAAAACTTTCTTTTTCTACAGCTTGATGGAGCTCCTTTCTATTTGCTAAATGGGATGCTGCCTGATCCATGAATTGTTCAATAAAGCCAATTTAATCTTTTAAATTACTCAGTTAAACTTTTATTGTTTAGCAATATAATTTGCTTTAACTTTGACTGAATATTTGACAAACCCATGATTATAATATTATATTATAATATTATATATATTAGTATATATAATTATATATTATATAATAATAAATTATATTATATAATAATAAATATATAATAAATTATATTATATAATAATAAATTATAATTATATAATAATTCTATATCATATAATTATATTATATACATATTATTATATTATATTATATTATATTATATATACTATTATAATAATAACCAATATTTGTTGAATGCCAGGAAAGGACTGAGCATATGACATATATTTGTTTCCTTTACCCGCACAACAAACAACGTGATTCATATTATCGCTACTATTACTAAACATATGGAGAAAAGGAAGCACAAAGAATTTAAGTTACTTTCCTTGAAAATATAATTAGTGAAGAGTATACCTGGTTTAATTTGAGGTGGTTTGACTCCGTAGCCCATGATTTTTATTACTGTATCTTTGTAATATTAACATTAGACTTCTTTAACTTAGACCTCTGAAGTTCTCACAAACCCTCTTCCTGTTGCAGCCACAGAAGCGTTTTTGTCAAACCTGGGTCATATAAAAATCACCTGGAGAGATTAAATAATTACTGGTGCCTGGGAGCCATCCCAGACCAACTGAGATCCTCAGCATCTGTAGCTTACAAAAGCTGTCCAGGTGATTCTGATGCACAGTGAGGGTTGCAAACCACTGACCTGGGCGGATATAGAATCAGAGATAAAATTAAATAGTACTGGGGCACCTGGGTGGCTCAGTCGGTTGGGCGGCTGCCTTCAGCTCAGGTCATGATACCAGGGTCCTGGGATCAAGCCCCGCATTGGGCTCCCTGCTCAGTGGAGAGCCTGCTTCTCCCTCTCCTTCTGCCTGCTGCTCTGCCTACTTCTGTTCTCTATCTCTATCAAATAAATAAAATCTTTAAAAAAAAATTAAATAGTACTTTCCTGGTTGCCTTATAAGATAACTTATGTATGCTATAGTGCTCGCTTCGGCAGCACATATACTAAAATTGGAACGATACAGAGAAGATTAGCAAGATAACTTATGTATGCTATAAAGTATATAGTTTATATCTTTTATACTTGTGATATACTTACCATTTATTTTTTGTTAATTTCCCATGAGGTACATAGGCCTGTTTTAATTTTGGCAAAATTATATACCCATCAAGGTGGCCCCAAATGATCTCCTCTTCCCTTTGATCTTCTCTAGCATTTATTGTCTTCACTATTTAGTAGCTAGTTATGTAAGGTCTTGCAACAATCCTATTTTCACTTGAAACAAAATTTGGGAGGTGATTTTAAAAATTGGAAGAATAACTCTGAAAATATAATGCACACTCAAAATTTATAAGGCAAAGATGGCAGAAAAGTAAAAAAAAAATATCGCCATGCATGAAAAATCTCACCATGCATGATTCATCAACTTTTAGTATTAAGTGAACAGCATTACAGGCTTTTCCTCTGCTTACATACAGAAGATGAGTGAATGGATAGAAACTTAGATTTCTTTTTCTTTTATTATCCTTTTTCCAGCTTTACTGAGATATAATTGACATGTAACATTGGGTAAGTTTAAAGTGTAAAGTGTGATAATTTGATACACACATATGTTGTGAAATGATCACCATAATGAGGTTAACCCATCTACCATCACATAAATACAACTGTGTGTGTGTGTCTGTGTGTGTGTGTGAGTGTGTGATGAGACCATTTAAGATCTAATCTCTTAGTAGTTTTTAAGTATTTAACACGGTATTGTTAACACTAGTCACCACGCTGTATATTAGATCTGCAAGACTTCTTTATCTTACAATTGGAAGCGTGTACCCTTTGACCATCAACTTCCCATTTCCCCAACCTCCCAGCGCCTGGCAACCACTGTTTTGCTCTGTCTCCATGAGTTTGACTTTTTGTTTTAGATTTCACATATAAGTGAGATTGTACAGTATTTATCTTTCTCTGTACTAAGGAGAGGTGTGGGGAAAATGGTATCTTTGGCAAGATAGCTAGATTTCGGGTAAGTATCATTGCTCAAAAATGTTTCCTGGGTTTCAATATGATGTCTCCATGAAAGTAATTCAAAATCTTACCTTTGAGGTTTTTATTTACTTGCTTCTTTGTGTGTTTGTATTTCTCACTCCCTCTCCAGGGAGGACAGTAACATCTTTGGTGGAAGTAAAGGTGAACTGGGCATTGTGAAAATCTTTTTTTTTTTTTTTTTATAGATTTTATTTATTTCTTTGACAGAAAGAGATACAGCGAGAGAGGGAACACAAGCAGGGAGAGTGGGAGTGGGAGAAGCAGGCTTCCCGCTGAGGAGGGAGCCCGATGGGGGCTCGATCCCAGGACCCCAAGGCAGACACTTAATGACTGAGCCACCCAGGTGCTCTGCCATTGAGAAAATCTTATCCCAGGGTCCAAGCATTAGAGCCCATTTCACGTCAGTCCCCAACTGCCTCTTTGTGCAGAGGATTCTTCATGTCCCAGTTTGACCCCCAGAAATGTTGGCTGTGTAGTTTATTTCAGTATTTACATGTCTCCTTTTAAGACACATTGTTTCAATCCAAATATTCTAGGCTATAGTGTTCCTTTTTAAGTTTGTTTATCCTATGAGCACTGATGACTTTTATTATTATATACTATAAGCATAGGGTGTAGAGAAAATGTGTTTCTGCCAGAATTGGAGACTTAAGAAAAAAAATTTCCATACTTTTGCGATCCTAGTATAAGAGCGAACCTTGGGAAGTTAGAACTCCAGAAAGATTTAGCT
Source organism: Procyon lotor (assembly GCA_028646535.1). Classification (NCBI taxonomy): domain Eukaryota; kingdom Metazoa; phylum Chordata; class Mammalia; order Carnivora; family Procyonidae; genus Procyon; species Procyon lotor. The sequence goes on from CM053612.1 coordinate 76,568,158, forward strand.
AAATCCAGAGGTCTGTATTTGCATTTTAACAGAAAATGAAACCTTGGATACTTCTCTAGGTTGTAGAATCTTGGGACATCAAAGCTTGTTGGGCCCTGGGAAAGATTTATTTATATTCCAAAGGTCAGAGAGAAGACTCGGGTTTTGTTTCTATCCCATCTCCATAGAGTAAAGGTTTTTCTCTGTCATTTCAAGAGGGAAAGAAAAGTAGCTGCCTCTTGCTCCTGTATACAAGCAGGAAAAAAAAAATCCATTTTTCTCCATTCTTCACTGATTAGAATAGCTTCAAATTTGTGAGTATAGGACATTTGACTTGGCTTTTAGCAGGTCATTTGAGGAGTACGAATCAGGGTGTGACAAACAATATGACTATTATTTGCATTTAAGTGAATTTGTATTTTAAATGAAAGGTAAGTCTGTGTCTGATCCAGAACATGTCAGTTAATAAAGATGATTGTTAAAAGCACAATAGCGAGTTTTATTCCCATTTTCTGTGTGTGTGTACATGACTGAGCAACCTGAACAATGCTTCATAACTGACAAGTTATTATGAAAGTTCTCCATGAAATTGTATTTAGCATGGCCAATACAATTGGGTGCCTTTATAAGATGCATTCTATAACCATCTTATGAATAATCTTTGTTACTTCTTTGTATTATTGCTTCATTCATACATTTTTAATGTCTGAATTGAAAAAGAATCTTCATGGGATATTATTACAGAATGGAAACTAAAATATGGATCCATATAAAACTACTGCATTTCTAAAAATATGTAGAAGTATGTACACCCAAGTGTGCATAATTAGAAAGTAGTCTTAGTGAGTTAGTGAGAGGTCCGGGTTTCATAAGCCAAGAGATGGAAGTTTGAGCACTTTATTAGCATTACTTATGCTGTAAGAATAAATTTAAGAAGTACAATGGCATTCATATAGATGCAGTATTATCATTTTCTATTTTAGTAGTAAAGGGAAAGTTTTTCATTTTTGTCAGTTTCTAATTAAGTATATGTATGTCAAACTCTATAGTAATAGCATATATCCTTATGTTTGGTCCTCCTTGTTATAATTCCACTTGGCCTTTCACATCAAGTCGCTAAGAGCAATTATCAAAAATGTTTTTTATGCTTACTATTTTGAGCCCTTTGTTCTTTGGGGGAAATCTGATGATATAGAAATGATTCCTGCCTTTGAAGTATATACAGAATGGGAGACAGGCAGAAGGAAGAGTAGAATTAAGATAAGGGAAGAGATCAATTTAATCTAAATTTATCAACCAAAGACTCTTTGATGAGGCAGGAATTATTTGGGTTCTTAAAGGATGTATTAGATTTGGACCAGAAGTACAGAGAGAGGGGTGCCTGGGTGGCTCAGTTGTTAAGCATCTGCCTTTGGCTCAGGTCTTGCTTGATCCTAGGGTCCTGGGATGGAGCCTCGCATCAGACTCCCTGCTCAGGGAGCGAGCCTGAGCTCGCTCAGCAGGAAGCCTGCTTCTCCCTCTCCCCATCCTGCTGCTTGGATTCTCTCTCTCAATGTCTCTCTCTGTTAAATAAATAAAATCTTAAAAAAAAAAAAAGCAGAGAAAGAAGATGTTTGCTAGCAGGGAATGGTGTGGCTAGAATATAGAGTGTGCACAAATGATATACATTTAGGAAATTATGTGGATAAGTTGTCGAAATTTGGGATTAGAAAATTATATATAACATGACGCTTTAGGTCTCCTCAGCTCTTGGACCATTTGTGCTTCCAAAGCTAGGCCTAGATTATTTTCAGTTTGTAACTTGACTGTGTGTCATTAAGACGTAACAGATCTTCATTTCATGGAAGTGCAGCGAGCTCCCTGTACATCGACAATGATAGAGTTGATGAAGTGTATGTCTTTGAATCCCTGCTTCACATCAATCCCAAAGCTTCTTTGCTATAATGACCTTCCACCAGCTCCACCCTTTCCTGGGAGATCCTCGGCACTTTGTAAACTAATGGAAAGAATACCTCCTTTTTCTGAAGCTGGCCACTTTTTTTTTTTTTTTAAGATTTTATTTATTTATTTGAGAGAGAGAGAGCACAAGCAGGCAGAGTGGCAGGCAGAGGCAGAGGGAGAAGCAGGCTCCCTGCTGAGCAAGGAGCCCGATGTGGGACTCCATCCCAGGACCCTGGGATCATGACCTGAGCTGAAGGCAGTGGCTTAACCCACTGAGCCACCCAGGCGTCCCTGAAGCTGGCCACTTTTTGACTGCAACTTACATTCCGGCTATTTATTGTCCCTGAGGTTATTCCTCTGCACTTTTTGAATTTATCTCAAATCAATCCCCTTTATAATTTATTTCATTTATCAGTATAATTATCTTTTCAGCCTTATTATAATATCCTTCCTAGGAAAAGGACTTCCCCCAAACACTCCTGTCTTATCTGCCTGAATTGTTGCCCATGGCATATTATCCCTTGTTCAGAAACAAAGTCCCTTGTGCTGGCATCTGAGCCCTACCACACGTGACCTCAGTCTCATTATCCACTTGTCTCTTAGTTTCTTTTGCGCAAGTCAAAGGATACTTCTCCCCTGAATAAATACTATCTCTTTGCCTTATACTGCCTTCCCTTTCCAATAGAATACATCTTTTCTCTTGCCCCAAACACAACCATTTCAAAATTCTAGCATTCTTATTCTGGGCACCTGGCTCAGTCAGTAGAGCATGCAATTCTTGATCTTGAAGTCATGAGCTCGAGCCCCATGTTGGGCATAGAGATTACTCAAAATTCTAGCATTTTTCAGTGCCTATCTCAAAGCCTACTTCCTCCCTTGGAAGCCTCCCGTGGGCTTTTGCTTAAATAACCTTGTCATCTTTTACTTAGTAACACAGTAGTTTGTCTACTTGTCATTGTCCTTTTATTTAATTACATATTTCTTTAAAGCAGACATGATGTCTTAAGTCACTTTAATCATTATTTATAGTGTACAGTATTCTTTCTAACATCTGACTGGCTTTTATGGGGTCTTTGAGACTTTGAGGTCAGCGTTATTTTTAGAACACCTCTAATTCATTTTTTAACTCTTCTGATTTATCTTTTAACACTGAGGCTAAGGTCTTGTGATTGATCTAAATATACTGTTTGCCGGGTCTACATTTCACTGTCATTGCCAGTTAGTGACTTTTTAAAGAAATGCAATGTTTCAATGGTGTTTCAACCCTTTATTATTTTTATTAAGATTTATTTATTTATTTTAGAGAGAGAGAGAGAGAGCATGAGCAGAGTGAGGGGCAGAGGGAGAGGGAGAGAAGTGGACTCCCCACTGAGTGCAGAGCCCTCAGTGGGGGTGAGGGTCGATCCCACAACCCTGAGATTATGACCTGAGCTGAAATTAAGAGTTTGTCACTCAACTGGCTGAGGCACCCAAGTGCCCCTGTTTCAACTCTTTTAATATAATTGGATTAATCTGTATATCTTCTTAGTTTACATTTTTCTTTTTTGAAACTAGGCCACTGATACCTGTGACCCAAATCCAATCCTGATGCTCATGCTTTTTGTCTCCATTTATTAAAGTTTCCCTAAACACCTTCCCAAGAAGAAAAGCCTTTTCATTTTACTTTCTCACCTCTGTGCTGATACAGGTATAGCTGTGTGGCCCCAAGGACACATGTTTTAGATTTTTTTTTAAAGCCCAAATTCACTATAAGTACCTAGAGGATGCTCTCTCTAGGTGAAAGGTTTAGAAGTGTGAAAGGAACTTTTTTCTTTATTTTTTAAAAAGCTTTATTGTGGTATAATTGATATACAAAGAACTGTACATAGTTGTATATAATTTGATGAGTTTTGACATATGCAAACACCTGTGATACCATCACCACATTCAAGGTAATGGACATATCCCATGGCCAGTGCATATAAAGTTTCATGGTGCTAGATGAATAAGTTCTAAAGATCTGCTGTATAGCATGGCACCCATGAGCACCAATATGGTGGTACTGTGCACTTCAACATCTGTTAAGAGGGTAGATCTCATGTTAAATGCTCTTTTTTTTTTTAAAGATTTTATTTATTTGACAGAGAGAGAGAGATCACAAGTAGGCAGAGAGGCAGGCAGAGAGAGGGGGGAAGCAGGCTCACCGCTGAGCAGAGAACCCGATGCGGGCTCGACCCCAGGACCCTGAGATCATGACCTGAGCTGAAGGCAGAGGCTTTAACCCACTGAGCCACCCAGGCGCCCCTCATGTTAAATGTTCTTATCACAAAAAGAATAAAGGACGATAAAAGAAGATGTCTCACTTAATGAATCACCACCTGCAATGAAATTAACCATCCTTTCATTTCTATGCATGAAATGGATGGGTTTGGGCAACAGGGGATCAAAGTTCAGTGGTTTTGAAAGTTCCATCCTTCAAGATCACTCAAGATCCGTTTCAAGCACTAGAGGACTGACACTGTAAGTGAAAATGTGATCTGAACTTTCTTCTGGGGAGCAGTTTATACATCCAAATGGATTGAATCAACTGAGGACATAAAAGGGAAATAATGGAAGTGCTCTTAAACTGGGCTAATTCACCATTAAAGATTTTTATAGGTGCTGGAGCTGTTAACTGTGTAGAAATATACTTTTCAATTCACAGAAGAAATTGAAAGTATGATTTGTGAGTCCAGTGGTAATAATATTTCTACCTAAATATACTCATGTTTATAGGTGTCCCCTTGGGATGGAAAATATCTTGTCAAGGAACACTGATCTCAATTTTTTCCCAACCATTTATATCTTATTAGCACTTATGAAATATTTTCTAGCATAATTTTTAATTGTTTATATAAAATTGTCCCTCCACTAGTTTTCATAAAATCATCAACCACATGTATAGGTCTCTTTGTACTGCTTTCTCAGGACAGAATGGGCTGATATAGCCTTATTCTGTGTAATAATTAATTTACCACATCAGTATAATTCATGTTTATTCCTCTCCTTCAGGCTATGTTGTATATTCTTACTCATATTTTATAGGGAGGAAAATAATTTCACACCATCGTTGTAAAACTTGTTGATATTTTTTCTAATGATCTTTGATTTGTAATTGTCTTCTTCAAAAATAATTATGCAGGCTCTGTGAGGTGGTGAGGGTTTACAAATTTTAAGTTATAAATTGGAAAAGAATACATTCTTGTCTCAAAAGGGCTTGCTTTAGGAAAAGAAAGCAACCACCTTCTGATTTTCTGCTAGTAAACATTAAGATGTATTTTCTTCTATTGAATTATTTTTCCATTTTAGTTTGAAGAAAATAAATAATATTTATTAGAATTTTTTTTCAACAGCATATCCTAGGATAATTCTTTTTTTTTTTTTTAAAGATTTTATTTATTTGACAGAGAGAAACACAGTGAGAGAGGGAACACAAGCAGAGGGAATGGTAGTGGGAGAAGCAGGCTTCCTGCCCAGCAGGGAGCCTGATGCAGGGCTCTATCCGAGGACCCTGGGATCATGACCTGAGCCGAAGGCACATGCTTAACGACTGAGCCAGGAGCCCCCCTAGGATAATTCTTTAAATGCTGTGCTATTTAAGGGCTTTGGGTCCTCAGGCTAACTGGCCTAGAGCTGCAATTAATTACTTTGCATGCTTCAGAAGAATTAGAAGTATTCTTTTTTGTTTGTTTGTTTTTTAAAAAATATTTCATTTATTTATTTATTTGTTTGTTTGTTTGTTTGTTTATTTGACAGAGAGAGAGAGAGAGAACACAAGCAGGCGGAACTGCAGGCAGAAGGAAAGGGAGAGATGGTCTCCTTGCTAAGCAGGGAGCCAGATGTGGGCTTGATCCCAGTACCTAAGCCTAGTACAGATGCTTAATCAACTAAGCCACCCAGATGCCCCATAATTATAAGTATTCTTAAACGTATGAGTGACTGCAGAAGACTGATCAGATTAAGAAATTAAATATTATTACAGTTAATTTATTACAAGTTCTCTGTTGCTATCTATATATTTACACTTCTTTATATCATTACAATATTTAATACTAATGCTAGCTAATGTTTAAACTTAAATTTTAACTGTGATGCTAAAAATCAAATTAAAGCATATTTAAGTGGAAATATGCTTTCTTTCCCCACTTACCTTTTTACTAGAAATAATGCTTAGGTTTCAAGACTATTGATGAGAGCACTGGGTGATGTATGGAAGTGTTGAATCAATATACTGTAACCCTGAAACTGACATAACACTGTATGTTAACTAACTGGAATTAAAATAAAATCTTCAAAAATATTTTAAAAAGAAAAAGACTATAGATGAGATTATACAGACATGGCTTTTATTTTACACAAATGTAAAGTAGGTTTCTTTGAAAGAAAACTTAAAAATAAATGTAATATAAAGCATCAATTTTAGCACCTCTTGATTTTAAATCCCATTAAAAAAATAACCTTTTTGGAAATTGCTAACTGAAGTGTTAGGCAGTTAGCTCCTGTGAGCCTAATGAAATGACAGTGCCTAAGTCATAAAATGTCATCATTACCAAACCTTTCAACCTTCTAGAATATAGAAAAATTTCAAAAGGTAGCTATTATATTTGAAAAAAGTATTTCTGTACAAACGTATTACCAATGGAAATATAAAATGTTGGCCCCGGAAAAAAAAACAAAAAAACTACTGATCACATTGTTCAGTGGTTTTGATACTGGTTTTCTAAAAACTGAACTGTTATATATATTTTTTCTTTTTAGGACAAAATTTACATAGAAGCCCAGTAGTTAAAATAAAAATGTCTTTCACTACAAAAGAGGAATGGAGACCACATTTTTTGTTTTCCTTCTCCCGAAAAGTTTCCCTTCTCCCCATCCACCTCTACTCACGCCATGAAATACTGAACTTCGGTGGAACAGCTGTGTTCAATGTCTTTGTATCATTACACATAATTAGACCAAGTGGCTTAAGATCTCAAGGCTGGTTAGGGAAGTTTCAGGGCTATCAACTAATAATTCAAGTTAATGGGGTGCCTGGATGGCTCAGTGGGTTAAATCCTCTGCCCTCAGGTCATGATTTCAGGGTCCTGGGATCGAGCCCCGCATTGGGGCTCTCTGTTCAGCGGGGAGCCTACTTCCCCCCCCCTCTGCCTGCCTCTGCCTACTTGCGATCTTTCTCTGTGTCAAATAAATAAAATCGTTTTTTTAAATCTTTAAAAAAAACGATTTTATTTATTTATTTGACAGAGAGAGATCACAAGGCAGAGGATTTAACCCACTGAGCCATCCAAGTGCCCCCAAATAAATAAAATCTTTAAAAAATAATAATAATTCAAGTTGAGTCTACTGTGATTTTTAAAATTTCCCTCCTAAAAATGGAAATCAACTTAAATCCTGTTATTACTGATAAACATGAGAATTAAAACGATCTGATGTCATAAAAACAAAAGAAAAATCCTGGCCTCATTATAAGTGATATTTATAGGTATTTGAGCAGCCTGGCTGAAACACTGTCTTGGAGTTGAGAACGCTTACACAGGATGGTATAGGATGCTTCCTGCACTGAGTTCCTCACATCCCTGTCACCAAGTCAGTTCAAAAAGGAAGAGTACAATCTCCATAGGTTCTGAATCCAATCTTCAAATCTCTGCACCTTAGGTTAACGCTCTCTATTAGCCAGTATCTGTTGGCAATGCAGGCCAGTGATGACAGTCATAAGATACCCACTCTGGTGGATGCCACAAACTCAGGAAACGTGAGAAGCAGTCTGTGATGGAGACACCATCTAGATTATTTTAGGAGACTTGTCCACAGCTAGCCTTTTATCTGAAGAGCAACTGAGGAAATTAGTACTAGGGTAGCCCCTTTAAGTCTCCTCCTTGTTCTTCTTGCCTGCTGCCTCTCTCTGCTCCTTGGTGCTTCTGGTCTGTCTCAGCTGTCCAACATTACTCACTAAGATTCATGTAGCCCAGACCTCAATAGAGAGGATGCACTGTGCACAGAGGATGAAATGCCTATTGCCAGCAGGAATCAAGACAGATCCCAGCCCTGATACACAGGCAAAGTTTCAGTGGACCACCAGAGTAGTCAAGACATGTAGCTTTCCCAGAATCCACATTATTGGATGATGCAGGAAAGACAGCTATCTTTGGCCTAATAGTACATGCAGGAGTTCCACAGAATGGTGGGTGTTTCTGTCCTTTCATCCAGTAACTTACCCCACTTACATAACCATATAGTTTCCTGCTGTTAATGGTGATTCAGAGATTTCCCAAGCCTATCCATGTGTATTGTCTTGGGCCCTCCATACGGATTCCCCACTATCTCTTTTTCTTGTCTTTTCTCCCTTGCACTGAACTCTAGATTCAGAATTTTTTTTTTTAAAGATTTTATTTGTTTATTTGACAGAGAGAGAGAGATCACAAGTAGGCAGACAGGCAGGCAGACAGGCAGGCAGAGAGAGGGGTTTTTTTTTGGATTCAGAATTTTGACTACCAGCCAAGTCTGGGCTCTCTGGACTTGGATTTCCATGTAGTCTCTCTCATGGACCCTGGACACTGCTCTTTCTCTGGATCTTCATCTGTCACTAAATGTAAGTGTCTTGGCTATCTCCATTCCTGGTCAACTGGTCATTTTGAATCCTTGCTTTTCAAATTAAGCACTCTCAATTTGTAAAATAATACATGTGTGAGGGTTTATGGTATTAACATGCATTAATTTGTGAGAATATGAATTGGTAGAATATTTTGGGGGATGAAATTTTGGCAATATTTATAAAAATTTCCAATCCCCAGATACTCTCCACTTTAACCTAATTTCTACCTTCTATCAGACCAATAAACTTTAGCCCAATAAATCATGTTCAAATTATTTCAGTTCTATAAGTCATAACAAGAAATGGGAAACAAATTATGTGCCTGTCAGAAGGACATGTTTAGGGGCATCAGGGTGGCTCAGTCAGTTAAGCATCTGATTTTGGGTTAGGTTATGGTCTTGAGGTTGAGGTCTCGGGATCGAGTACCGCATCCAGGCTCCCTGCTCAGTGGGAAGTCTGCTTGTCCCTCTCCCTCTGCCTCTGTCCTTCCCTCTGCTTGTATTTTCTCTCTCTCTCTCTCTCTCTCAAATAAATGAATAACAATTTTTTTTTTTAAAAAGGACATGTTTAAGTAATCATGACACATACATGCTATGGGAGCATAAAAGCAAAGCAGATCTATATGTGTTGTCATGGAAAGATCCTGGATTCATGTTAAGTGTGAGAGACTTATGGCAGAATAACATGTATATCATGACCCATTATATTTTAAAGTGATAGGTAATTTTATAACACAGCTATGTATGAGAAAGCCTGTAATTAGCTTTAATATAATATATAGACTAATCGTGGCTGTCTCTGAGACTGTGGTTGATTTATGAAGGACTATTGTAAAGGTGGAGATTGTGATTTGTCTGTATTTTTAGCATTTGTGCATCAAGAATATGTGCACTATCAGCTTTGTCATTAAAATATTTAAATAAGCCTAACAGCAAAAGTAATAGCTGTGTGTGAATTAAAGTTTATGCTAGCTGATGGAAGAGACAACACCTGAAATCCGAATGGCTTAACATAACAAAAGTATATTTCTTGCACAAATAAAATCTGATTGATTTGTCAGGGAATCTTTGCTACCAGGTAACACAGAGACCTAAGCTGCCTCCATCCTCTACTTTCACAACTCAACATAGGGTCCCCATGTTACTGAATGGAAGAAAGGACATTATGGTGGCATCCTGGCTCTCAAATGCTTTGGCCTGTGATAAACATCCTTTCTGTTCATATTTCAGCAGCAAGGGCTGGTCATAAGATCCTTTCTAACTATAAGCAAATTGGACAGTGTCGTCTTCCCATGTACCCAGGAAAGAGTGGAAGACAAGTAGACAAGTTGTGGATGAACACTTGTAGTCTCTACCATAAACTCTTACATAGGAGGGGCCTGGTAGAGAGCAATCATTAGAATTCGTTAGGTCAGTGACCATCTTCATTTCCTGGTGGAGTTTCTGAGGAGGCAAAATGTTTTTGGCAATTCTCCAATTCTATCATCTATCTATCTCCATCATCTATTATCCAAAGGTAATTCCAAGGAGCCTAGGTAATTCTACCTCCTAGAAGGACTCCAGAATATATAGAAACTGAGACACTGTAGATGTTTGCTTACTTAGTTATTTCAGTCATCTCTTCTCATCTGTCACTTATAGGAAAGGCTTTGGTCTTTAACCATTAACCAAGCTCACTCACTGTTGTATATGTTCAGTAGCCCCCTCAGCCTCACCCTGCCCTACATCCAAATTTAGCTTAAAATGAACTCTCACTGAAGAAATGGGAGTTTTCTTTTTCTTTCCTTTTTTTCCTTCCCTCCTTTTTTTTTTTTTTTTTTAAGAAACAAAGGGAAGTTCAGCTTTTAATAGGTTTTAGGGAAAATTTGGGCGGTTGGCTTTGAACAAAAGTTCACTGGAGAAGAGTTCAAGGTTGTGGTGGTTTCTCACTGGCTGCAAGCAGTGGTTAGCACACTGCTAGGGCAGAGGGGGATCTTCCTTTTTCTTAAAAGCGGGAGATAAACTCTTATGTGAAAAGTGTCCTCTCTTGTCAAGATAATTCTTATCTTCCTTCTTCCTGCTGGTTATACAGACTGCAAGGAATACTGTCATGAAAGCTTTCCCTTCAGGGCTTCTGGACTTCATTTTATTTTTTTTATTTAAATTCAGGTAGCCAACTTATAGTATGTGATTAGTTTCAGATATAGGAGTTTTTTCCTTATTCTCAAATAATAAATCTTATTAAAATTCTTTTAGACAAATACTGTGTGAAGAATTGACAGGGCAGAGGGGCCTGGGCTAGGAGTAGTAAATGGTGAAGAATTAACAAGGTTTGCTTATATATCCTTCTTGGTCCCAAATTCCCTGTCTCTGGTGAGAAAAATGCCTTTACCCTCCTGGTAGAGTGAGGGCATCTTTCACGTGGGAGATTCATCTCCTGTTTTTTTTTCTTTTTTCTTTTTTTTTTTTT
>CM053612.1:76579635-76641566 GCA_028646535.1 Procyon lotor
ATGAAGAAAATGGAACACAAAACAGGCAAGGGCCAGGATCTGTGGTGGGCTATTAGAGATGAAGACTGGAATCTAATGTAACAATTAAACCAGAAGCTATCTGATAAGGGAAGGAGAGAAGTTTGGGGCTCTCCCATTCTCCCGGGCTCTATTCCCTGTGTTCTCCTGTTTGCTAACTGAATTGTCATCTTGATGCCTAGGAATTGTATTTAAAGAGTGTAGTACAGAACCAGAGTGAAGAAGGAATCTGAAGCCAAATAGGTCAAGGATTGGCATACCACATCAACAGATTAATTTTAAAAATATATTTCAATTGAAAGAGAAAAGTGTTTCATAAAAATAATCATTCATTCATCATGGAAGGTATGTTTTCAAAATAGATAAAAGATATCTACAAAAAAATCCCTATAGTACAAATCATATCTCGTGGAAAATATGAAACCTTCTATTTTCATACTGAGAAGACAAAAATTCCTCCTATCACCAATTCTAGTCTACATTTTAACAAAGACACTACATAATAATGTAATGGGTGCCGGGAGCCGCAGAAACCTCGCCATTTGACATGGTCGCAGCGAGGACATGGCAGGTTTGCAAGGCTCCTGCCATGTGAACAGGGGATCGGTATCTCCTCCTATAACTCTTTGTGTTACTGGAATTCCTTTCTTCTTTTTGGCCTAAGCCTTTTGCTCAAGTTGAGGCTCTGACCCACTTAAGCTGCTTCTAAACCGGACAGACATTTCCTTACAGAAACCACATAAAACAACCAAACCAGTGTCTCTCCCCCCCCCCCCCCCGCCATAAAACCGTTAGAGCAGATAACTGCGAGGCTCCCTTCCAATGTTTGTCCACCAAATTATTGCAGATAAGATGATAAGGTACTTAAAGGTCAACACTTACACAGACCTTTAATAATCTACAGCCAATTTTAGCTCCCCCCTAGGGATTCACATTCCATCATCCACACCAACATCTGCATTCCCTTACAATGGAGAGTACACATAAGCTAAGGTAGGAGTGGTTAAATATAAAGACAATAGAGTTTTACTTCAGACTTTGCTAAAGAATACACAGGATGAGGCTCCCAGGTGTCTGCTCGCCCAGCAGTAATTAAGGGCTTCCACAAACAGCTTGGGCCATTCTATAATAAACTTAAATGTCATCCCCTCTTCTTTTGGTTAATGTGCAAAAGATACACGTGACTAAATCTTTTTCCAATATATAGAAACAGAGTCATAAAAATTGTTGTTAAGGGTCTTGCTGTTCAAAATGAAATAAACCTGTCTCTGCCTCGGTCTTAGAAAAAACCATAGGTTCTACAAAAAACGTTTGTTGACCTAAGCCCCCTTATCTGAGAAAATCATTGACTGCTTTCCATGTAACCTGCTGCCTATAAATAAAGAGTCAAACACCAATGAGGCAGAGATGCCTGCCTGGTGAAAGAAAGAAACCTCTGGCTCTCTCATTCCTTTCACCGACACCGTCCATCCTTCAGGGAACCCCTGGACTGCCTGGGCTGGACCCCGGCAAATGGGAAAGAGTATAATCACTGAGATAGACACCACAAAATAAGAAACAATGGCAGTATAATTAACATGAATAAAGTGTATATTAGGAAAATATACTAAAGACAAACTATCAAATCAATAAAAATGCTTTAACTAAAATTACTGGCTATGAGATCGATTTACAAAAGGACATTCTTTTTGGTAGTAAGGTAGTATGAAGATGAAATTAAACTAAGTTTGTAAATTACCATAATAAATACTTGATTCCTAAAATACATATATAATAAAAAATATAAGAACTCTATGGAAAAATTATATAGGTGTTATTTATTGAAATTGCTAAAGACTTAACTAAATTGAGCAATATGTTTTTAGATTGATGTTTCAATTATGTAAACATGTTAATTCTTCTCAAATGTAATCTATTGACTGTAATCCCTCGTACTTTATAAAGCCGCATAAGTTTTACATGTAAATGTTTATATACATGTGTATTCTGTGTGAATGCTGACAAGATAATTCTATAATTTATTCTTTTTAAAGATTTTATTCATTTATTTGAGAGAGAGAGAAAGAGAAGGTGTGAGCATGAGAGGGTGGAAGGTCAGAGTGAGAAGCAGACTCCCCAATGAGTGGGGAGTAACTCTGAAATTTAAATTGACTTGCAAATGGCTATGAATAGCTAGTACACTCTTGAAAAGAAAGTTGTGATATTAAATACTGTCGTAATAAGAGTTTGTGGTATAGATGTTGGTGTAGACAAATAGACCAAAAGAATTGAATGGCATGTTCCAAAAGAGACGTGCTATATCCCATGTCTTGGTGGATTAAGTTAGCTATGCAGAGAAGTAGGGGAAAGAACACTGTTTTTTGTTTTTCAGGGTTTTTTTTAAGATTTTATTTATTTATTAGAGAGAGAGAGAGAGAGAGAGAGAGCACAAGTAGGCAGAGCAGCAGGCAGAGGGAGAGAGAGAAGCAGGCTCTCTGTTGAGTAGGGAGTCCGATGCGGGGCTCAATCCCAGGACCCTGGGATCATGACCTGAGCCAAAGGCAGCTGTTTAACCAACTGAGCCACCCAGGCGCCCAAGAATACTGCTTTGTAATAAGAAATCACATTGGTATATTTTGGTATTCATATTAAAAACAAATGTGACTAAAATCCTCCCTTACACTTAATAGAAATTAACAGAATTCTAGTTCTAAGCAGATTACTCACATAAGTGAAGGAAATACCACATTAACATATTAAATGAAAAAAATCATTCCTAAATTGCTAAACTGCTTTATAAAAATCACCATTCATTCATAATGAAAAGATGTGTTATCTCACTAGATAAAGGATACTTAGAAAAACCCTACAGTAAACATTTTACTTGATATCAGATCACTGAGAGCTTTTACTTTAAAACCAAGAAGGAGATGAGGATGCCTGCTATCACCATTTCTATTCAATATTTTAATGAATATCCTATATAGGGAAGTAATGGAAACAATGAAATCAAAGAGATTTGGATCAGAAAATAAGAAACAAAAGTAGCCTATCATTAACAGATGATAAGAATGTATATGAAGAAAATCTACTAATGCTAAATTATCCAATCCATAAAATTATTTATAAAGGTTGCTGGGTATAATATTTATAGCAAAAATATACTTGTATCTGTAGCAACAAAATGTATGAAAAAAAATTAAACAAAAGAGGGGTGCCTGGCTGGCTCAGTCATGAGTCAAGCTCCACATTGGCAGTAGAGATTACATACAAAATTACACACAAAAATTAAAAAAAAATTTTTTTAAATAAAAAATAAAGTAAGCAAAATACAATTTGTAAATTACCATGACAAAATACCTGGTATCTATAAGTAAATATAATTCTAAATGTTTATCAAGTCAGTTAAAAATATATACTGCTAGTATTTAAAGAAATAAATGAAGTCCTAACTAAAGACAGAAATATGTTTTTAGATAAAAGTTTCAATATTATGACCATACTAAGTCTCCCTAAGTTTAATCTACAGATGACTGTCATCCTTCTACAAACAAAACCCCAAATGTTTGTGTGTGGATGTCTGTGTCTGAGTATGTGTCTTTGAAACTTGACAAGCTGATTATAAAATTTAAATCGATTCACAGGGATGCCTGCGTGGCTCAGTTGGTTAAGCATCTGCCTTCAGCTTGAGTCATGATCCCAGGGTCCTGGGATCAAGTTCTGCATCAGGCTCCCTGCTCAGTGGGGAGCCTGCTTCTCCCTCTGCCTGTTGCTCCCCTGAAATAAAATAAATCTGTAAACATAAATAAATAATTTGATTCACAAATGGCCCAAAATACCTAATATCCTCTTGAAAAATAAAAATAAAACACAGCTTACTTTACTATTAAGAATTACTAAATGTCTATAGTAATCAAGAGCTTTTGGCATAAGTGCAGGCATAGGCAAACAGATCAATGTAACTAAACAGTGTCCTCAGGCCTATTTATACACTGTTGCTTGATTTATTAAAAGTGTGCCATTGCAGAAAAGTGGGGAAAGAGCAGTATTTCTGTGATGAAATGACAGTGGAACAGTTGGCTGTAGAAGAATTCAGACTAGCGGTGTATTTCCACCTTTGTCCTACTCTAGCCCTGTAAACTTGGGCACATAACCAGACTTTATAATCCCCAGGCTCTTCATCTATTAAATGGGTTTGAGAAGTCCTCTAGGACTGTCAGAATGCATGCAACGTACACAGAGAACATATCCCTCTGCCTGGCAGATCCTAGATCATTAATGAATAGTTGATGGCACATGTCTCATAGAACAAGAAGTTCTATAATAATAGGACATGGAATAACAAATCTAATCAAAATGCTGCTTTGCAAGTTAAACTCCACCAATTTTCCCCATTTCAAGATAGACTGTTTGAGTGTTGGGGAGTCTAAATGGACGCAACTCCAAACTCATAAAATTTTTGTGAAGGGCCATCATCTTCTGTCCCTCCCAGGTGCCTTTTGATCCAAACCACCCCTATTTTCATTCATTCTACTGCAAGCAGAACTTTATCCTTGAAAAGAATAAAGAATGTAGATTTACAAAATTACACTCAAGATCACCTCATTCACATGCCCTTTTTAATGGAGCAGGCTCTGCTCTCCCAGCGAAGGACAAAGAGTATCAGCCCCTTGTCAGCCCCGTGTCTCCTTCACATCCTGCCTCAATGGAGTATCAGACTTATATCTCAGAAACTCTTGGGACACAATATTCCTAAAAACACCTAGTTTGTGTATTGAGCTCAATTGCCTGGGACAAGAGTGCACAACTTCTTCCATTATTGTGACAGAGGGAGATTCTCTCTGGTTTACCTAAGATACCAAAGTAACTGTTGTGAGCAGTTTTTCATTCCAGGCCTAGTTTCTCAACTCTAAGACACATCATCTGAGTGTTTGGCCTCTGTTTACCACTCTGAGAGCTTTATCCGGCCTGCCACCCAATTTAACTTAAAATTACCTCCCACTGAAGAAGTGGTAGTATCCAAACCCTCAAACTTGCTTGTTTCATGACATTTACACTTGACTATTCTGAAACCCATCCCCCACCAAAAAAACATAACGATCTTAATATGTATGTTCACACAGAAGAGCTTCAAAAACATAATATAAAATCTGAGAGAACTGAATGGATTTATAGACAAATCCATGCTTATAGTTGGAGATTTAAACGCCTCTCTCCAAGGGATCAGCAATAGTAATAGAAAGGAACTCATCAAGGATTTAGAGGATATAAATATAAGATAAAGGTATAGAACTGAACAGTAGCACAATCCAACAGGATATAACTGATATTTATAGAACACAATCCAACACAACAGAACATGTGCTGTTTTCAAGCACACATAGAATATTCAATAAGTTAGACTATCTCTTGAGTAATAAAAGAACCTTAACAATGGTAAAATAATGAAATGAAAAAAAATAATAAATAAACAAATAAAAGAATGAAATGACACAGAGTGTGTTTTGTGAACATAATGGAATAAAACTAGAAATCAAAAACAGAGCTATAACAGGGAAATCTCCAAACCATTGAAAATTAAACATACCTCTAAAATATATATGGGCAAAGAGTATTTCTCAAGGTAAATTCAAAATTGTGTTCAAATAAATAAATGAAAAATAAAATACAGGATATCAAAATCTGTGGAATGCAGGTAAGGCAGTAATTTTAAAAATATAGCATGAATTGCTTCTCCTAGCATATCTGTTTTCTCTTCCTGTCTTAACAAATTACTCTCAACTTAGCACCTTAAAACAATACAAATGTATTATTTTACAGTTCTATAGGTACAAAGTCTGACATGAAGTCATTGTGTTACCAGGGCTGTGCTACTTTCTACAAGTTCTAGGGTCAATGGATCAAGTAAATATTGCAATGCTTACTCTGGATTCACCAAACAACAAAAGCTGAAACATATGTGAAACCAAAGCTGATAGAATTGAAAAGACAGACAGATACATCTATAATTATGTTTGGAGTTACTGAGAGTTTAGCTTAGCTACTCCATGGTATTTTTGCCTTGCCATTCATTTTGTTTGGCCAAGCAGCCTGCACAGACCTTAAACTGACATTAACCTCTCATGCAAGTGCATGCCCTAGGTAGCATCCTGCAGACTCACAAGCAAATGTAACTTTCTGATATGACTTCACCAACAGCTCTTTCGATCAGATCCCCTCCTCCCTCCCAGATCCTTCTCTTTGATGTGCCCCTTAGATAAGTTCCCTGCCAAAACTCTGTTCCTTTGGTTTGAATTGACCAATCCAGCCTTAGCCTGGGATTCACCCAGGAACCCTAATAAAGGCATGTGCTCCATGTCCTGCGTCTTTCTACATTCTGCTTTGTTCTCCTTATGTGGTTTTTCAAGGCATGCTATGTACTTCCTCCAAGATCTGTGAGTAGTAAATTCAACTTCAATTTCTCTTGTGGTCCGTTGTTGAACTGCATAGCTCACCAGGTAGCACTTTGTGCTCCACTTAACAAATGTTAATTTAATAAAGACATAAGAGGAGTGCTCAACACTCCTCTCTCAACAAATGACAGAACAGATACAAGATACAAAGTCAACAAGGATCTAAAAGAACATCAACCAATAGAATCTAACAAATATTTATGAATATTCTACACAAAACCAGGAGAATACACATTCTTTTCAAGACCCTATGCAACATATACCAAGACAGACCATATCCTAATTAATAAAAGAAACCTCAACAAATTGAAAATAATTATACTCATAAGAGTGTGCTTTCTGACCATAATGGAATCAATATTAAAATCAATTAGAGAAGAATAAGAAAAAAACACCAAATATTTGGAAACTAAAAAACATACTTTTAAATACACAATGCATCAAAGAGGAAGTCTCCAAAGAAATTTAAAAATGAACAAACTGAATTAAAATAAAAATATAATAGTTCAAAATTTGTGTGGGCACAGCTAAAGCAGTGCCGAGTAAAATTTATAGTACTAAGGTAGTACTTTTAAAAAGTGGGGGGGAAAGGTGGAAAATTCTCAAATCAGTCTAAACTCATACGACAAGAACCTAGATAAGGAAGAGCAAAATAAACCCAGAGTATTGGAAGGAAAAAAATGGTAAGGAGCAGAACTTGATGAAATTGTAAGCAAGCAACAAAAAATGGGGACAATTAATGAAACAAAAAGCTGGTGTTTTTTTGTGGGTTTTTTTTTTTTAAGGAAGAATCGATAACATTGATAAACCTCTAGTAATACTGACAAAGAAAGAAGACAAAAGAAAAAAAGTTACTAAAGTCTGGAAGGAATAGAACATAATACTGACAGAAAATAACAATAATAATAATGATAATAATGATTATAGTTATTATCATCGACAAAATTCAACACCTATTTGTGACAAAAGTCTTAGGAAATAATACAGGGGAGTTCCTTCAACTTGATAATGAACATCTATAAAAAAATCCCTATTTTGACATTATACTTAATGGTGAAAGACTGAATGACTTTCCCTTAAGATAGGAAACAAGGCCAAGAATGTCCACTTTCACCACTGCTATTTAACATGCTGCTAGAATTCCTAGACAGCCCATTAAGGCAAGAAAGAAAAGTCATAAGGATTACATACGAGTAGATAATCCTGTGCCTCTTTGAAGATGTCATGACTGTGTATATAAAAAAATCCCAAGAAACCTATAAAACAATTTCTAGGCCTAATAAGTGACTGCAGCATGGCTGCAGGGTATAAGATCAACATACAAACATCAGTTGTATTTTTATTTTATTTTATTTATTTATTTGACCCAGAGAGAGATAGCAAGAGAGAACACAAGCAGGGAGAGGGACAGGCAGAGGGAGAAACAGGTCCCTGCTGAGCAGAAAGCCCAATACGGGACTTGATCCCAGGACCCTGGGATCATTACCTGAGCCAAAGGCAGATGTCAAACCAACTGAGCCACCCAGGCATGACCAGTTTTATTTCAATACACTATCAATAAACATATAGAAACTACAGATGCAATACCATTGACAATTGCTCAAAAAAACCCAAATCTGAAATACAAAGGTATAAATGTAATAAAACATCAGACCTTGTTTGCTGAAAAGAACAAAACCCAGAGATCAAATAATATCTTTTTTAAAAGATTGTATTTATTTATTTATATGCGAGAGAGAGAAAGCCCAAGTCAGTAGGAAAGGCAGAGGGAGAGAGAGAAGCAGAAACCCCGCTGAACAGGGAGCCCAACATGGGCCTCCATCCCTGCACCCTGGGATCATGACCTTAGCCAAAGGCAGACGCTTAACTAACTGAGCCACCCAGGCTCCCACAAATAATATCTAAATAAATGGAGTGCTATAGCATGTTCATAGATTAAAAGAGTCAACACAGTAA
Organism: Procyon lotor; assembly: GCA_028646535.1. NCBI lineage: Eukaryota > Metazoa > Chordata > Mammalia > Carnivora > Procyonidae > Procyon > Procyon lotor. The sequence goes on from CM053612.1 coordinate 76,588,041, forward strand.
TGATATCAATTCTTATCAAATTAATAAACAGGTTTAACACAATTCCTATTAAAATTTCAGCAATATTTTTTCTATATATAGTTAATCTTATCTAAAAATTTATATGGAAAGGTAAAGGAACTAAAATAGCTAAAACAATTTTTAAAAAGAAAAATAATGTGGGAAGAACTGCTCTATCAGATTTCAAGACATTAGTTAGCTATAGTAATCAAGATTCTGTGATATTGATGGTTGGATGAACATACAGTTGATTGGAACAGAACAGAGACCATAGAAATAACCCCATATAACTATGCACAACTGATTTTCAACAAAGTTGCAAAAGCAATTAGATGGAGGATGGATAGATTTTATAAAAACTGATGCTGGAGCAATCGAGCATCCATTAGGGAAAAAATAAACTTTGACCTAAACCTCACATCTTACATAAAAATAAATTCAAATATAATAGATTTAAATGTAAAATGTAAAGCTATGAAATTTTTTAAAGAAATGTTGGAGCAGGGCACCTGGGTGGCTCAGTCAGTTGAGCATTCACCTATGTAAAAAAGATTTATATGTGGACCTCTGAAAGTTCAATATTTAAAAAAGGAAACAATTTAATTAGGAAATAGATAGGGTGCATGGCTCAGTTGGTTAAGCGTCAGACTCTTTATTTTAGGTCAGTCCATGATCTCAGTGCCATAACAGCCCCCATTGAGCTCTGTGCTCAGTGGGGAGTCTGCTTGAGAATTCTCTCTTTCCTTCTCTCTCTGCCTCTCCCCCTGCTCACACACACACTCTCTCTCTAAAACAAAAACAAGTAAATCTTAAAAGAAAAAAAAAAGAAAAGAAAAAGGATAAAAGACATTGTGAAATAAAAAATACATATAGTGGTCTCTGCCCCCATTCTGGGAACAGAGCCCCTAAAATCCTTATAATTTCCTAAATGATAAGAACACTAGGAACATCTCACATCTCTTGTTGTAATATTTGCTTTTGACCCCATCCCTGACACAAGGATCCTAAACTAGGGTCATAATTTTTTCTTTTCTTTTTTTTTTTTTCATTTATTTTTATTTTTTTATTTGAGAGAGAGAGAGAGAGAGGGAGATAGAGAACATGAGAGGGGAGAGGGTCAGAGGGAGAAGCAGACTCCCCGCAGAGCTGGGAGCCCGACATGGGACTCGATCCCGGGACTCTGGGATCATGACCTGAGCTGAAGGCAGTTGCTTAACCAACTGAGCCACCAAGGCACCCTAGGGTTGTAATTTTTTCTAAGGAGGTTACTCTTGGTAGACTCCTGGATGGCTCCTGGTTAGGGCCTGGTCACCAGAAAGGACAAGCAAGCCATGATTAGAAGCTTGGAAATATCGGCCTCATCCCCATCATCCAGAGGGGAGAGAGGCCCTGGAAAGGGAGTTAATAGTTGATCATGCCTCCATGAGGAAGCCTCCATAAAATTCCAATAATGGACTTGGGGAGCTTCCAGGTCAGCAAACAACAAACCTCACCCTAGTACCTCTTCATCTCCCTATTTATTTGTATCGTTCATCATACCATTTAATAAATTCTGAGAGCTGCTCTAGCAAATGAATCAAACCAAAGGAGGGGGCCTTGGGAACCTCTGAAGTTGGCTAGAAGCATAGGTGACAACCTGGGCCTGCAACTCTTGTCTAAATGTATGTGTTACTGGTGGCAGGGGGAGGTGCAAGAGGGTGGACGGTGACAGTGTTGTGGGACCGAGCCCTCATCTTCGGATAGATAGTGTCAGAACTGAGTTAAATTGTAGGATACCCAGCTGGTATCACAGAGAATTGCTTGTTATGGAGAAAAAACCTCCACATATTTGGTGACCAGAATTGTCAGAAGTGTGAGTGTGCTGTGTAGGTAGTAAAGGAGACACATAGGACAGAAATAGACAGTAGGGAAGAACTGGAATTTTCCTTACAGAGGAAAGTAGAAAATTGAATTTTTTCCTATACAGATATAAAGAGACATTTCCTTGAAGAGGATATGCAGATAGCAAATAAGCACATGAAAAGACGTTCAACTTCACTACACTTAAGGAAAATGCAAAATAAGGACCATGTTGAGATACTTCCACATAGTTATCAGAACATCTAAAATTTTTAAAGAATGGTAACAATACCAAATGTTGGTAACAATGCAGAGAAACTGGATGACCCTTACATTGCTGGTGGGAATGTAAAATGGTACAGCAACTCTGAATATGGGTGAAGAGTCAAAAAAAAAAAAAATCCCAAAACACTAAATATACATTCACCATATGAACTAGAAATTGCACAACTGATTATTTATCCCAGAAAATGAAATCTTATGTCCACAAAGAAAATCTATACATGGGGCATCTGGGTGGCTCAGTGGGTTAAAGCCTCTGCCTTCAGCTCAGGTCATGATCTCGGGGTCCTGGGATCAAGCCCCGCGTAGGGCTCTCTGCTCACTGGGAAGCCTGCTTCCCCTCTGTCCCCTCTGCCTGCCTCTCTGCCTACTTATGATCTCTCTCTGTCAAATAAATAAATAAAATTTAAAAAAACCCTATACATAATTATTCATGGTTGCCTATTCCATTATTTAAAAACTATCATTATGAAAAAATTATTCCTGTTAACCACACTCTCTGATGTGTCAGTTTAGGATCACCTTTTTCAAAGTGAACAAATATTTATCTTTATTTTCACACTGTAAATGTGATAACTACAAATTTGAAACTGAAAATTTGAAATGCACAGCCAGGTAAAAAGATAAAAACTCTCATCACAGAAACACAGTCATATTAACACAACTGGTAAATTTCTCTCTGATCTTTTAATATGTACATGTCTGTGTTTATTACTCATGTGTATATATACACGGATATATACATGTTACATATACACATTAATATCTATTATTTAACATTTACTACATACCAGATGCTAAGAACATGCATTTTATGTACATTTTCATATTTAATCTTCATTATAAACTTATTTGCCTTCTCATGTTTAAAAAAATTGAAGCAGAGAAACATTAAAAATAATGGTCCAGTATCTACATCTATTAGGTTACTAAGTGTTGGAATAGAGGTTCAGAATGGCACTCTGATCAGCCAGTTATACAGTAGACATGTAACCATCATATAAATACACACATATACAGACATATACCTGAATATATCCCAGAAAACTTGGCATTAATTTAACAAAATTGTTGACTTAAGTATCTGTAGGAAGTCCTGAAGATCCATGGTCCTTGACATGTAATTTATGGAAACAAAACTTAATCATATTTTTGGCAGAGCTAGCTTGCAAGAATAGATCTCTTGTGTGAACCTAATAGACTGATTCCCACCAAGTGTGTCATGGATGTAGAAGGAAAGGTATGCAGAGCTGAGAATGAAACTATGAACTGGAGACATTCAATGGAGACTTGTAACAATGGTAACTCACGCACATAACAAATGTTAACTACAGAGAGATATATGATAAGTGACATCCAAATGGAAAAAGTCTATATGAGCTTTTAAATTACACAGAGAATGAATTATATTTTGAATTTCTAATTACAAAATGAACAATAAATTATTTACAACATTTGGTTACCGTGATTGATTTTTCTTTGCGTACTTCTAGTTTCCAAAGATCCCGATGATTTAAATAGTCTAGGTCATCCATCAGACAATAAACATGACCAGTCAACCTCATGTACTTCATAAAAACATTTTTCTTTCTTAATGATCATTAGGATGGATATGGAGACACTAATCATTCAAACCAATTCCTTTGAACTCATCCTTGGTGTTTTAATTGTCTGCAGGATATTGAGTGCTCATCAATACTGATTATTTCAGAATTAAAATTCAGAAATTGAAAACTTATTCTTCCTGACCCTTGCTATCATAACATTTGAATACTATAACATCACAAAGTATCTATATCTTTTTCATGTATGATATCTAATTTGTTTTAGCATCAACTAAATTTACCCACCCTTGCTTTATTTTAACTTTAGATGTTTTAAGGAAGCTATAATGTATGAGAACTTTACATTTTATTTTATGAGATAATATAATTTGGTTAGAAAAATATAATTAATATGATGGATCATGGAAACAGAGACTTACCACAACTGATAGAATCAGTCATTTCTTTTCTAGGGCCTCTTTCTTTAATAACCCAACTCCAAGTCTCTTTTACAGCTTTACTTAATTCTAAATTTTTCTTAGATCCTTGATTCACTGATTGTCTCTAATCGCCTCCAAATACTACTGGTCCATCAAATTTTACAGCAAGTAGTCTATTAACTAATTTATATTATGAAACAGGATTCATAAGCCAATTCTTATCATTGCAATTATTTGATCACAACATTTCACTAAGATTTTAGTGTTTATCATTGCCTTCCTCCAAGCAACTGATGGTTGCTTCCCTGCTATTTATTTGTCCTTAATTTGAAGTAAAATTCTATTCCAGTCCTCATACTCTTTGGATGATAGATAATGGGATTTAGGGAAGGCCTCTGAAGAATATGCCACTTTGGCCTATTGATTATTTTGAATTAAATTTATCTGAGAAACAGCCATACAAAAAGAATATTCTTTTTTTAAAATATTTTATTTATTTGACAGAGAGAGAGAGAGAGAGAGAGAGATCACAAGTAGGTAGAGAGGCAGGCAGAGAGAGAGGGGGAAGCAGGCTCCCTGCCGAGCAGAGAGCCCGATGCGGGGCTCGATCCCAGGACCCTGAGATCATGACCTGAGCCGAAGGCAGAGGCTTTAACCCACTGAGCCACCCAGGCACCCCGCAAAAAGAATATTCTGATCTTCTTTTTGCCTGCCTGAAAGCAGGAAATAAATCCTCTATTTGAAAGGTACCCTCTGCACCAGGAAGTAGAGAGACATCCTTATCACCTGAGATAAGGAATTCAGGGCCCAGAAGACTATATAAACAATCCCTGCTTAGATTGTCACTAATGAATACCCAAACCTACATTTCTTTGTTTTGCTAATTCCTCAAAAATTTATTATTTATTTGTCTAAAATGTATAAAAGCTGACTGCTTTGTCCCTTCTTAGGTCCTATCTATAAGACCTCCATACATACTAATTAAATATTTTTCTTCTATTAATCTATCTTGTGTCAGTTTAATTATTAGAAGAACCAAAAGAACTCGAGAAGAGTAGGAGGGATAATTTATCCCCCCCCCCCTTACAAACCTGATAAGTTCTTTGGTGAATGAAGTATTTGCTGAATTATTTTCTCTCTACCCTTCTAGGTCCTTGGGTGAGACGCTTCCCCACCCCCCCCATAAAAGATAAAGTAAAAGGAGTAAAACAAACAAAAGTTTAATAACATATATACTTCCTGTATACATGGGAAAGACACAGGAAAACTGAGTAACTCCCCAAAATAACCCAACTCACCACCTTAAATACCATCATCAGCTTAAGACAAAAGAGAGATGCTGGGGGTGGGGGGAATTCATGGAAATGTTAGAGGAGGAAATACTTCCTACACAAAGGTTACCTTGCCATGCAAATAAATCACCTAAAAAAGTTTTCCCTGGTAATAGCTGTCTCTTTGGTAAGGACCCCTTTCTAATATAAATTTCCTTTATAAATGTAGGTTTTCCTATGAAGAGGTAACTTCTCTGTTCAGAGCTATTTTTATGTCTACAGTTTCTCAAAACCATCAGCTCAAATTAATCATTATGCCAAAGAAGCATATTTTGAAGCATTATATTCTGTTCCCCTTCAAAAGCATCATCGGACTTTCAAGTATTTTCAGTGTTGCTGGTGCCATGATGAAAAATTTCAAAATCTGGTCACATCGCTCCAGTTGTGACTGGCTCAACTCAAGTCTGGCTCCCCCAGAACATTTCCTTGATTCCTATCATTCCTCTTTTTCCTTACATGAGCATAATCTATTTTTCCAGTTCTGGATTATGCTAAGCACTGGTTGATGGATTTTGTAACTGAGCAAAGAAACAACTGTATTTATTGAAATAGTTCACTGAATGATCTTACAACTGGATGCCTTGCTATAGCTGTGTAATTTATGGGTTAAGAAATTTCTTTTGTGTTCCACTTAGTGCATGCATATGTATGCAAATGTATGCATGTGTCCACATCTGTGTGCACATGTACATATGAATGGTACATGTTTGTAGCAGAAAAGAGGAAGGAAGTCACTGCACATAATGCAGAAGGAAAATGATATAAACTTTTTTTAAAGATTTTATTTATTTATTTGAGAGAGTGAGACAGAGCACAAGAGTGGGGTGAGGGGCAAAGGGAGAAGCAGACTCCCTGCTAAGCAAGGAGCTGGATATGGGACTCAATCCCTGGACTCCAGGATCATGACCTGAGCTAAAGGCAGCTGCTTAACAAACTGAGCCACCCAGGTGCCCACTTTATTAATTAATCTTAAGACTAAGTTAATCTCACTAGTTTCTCACCACTACACTAACTCACTTATTACAGAATCAAAAAAAATATTTCAGTTCAAATATAAGAATTTCTCAAGAATATTACGCCTACACATCTTCTCTGTATAACTAAATTGTTAGTTCTTTCATGGTCTTACATATACTCTTTCTTCCTTGCAGAGTGTATTATTCATTTATATTTATCATTTAAAAATCTTCAAAATTTTATGCAAAATACACATATTAGGTTTTCTTTTCAAACCATATATCTAAACCAATCATTCTATTAGCTGTAGCCTAAACACATACATTGGATATCCCTATTGAATGTTAATTTGCATTACATGCTGTCATAGGCAGAATTCTAGAAATAGTCCTCTAAGATTCCAGACCCCTAGTTGTTCAATCAAACACTAAGCTAGGAAGAAATTTTATAGATGAAATCAGAAGTTCCATATCAGTTTACCTAATTTATGGAGATTATCAGTTTACCTTAAATTATGGTGGGCCTGGTTCAATCAGGTGAGAAGCTAAAGAGTTGAGTTTCTCTGGATGTGTCGAAGTCAGAGGGATCTGCTACCACTGGCCTGTAGGGAGAAGGAATAAAGTACCATTGAAACAATGCCCTATACACTTAATGAGGTTAAAAATATCACCAGCAAGACCACTCACTAACCTCTTTTTTCTTCATGGGAATGTTAACCTTATCCTTTTATTTTTTTTTTTTTTAATTTCTTTCTTTATTTGAGAGAGAGAGAATGAGTGTTGGGGGTAGAGGGAGGGAGAGAGAGAATCCTCAACTCCGGGCTCAATTTCAGGACCCTAAGATTACAACCTGAGCCAAAACCAAGAGTTGGATGCTTAACCGACTGCACTGTCCAGGTGCCCTTAACCTTATTTTTTATTTATTTTTTTAAAGATTTTTTTAAAAATTATTCATTTAAGAGAGAGAGAACTTGCAAGAGCATGAGCAGGGGGAAGGATAGAGGGAGAGAGAGAAGCAGACTCCCTACTGAGCAGGGAGCCAAACATGGGACTTGATCCCAGGACCCTGAGATCACGACCTGAGCTGAAGGCAGATGCTTAACCGACTGAGCCACCCAGGTGCCCCCATAACCTTATCTTTTAGAGGTAAACAACAAGAAGAACTTGGCCACCTATTCACACCTGCACAGATAGACCATGGAATGCTAGACAGCTACCTCCACCTCATTATAAAGTTATAATCTTTGCCTAAAGAGGAGCATAAATCTCATTAACATATACAATGCATGTATAGGCATGTTTCCTAAGTATGCATGTGTGACATACCCACCTCTACATGCAATGAAAAAACTTCCCTTTCTGAATATTCATCCACACTCTAAATTTAAAAAAAAAAAAAAAAGACAAACCACTCATGCATGCTTTGGGAATCTCAGCTTTGAAAATTAATCCCCATGATCTCCTTATTTGTGGAAATAAAGTTTCCTTTGTGTTGACAACTCCACCTGGTATAGTGTCCATCTGTAACTCGCCAAGGAGCAAACTCACTTTAGTTTGGTTGCACCATGTTGTGGGATGGCTTGTGAGAGTGAGCTGCCAGCTGCTGACAACCAGCAAGAAACTAGGACCTCATTCTCACAAGCATAAGGAAACAAATTCTTGTAACAACCATTGGGTTTGGAAAAGGAGCTAACCAAGACTTAGATGAGCACTATAGTCTAGATGATACCTTGATTTCAGCCTGTGGGACCTTAGCAGAGAACCCTGCCATGCCACGTTGGATTTTGACATATAGAATTAAGATAATACTAAGATAATAGGTGGTATTATTTTAAGACATTGAGTTAATGTTAATTTGGTATGACAGCGTTGGGGAAGAAGAGTTTCCTCTGCCCTTCAAGGTCCTTCTAACTTGACTAAGATTCAAATTGACATGAGACGGATTAACAGGAGAAAATAAAATTTGGCAGCATATGTACTTACAGGCAATTCACACCAACATGGAAATTCCAAAGATAGGGAAGCAACATGATGCTAAGGAGAGGTGTAGGGGTCTGAGGATACAAAGGAGAGAAAGACCATTAGCAGGAAGGTAAAAGATGTTTGGAAAACAAAGTTTCTGTATTATGTGGATAAGTTTCTTAAGTAAAGAATATGTTAATAGCTCTCTTCCTGGTAAAAGAAGGCAGTTGAAGGGAAGGCAAAGAGTTTTTTCTGAATCTCTTGGATTTGGATTGCTTTTAACTCAAAATAACATTCTTGCTAAAGTGGCTGATTGTGAGGCAGCCTGCCCTAAGCGCCTGCAAAAGATCTGTCAAATAAGTGATATTAAACTCTCTTAGATTATATTGATGTAGGTATGTTATTCAAGTAAGTGTTCTAAAAATTATATGAAACTCCTAGAAATCTGATGTCCTACCTAGTACATTATTACCTTGTAGTTTTATGTGTCATAGAAATAACAAAATTTCGTTGTCAAATGCATTCTAATCAGATATTTAATGAAGTCCATTTTTGAGTCTTTTATCATTTACAGAGAGTTGTACTTTTACTCAGATGCCTTTATAAAAATTCCCTGCAAGTTTGCTTCATATTTAATTAGACTTATGGAAAAAAAAACCCCGAGCACAGGCTTCTGATAGCCTTACACGATCATAAAACTGACCTAGATAAAAATTTCCAAAACTAATGGAAAAATCAGATTTAAGCAGAACAAGAATGAATAACATGAGATTGAATGAACTGAAGAAGATAATTATACTTTTCAAAACTTTTTTGCTTAAAACATTGCTGACTTTTTAAAAAGTTTTATTTTTCTTCCAGATTCAATAAAATTGTTTCTCTTAAGCTAATAGACTTATAGCAATTTGATAAAATATAGTTTTTTTTTTTTTTTTTTAAAGATTTTTTTATTTATTTGACAGAGAGAAACACAGCGAGAGAGGGAGCACAAGCAGAGGGAATGGTAGCAGGAGAAGCAGGCTTCCCGCGGAGCAGGGAACCCGATGCGGGGCTCGATCCCAGACCCCTGGGATCTGACCTGGGCCGAAGGCAGACGCTTAACGACTGAGCCACCCAGGCGCCCCTGATAAAACATAGTTTTATGAACAAATTGAAACATTTACCTTTTCTCCTACCTGAACCCTCCAAAATTCAGCAACTCTCAGGGAGTATGCTTATATTTTAATGGCAATATATTTATTTGCATAAGTTCAATAAGAATGTGTTCTCCTTGTGATAGGACACAATTGGAAATACTGGTTATATCACCAAGGCTTTGACTAGAAAGTCATAGCTGGGGAACATATGTATATGCTCAGATATGACCAAACAGCTTTAAGGAACTAAGGTTGATTTTATGGAGCCAATAAAGCACCTTGGAAATCTCAGCCTGATACCTTGCTCACAGAGTTCGCAGCACCCTTACCAGGTGAGCAAAGATCACTTTCCAACACATGTGGGAACCTCAGGATATGTGGGGGCCCTTGAGAAGAGAGGAATTGACCCAAATCTATAGGTATATTGCAGACAAAGTCTGATGGCAAGTATTTGACTTGGCTTTTGGCTTTGAGAAACGGTTAAAAGTTCAATCTAGAGATTTCTTTTTTTTTTTTAATTTAATTTTTATTAACATATAATGTATTATTTGCCCCAGGGTACATGTCTGTGAATCGTCGGGCTTACACACTTCACAGCACTTAACAGCACATACCCTCCCCAATGTCCACCCTATCCCTACCCCCCCTCCCCACCCCCGCCACCCTTAGTTCATTTCTTGAGTCTAGGAGTCTCTTATGGTTTGTCTCCCTCCCCATCCCTTCCTGTTTCATTTCTCACCCCCAACCCCCAACCCCCCAAACTCCCGCCTTGCCTCTCAAATTCTTCATATCAGAGAGATCATGTGTCAATCTAGAGATTTCTTATAAAAAGTCCCAGCAAAGCAGGTTTTAAAGAGTCTATATGGTGAATCACTATTCTTGCTGCACTTATGCAAATAATTAGGCCAAGTTTTTTTTAGACTACTCTTATTTTGCAAACAAATTAATATTAATTTAGCTATCTTTAGTAAGAATGAGGATGATTTGTGGAGAGAAAATATGTTTCAATAACACATATTTGTAGATATTCAATTTTAATACTATTCATTATAAACCAGACTAGACTCTGCTTTCTTCTAGTGTGCTCAAATACCTGACTATGACTCTCCAAACTAACATTTTGATTTTTCTCCCATCTTTCTAACTTGGAATCTTTTGAAAACTAAAACTACCTTTTTTCCTAAAGCCCTAAATATAAATGACTTGATGTAAACTTCAGAGAAATCCCCATGATAGCTCATATATAGACAGTCCTCATGCCTGTTTCTTAGTGAGCCACTCAGAAACCACCAGAGACATTTGAACTATAAACCAGGAACATCTATGAGATTGCCACTACCTGACCTCACTCTATCTAAATATGCTTTGAGTCTGACATCTAGAAGTCTTCTCAACTGGCTACTCTCAGAACTGGCTTAACATTTGAAGTAGACATCAACCCACTGTTTTCTTTTTGTTTTCATAGAAATGCCTTTTATCGAATGCCTGAGTACTTAAACCACAGTCTTGAGACTGCCTTGATCTTCATAACTAGCATGGTGATGTTTAATGGGCATTCTTAAGTTCATATGATTGATTTACTAACCCTTCTTGTGGAGGTATAAATCTTACATTCCTTTCTAGAAGGAGAATAGTAAGTCCATGCAAGCCACAGAACAGGAATTAGACCTCTTGTAGAAGCCTCAAGCACTGAGATAACATCTAAAAGCTGTAAATAGGCACCATTAAATCTACATGGAGTCAGGAAATGTTACAGGCCATTGCACCCCTTCACTGATAAATGACCCCCTGTTCCTTTAAAACCTTTTGGCTAGGCAGAAACAGCAGAGTTAGCTTTGTAAAAGATCCTGCCCTCTCTCCAGGTGGCCTGCCTCCTGAATAAAACTCATAAGCTTTTCGAACGAGCACCTGTCTCTTGAGTATTGTCTTTTTGGGTGAGGGGCAACTAAACTTGGGATTTAGTAAAAAATTCTGGCCCGCCAGCCAGCCAGCAGCCAATGCCCCTGTGGGGTCTGGTTACCCGGGGAATCCGCAAAGTGGAGCAGTTGGCCATGGCAGCTCACTAGGGCTTGCCCATATTTGGGCAGAGGAAGCAGCTGGCCATGGCAGTAGGAGTTTGTTTCCAAAGCTAGTAACTTGGATGACTGCAGAAGGTTAGCTGCTCAGGGCTGGTTGGTCTTGAGGAGGGAATCTGAGGGATCTGTCTTTTCGGCAGCTGAGGCTTCTTTTGTCTAGAGAAAATTGCCTGTTGATTCCCTACAGACACTGCCAGTTTCACTTTTTGACTTAAATAGAAAGGAAAAGAGCATTTGGGGCAAGAGTTTCTATATTGGGTACAGAAGTTTATCAGAAGGGCACGTCTACAGTTTCTCTTTTGTGAAGGGCTAGGTGCTTTTGTTTTTTGTTTTCTGTTCTTTTTCTTTCTGGAAGAGGCACAACATTTGGGAGAAACTAAGAACTTGAATAAGAGTCAAGTGCTTTGGGATTCGAGGCAGATCTGTCTTTGGTGTGTGTGTGTGTGTGTGTGTGTGTGTGTGTTAGTGTTTATCATCTTTGGTATAATGGGAGGTTCTATCTCTATTCCACCAACTAACTCATGGAGTCAAATTTTGAATAAATGGAAAGAATATAGTCAGGAACCTAATTAAGAAAAAGATTTTCTATTACAATACTGCCTGCCCAATGTACCATCTAGAATCAGATGAGATGGCCCCTAGATGGATCTTTAAACTAAGTTTTGTTTTTTTTTTTTTACAATTTTTGGTAAATTTTACATTTTATAATTAGAGTTGTTTTGTCTAAGGGCAGGAAAGGATGATGAGCTATCCTATATTCAGGCCTACATGTCCTTACACAATGAAGATGCTGCCGGGGAAAACAGTAAGTTAATGGTGCAGAGACAAGAACAACCAAAGATGTGTCCTGATGATGCAAATGAAAAACAAAGAGAGAAGAAGGAAAAAGAATATATGGTAAATCTAGCTCTATCACCCCCTCCTCCAGGGCTCTTACCTTTACCTCCTCATCCTCCTGTTGGAGCTTTGGTCCCATCATCCTTTGGGAGGGGACAAAGTAATCCTGGAACAGTCTCTCCCTTTACCACCCAACAGGAGTCCCAATTTGGTCAAGGAGTACCCACGGTGGGGGCTGGGCAATGTCCGTTAAGATAATACGCAGTAGGGGGCATTGATGCTCAAGGACAGCCTCTTAGATATTATTGGACACATACTCCTTTTTCAACTTCAGACTTAATTAGAAAAATGCCAACTCCTCTTATTCAGATGACCCTCAAGAGATGGTGGAACTCTTTTTGAAGATTTTTGTGACCCATCAGCTGACTTGGGTGGGCATATAAGTTTTAATGAATATGATGTTAGCCGCCAATGAAAGATGGCTAATATTGGTCAAAGCATATGAGGAAGCCCAGCGCCTGCATCATGAGACCCTAAACCCAGTTACTGCCATCCCATTCGTTGAATTCAACTGAGACCTAAACCTAGGATGTTTACTTTGGCTTGAGAATTACCTACAACATGTCTTAGCAGGGTTGAATAAGTAGGTACCCAAGCAACACAGTTTGAACAAAATTCAGGAACTAAGGCAAGAAATAACTGAAAACCAAGCAGCCTGGTCGGAAAGAATTTATCAAGCCTTTTGGAAATATGTGGATATGAACTCAGAGACCCTAGAAAAAATCCACATGGTAAACATGGCATTCATTGGACAGAGCACCCGTGACATAAGGAGAAAGCTCCAAAAGTAGAAAGAAACAATAGAAATGAAGGAAGAGGCCCTGGGGCTCCCTACCACCTTACTGGCCATTTTCTTACAGGAGCCCCAGGTACAATTGATGGTGGGAATCCAACTGATGGACTTTTTAGTAGACACAGGGGCCACATACAGTGTCTTGAATACTAAAATTGACATGGAATGCCCAGGAGGTAGTCTCTATAGTTGGGGTCAAACACAAGTCAAACAACAAAGAAGAGGCCATATCTACAGAAAATGGCCCATAAAGTCACCCAGAGATGCCTGATATGTGCAAAGAATAATTAAAAAAAGAGAGAGAGAGAGAGAGAGAAAGAGAGAGAGAGAGACGCACTAGGCCAAGGGATACAATATAAAGAGGAATGTCCTTTTGAGGATTGGCAGACAGTCCTTACCCAAAGGCCTAGGACTACAGGGAATTTTAAATATTTACTAGTGTTTGTAGCCATCTTTTGGGGATGGGTTAAAGCTTTCCCCACCCAAATAGAAAAAGCCTCAGCCATTGTAACACTATTGCTAAAGGAAATTACTCCTAGGTTTGGTTTATCCAATATTATTCAGAGTGATAATGGACTGGGGTTTGTATCTAGTGTAGGGTAAAAGTAAGTGCTGCTTTACATATCAACTGGAATGCTTCATGGAGATGTCAATCAACAGGAAAGACAGAAAAAAATGAATTATACATTGAAAAAGACTTCGGCTGAAATCAAACCCCAAATGAGGTAAGGTTCTACCACCTATTGCTCTGCTTCCCATTAGGGTTGCTCCCAAAAGTAGGCTAAAATTAAGCCCTTTTGAGATGATATATGGGAAACTCTTTCCAGCCTCGGCTCTAGGGTACCACCTTTAGACTCAGAAAATGATAATAGGATTAAACAGTATATACAACATTTGAGTCAAATATAAACTGTGTTGCACCGGTTTGTCCTCTCCAGGTCTATGCAGCCTTCCGATGAGCCAGTACATCTTTTTCAGGCCTGAAGACAGTATTGTTAAAGACCTGGAAAAATTAAGGACCCAATCATCAAGTTGGCTGAGAAATGGCTGGGGCTTCATGACATCTTATTAACCACTCACCTTACTAAAACTGAGGGTAGTAAAGCCGTGGATACACCACACCAGAGTGAAGAGAGGTCCACCTACTACAAAAAGGCTAATAAAACCGCCTGCTGGGAAAGCCATCCTATTCAGGATTTAAAACACCTATTTATGAAAAGAAACCTATGACAACTATATTCATTTTGTAATCTATATTAACTGTGTCTTCTCTCTTCCTTGGTCAGAATGACAATGCACTAGTATGGGTAACAGACTGGCTACACCTGCGTGTGCTGTCAATTATTGGGTATGTCATCCAAAAGCCCAATCAATGCTGGACCATAGAAACCTCTTGGTTCACACCTCAGAAATCCTCAAAGGTGATTGGTTTCTAAGGCCCAAATAATAATGTATAGGGTTAGAATAGCTAGATTCTTTCAAAATGATCACGAACCACCTCTATATCTCTGTAACAGTCCCTCTAAATATTGTACTAAAAGAGATTATTTTCAAAGACAGAAAATAGGCATGTATTCCCCAGTTAGAAACATCAGGACAGATACCTGAAATTTTTTGCCAGACTGACTCGTGACCTCTCAAGCAATATCTCTGATGGGGATAAGCATTTCTTTGATTATGCGTTATTGCCACGGTGGGGGTTTGCTGCCCACCAACATGTGCTTTGCAACTTGTCCGAAACTCTATCTTGACTAATTAAACTGCCAAATCTTTGGTTAACTTACAAAAATCATTAGATTCCTTTCCTAAAGTTGTCCTAAATAACCATGTGGCCCTAGACTATATCCAAGTTGAGTAAGGGGGAGTTTATGTTGTTGCTAATTCATCTTGCCACACCTATATCAATACCTCCTTGGAGGTAGAAACCAATATTGATAAAATCACAGTGCAAGCCACTTGGTTGCAGCAAACCCCAAACTGTCATACCCCATGTTCCAGGGAGGATTCAATTGGTTCATGAACCTCTGATCCTGGATACTATCAGGACTTAGGTCCATATTAGAAGGCATTCTAAAATTAGGACTCATCCTCATGCTAGGGATACTATGTGTATACATTGGAATTAAGCTCATTACAAGGTGTATAACAAAACTGTGCAAGCAAGCTATATCTGTTGTGCCCAAAGAAATGCTTCAAACCCATGTTAACATATCCATTCCAAGGTCCTGAGTATGCACTACATGAAGAAGCTATAGAAGATTGACCTTCATCCTTAATCCCATAGATATAGGATGGTAATATTGGGGACAGTGGGGAATTGAGGCCACCTTGATCTTCATAAGGAGCATACTGATCTTTAAAGGTGTTCTTAAATTCATATGATTGATTTACTAACCCTCCCTGTAAATCTGTAAATCTTATATTCTTTTCTAGAAGGAGAACAGAAAGCTCTCACAAGTCACAGAACAGGAATTAGACGTCTTACACAACCTTCAAGAACTGAGATAACATTTAAAAGCTGTAAACAGACACCATTAAATCTACACAAAGTCAGGAAATGTAACAGGCCACTGCAACCCCTCACTGATTAATGACTCCCTGTCTCCTTAAAACCCTCTTGGCTAGGCAGAAACATCAGAGGTGGCTTTTCAAAAGTTTCTGCCTTCTCCCCAGGTGGCTGGCCTCCTGAATAAAGCTCATATTCCTTTCCAATTAACACTTGTCTCTTGAATATTCGATTTGGTAACAGGCCTAACTTTGAGAATACACCTGCATCCATTGCCTCCTGAAATGAGTTTGACTAAACTGACCTATTGTCAGGACTAAGAAACTGGTTCAACAAGATAAAACAACCCACCACCTCAACTTTTAATGTGTAAAACTTCAGGAAAGTCTCAGAGGAGGGAACTGTAGGAGCTGAGGGCAAGCTGCCCTGAGATGGCCACTTTGACATGAAGATTACTCTGAGTGAAGGTAATTGAGACCCTGTGGGCTCAAAAGAAAGCTCTTGGTCCTCCTTTAGCTACATAAAAGAATCTATGGGGGAGGGTCTACTTGGGAGGAGTTCCAGAATAATGGTTATTATCAGAGATAAATTTTATCTGAGTGAACCCAACTGTATGGCAGGGCAAACATCTGATTACCAAACATCTGGTCTTCTTATTGCCCTGTCAATTGTATTCCTTTCCTCTCAAGTTCCAGACTTTTACCCCCTTCCTTCTCCTTAGTTCAAGGTGACATATATATCTCACTTTGAGTGACTCTGTTCGGAATTGCTATGTTTGTGTGGCTTCTCCATACATATGAAATTAAATTTTATTTTCTCCTGTTAATCTGTATTATGTCAATTTGGTTCTTAGTCCAGTTAGGACTTTTGTGGGGGACAGTAAATTCTTGCTCCATGACAATATTTTAATTTTAAGTAAATTACAATTTGATATTAATACTACTTTTTTTTGACAGAGAGAGAGAGCACGCGCGAGCACTCAAGTGGGGGAGTGAGGGAGGGGCAGAGGGAGATGGAGAGAGGGAATCCCAAGCAGGCTCCATGCCCAGTGTAGAGCCCCATGCAGGACTGGATCTTACGACTCCAAGATCATGACCTTACCTGAAATCAAGAGTTGGATGCTTAACCAAATGAGTGACCCAGGTGCCCCTGATATTAATACATTTATAACTATTTTACATATAATGCCATAAAATATTATTATAAACAGTAAATACTATTAAAGTTTTTAAAATTAAATTTAAGTAAAATAGTTTAATAAAATATTTCCTGAAATATAGGACAATTTGTGGTACCTTATCAGGAAACAATGGTAATATTTATGGATTCCCTATGATAATCTATACAGAGAGGAACAGTTAGTGATAAGGAATTTATTCTAAAAATACTCAATATTAGAGTGACAGCAAAATGAAAAGTCATAGGAAACTATGAATTTCAACTCCATTCTGGGATTTAAATAGCACTCTTCTGACATTAATGATTTAGAATGTTTCTACTGGGCATAAATGAGGATGGACATTCTTAGTGACAACAGTAAGGATGATCTGGTGTGGATTTTGATGAAAGTGATGGTAATGGGCTTGTACTATTTGTGTCAGGTACTGTGCTGAATACCTAATGTGCATTATTTCTTTTCTATAAATCCTCTCAACACTCTTATAGGGTAGATGTTATTATCTTCCTCAGACTTTGTTTATAATCATTAATTGTTTAAAGTCACACAATTAGAAAATAGTGGGGCCAAGTTCAAGTTTAACCTGATTGAAACAAAGCTATGTTCTTAGTGACTGAATGGAAGTGGTTAGTTTCCAGATCTGTCTTGCTGCACAAATGCTTAAATTTAGGAAGTTTGGGTAAAACCATGGAGACAATGTAAGTGGAGGCACTTATAACCTTTTTTCACTAACTTCTCACTTATATCATTAACAAACACTTTAGTAGTTTCTAGCTGTTCCAAAAATGTGCAATTGTGTATATTCACAGTAGAAAGTAGTTTAAATAATAGCCTTTTTGAAGCTATAAATATTCCCCTGGTTCTCAGGAAAAACACATTTGATTTAAATGCTCACCAGAGGAAAGAATAACCCATACTTACAAAATTGACTTGACCAAATACTTTTATGGAGCACATAAGTTCTTACAATGGCAGAAAGTTTGAAGTTTTGTACAGAAAAAAAGGTACTCTTGAATCCCAAGGAACACTATAAAATGAAACAATAGAGGAGAAATTCTAGGCAATTTCTGTCTAATGCTGATTCACATGTCATTCTCATGTAAAAACTCTTGATACATCAGTGCAATAAATCAAATAAAAATACTGTAATGCATGCAGAGACAAATCTGGAATAAACTATTTAGTTTTCATCCTCTTTATGTTCAGATACACTCAATACTTCTTAATAATTTCTTCTCCCCACCCCCAACTCTCTATTTATTTTTTTAAAAGATTTTATTTACTTGAGAGACAGAGTGAGTGAGAGAGAGAGAGAGCATAAATCAGGGGAAGAGCAGAAGGAAAAAGGAAAGCAGACCCTCACCAAGCAGGGAGCTGGACAGGGAGCTTGATCCCAGGACTCTGGGATCATAATCTGAGCCAATGGCAGATGCTTAACTCACTGAGCCACCCAGGCACCCCTAACTCTCTACTTTAAAATATTCTAAACTTACATAAGAATTGAAGGCTAGAATAATAATTACATATACCTCCTCCATTAGCTCACCAATTAACATTTTGTCACAGCCGCTTTCTGTTGTTGGGGAAAAAGAATGTCTTGTCCCCTTTGAGGTCTTTCAAGGTCAAGAATAACAAGAGGAAAAAAAAAAGAATAACAAGAGAAGATCAAATAGTGTACATACCGGGAATCCACACTGACACGGAAATTCCAAACACAGGCAGAATGAGGTATATATGTCATCTTGAACTAAGGAGAAGGAAGGGGATAAGCATTTGGGACTTCAGAGAAAAGGAATGCACCTCACAGGGCAATAAGAAGAAAAGCAGATGTTTGGTAATTAGATGTTTGCCCTGCCATACAGTTGGGTCAGTCAGATAAAATTTGCCTCTGCTAATTGTCTTATTTTGGAAAAGACCTCTCAATTAAGCCTCTTCCCCTCCACCATAGATTTTTTTATGTAGTTAAGAGAGGGGCAAAAGTTTCTCCCCTGAGAAAAGTTGAGCCCCTAGGATCCCAATTGCCTTCAGCTCAGAATATTCTTCATGCCAAAGTGGCCCATATTGGGTTAGCCTTCCCTTGGCCCCTCTAATACGTTCCTCTTATTTTTCCCCCTCTTTTATTTGCAATGTGTTTTCTTAAGGTATATGCTTGTGTGTGCACGCACATGCGTCTACATGCACACAGGCATACCGCTAAATATTTAGCACGCCTCTTCTAAGAAAAAAAATTCCCCTATATAACAGCAATTCCATCACTACAGCCAAAAAATTTAACAATTATATAACAACATTATCTAATTTGTAGACATACTCAAGAGTCTCAGTAGTGTCAAGAGTCCAAACTGGGACCATTCATTGAATTTAGTCTCCTTTAATCTGGGACAGCCTTCTTTGGTTCTTCATGGCATTGACATACTTAAAGGGTCAAGGCCAGCTATCTGAAATCTCTGGCTGTCCTTTCATGACTGCAGGAATTTACATTTTTTCTGCAAGAAAAATTTCTACATGCTGCAGTATAGTTCTCAGGAAGAGAACCATTAAGAAGCACAGTGGGTCAGAGTGCCAAGTCATTAGTAATGCTGAGTTTGGTCATTTGCTTATGGTGGTATTCACCAAATGTTCTCATGTTAAATCTATCTTTCTCCCTTGGTGATTAATAAGTAACCTGTAGATGAGACTTTGAGACCATGTGAACGTTCATTTCTTTATCAACCTTGCCTTCAATGGTCCCGCATTTGGGTTGTGTAAAGCCTTCTGGAATGACTCACTCCAAGGAGGTAGGTCAGTAGTTCTCAGGGCTAAGAACTACTGAGCCAGATCCCCAAACTGAAAAGTGCAGGGTAGGACAACAGCAACAGAAGATGAAAAAGAAACCAGATGCCTTTTGCAACAGTATGAAGAAATAAGTGTATAAATTTGTTTTATATCCTATAGGTACAAATTTACAGAATCAGTACATCTCCTTTCAAGTAACACAGAAATTATTGCTCCTCTGTACAAACTTCAGGCCTTACATGCAGTCCACCGGATGAGAACTATAGGAAATAAACTCTTTTGCATTCCACTAAGAAATTAAGAATAGCAGCTTTTGGAGCCACAAGAAACTAAGAATTAGGAAGACAGTTGATCTAATTCAGTACAAACCAATTATTCTTATGATAATATTTCTAATATGATGCATCCTTTTTGCATAACTTAATTTCTAAACACAGTATATTACTCTTTTATTGGTCCACATTTTGTAGAATTTAAGTTAGTTTATTCAATAAAATTATTTGTCTAACTTTTGCTAAATATTCTACGACAAAAATCTGTTGCTCTCTGGTATAAATCACTATACAATAGATGTCACTGATTCACAGGTGCAATGATAGTTCTAATACCATGATTCTAAAAATGAACATTTACAATGACTATGTTTTCACAGCATGGATGCTTTCAATCTCCTATTACACACAGAAAACTAGGATTATGGACACTGCTTTTATAATTTCCATATATCTTAGAGAGTTTTGTTGTTTCTTTTATATAAATAATCAGGGAAGTAATTAAAGAATGATAATTCATATTTGATTCAGATCAGAAAACTTCATTAACACAGTTTCTGAATCAAATTTAAGAGCTATGTAAATTAGTAAATTATTTAAAATGACTATTATGGAAATGGAAATGTATTTACTTCAGTTTTATTTGTACAAATTTCATTTGTTTATTTAATGTATCATTCTAATGTCTGTGTAAATTTTAACCAGACCTAATATAGAGATACTAATAATTTCTTTCAGTTTAATCCTAGATAAGTAGTTTTTGATGTTGGAACACTCAAGCATGTCTCAATCTCTCGTGATGGCACTGCGATTCATTTTTTAGTCATTACACTTGATCTTAGCCAAAAGGCCGAGAAGCGATCATTTTTTAGTCATTAATAAAATGACTAATAATAGAATTTTAGAATATTAGAATATTCTATTCTAATATTCTAGAATTAGAATATAGAATATTACTAATATATTAGAATATATTAATAGAATATTAATTAGAATATTATAATAGAATATAATTCTATTATATTCTAGACTAGAATATAATATTCTAATATATCAGTAATATTCTATATTCTAATATTCTAGAATACTAGAATAGAATTCTAATAATAGAATTTTTGAAATATGTATTGATTTTTATTGAATTAAAGTAGACTCAAAGATTTCCTGATAATGATGTAACTCTCACTTGTATATTAATACCTTCATGATGTTATTTAGGCTTCTATTTCCTCTTACTAAAAAATGATAACTTTTGGATAGTGTGAGTGTAATTATGGCATATGCCTGGAGCTATAGTGGCACTTATTAGATCATTACTAAAACTGGTTTCATCAGAAGAATTTTTAAATACTGGGTTGAACTATATGAATCTGCTAAGTACAAAAATGGCAATCTAAGTTGATTCATCTAATACATCTGTCTCCCCAATGTATTGTACACATACATACACACAGACTTGTAAGCACATATAAATACTGTATCCCTCTCCCCAAGTCCAGGTACACATTACTATCTTAATTCAATTTTCCATTTCTCCTCTTTGCCAAACTATAGGGAAAAGTCACTGTCTGCTATAAAAGGGGAAAGAAAACAAACAAAAATACCTTTTTTTTTTTTAAAGATTTTTTTATTTATTTGACAGTGAGAAACACAGCGAGAGAGGGAACACAAGCAAAGGGAATGGTAGTGGGAGAAGCAGGCTTCCTGCCGAGCAGGGAGCCCGATGCCGGGCTCGATCCCAGGACTCCGGGATCATGACCTGAGCAGAAGGCAGACACTTAACGAATGAGCCACCCAGGTGCCCCAAAAATACCTTTTAATAAACAAAAACATCAGTGTAAATCACTCAAAAAGTTTTAAATTCACAGCCGAGAATAGCCAGTACAATGCAAATGATGGTTTTAAGCACCATGATTTTGAAGTTGAATGACATGAGGGGTATGTATAACACATTAGGGAAGGTGTGCAAAGTCTCACCATTCATCACCTTGGTCATTAACTGGGTCATCTTAACACTCAAATCTCATATCTGACTCCCTATCATTATTCTCGTCTTTCTGAATCATGGGAGGGGACTGCAACTTTGAATCCTCATAGTAAATATCTGTGATAAAGGGCTTTGTAATTACAATATTTTATTGCTTCCCAATAACATATGTACTATGGTGAAGGCCTATTGAAAATATGCTATGTACTGTAAAACTGTGATATTATTTATATCTTTCTGCTCTTAACTAAGGTTCTACTTCTATTTGTATTAACGAAAGACAGATCTTGTGTCCACAAAGGAATTCAACTAAATATGGCTTTAATTCATAGAAATAGGGTCAGAGCAAAAGTAGACAAGTTTCCAATATGTGGTTTTTAGGAGCAGGTCTCTCTAGTCTTAATATGGCTGTGTATCTAGACTTTCTCCACAAGGCAACTAAACTAAAAATTACATGTTGACAAAATGGGCAGTGCCTACGGTTAATGAAGAGTTTATTGCTGACACTACATTAGACTGATACACCACAAGTCTTTTAATAGGGCTAAATGAACTCATAAATAGAAGGAAAAAAAATCC
Organism: Procyon lotor; assembly: GCA_028646535.1. Taxonomy (NCBI): domain Eukaryota; kingdom Metazoa; phylum Chordata; class Mammalia; order Carnivora; family Procyonidae; genus Procyon; species Procyon lotor. Next base: position 76,610,592 of record CM053612.1, read on the forward strand.
ATGCTGGGTCAACCCTTTGAAAGTGCTTTATATTATAAAATCCACTACCACCACTATCACCATTCAAAAGAAATGCTTATTACTATCCACCTACTAGTTAAGGAGAAACAAAATCAATGAAATTGATTTTGAATGCCTGTGCTTGCTTCAGGGAAAGTTATTACAGAAAACAAACTTCATTCAGCAAGCTTTCTAAAGTTGATTGTACTACCTGTATCTATTCAAAGTATTTCTCCAGGTGGCTCAGTCAGTTAAGCCACCGACTCTTGGTTTTGGCTCAGGTCATGATCTAAGGGGTCCCAAGATGGAGCCCAGTGTTGGGCTCCACCTTCAGCATGGAGTTTGCTTGTCCCTCTCCCTCCCCCTCTGCTGCCCCCTCCCTGCACTTTCTCCCTCTCAAATACATAAATAAAATCTTTAAAAAATATGCTTCTCAATTTAATAACGGTAACAAAATATTCACATGTAAATTTACTTATGCACAAAAGGGTTAATGGATGTTTATTTAAATATGTAATACAAACTATGGATAGCATATTTTATGTTAGGACAATTGATGAGACAAGCAAATTTTGATTCTGATGCAGTAACATATTTGTAATGATAGAGTTCATCCATGGTGTTGTAAAACATAAGAATGTTTCTATCACAAATCATTTTGTTAATGAGGAATAAAGTTCTTGTTTTCATTTATTTTCAAAAATCAAAGCAGACTCAAATATTCCTGATGATAACGTGACTCTCACTTATTTGTCTTTTCTTTAAAAAAAAGATTTCTCTATTTTAGAGAGACAGGGAGAGACAGAGACAGAGAGAGCAAAGGGGGAGGAGCAGAGGGAGAGAGAGAGAATCTTGAAGCAGACTCCCCACTGAGCACAGAGCCCAATGCAGGGCTCCATCCCAGAAACCAGAGATCATGACCTGATGTGGTCATGGGTTCAAGAGATCAAGAGTTGGCCCCTTAACCGACTGTGCCACCCAGACCCCCACTTGTCTTCCAATATCCTTCCTTTAGAGAGGAAAATAGGGAGTAGGCTTACAGCTACTCTTTTAGGTATTGCAATAACTGAGAAATTATATTATCTGCAATTCACGAAGTCACTGTTATATATGAAAATTAATAATTCTAGCAACTATAACTAATTTAGTGCCCTAAAACAGATTTTTGGTTAAATCTAAAATTTCTTAAGTTCATGGAAATATTTGCATATGTGAATGTTTTCCATTAATTTACATCAACAACAGAATAAGGGTAAAGAATTCTTTTTTTTTTTTAAAAGATTTTATTTATTTATTTGAGAGAGAGAGAGAGAGCACAAGCAGGGCGAGTGGCAGACAGAGAGGGAGAAGGAAGCTCCCTGCTGAGCAGGGAGCCCGATGTGGGGCTCTATCCCAAGACCCTGGGGGCCCTGGGATCATGACCTGAGCCAAAGTCAGATGTCAAACAGACTGAGCCATCCAGGTGCCCCCAAGGCAGAGAACTCTTTAGATCACATAAGAGATCTGTAGATATTCAGTAAGTATAGAAACATATGTCCTTTTAGCAACAACTTAAATTTATGTTATTCTCACATGAATCAACTCACTTGCTAGATATCCAATAATCTGGTAAAATAAGCAGACACTGCGATGTCTACAAAACATTTGAGAAATCTGAATATCTCTCATAAGGGGTTATCTTCAGTATTTTAAAACATTACCTCTGATTAGTATCTACCAATGTAAATTTTCAAAAGTGTCCCTAGAGGAAGACACTATAGTCTATGGTTAACAAAGTCTGAAATGTCCTTTTAGGCATGAATTGTGTCAAAAAAAGAGAAATTATCAACTCCTAAACATATTTATGTTTGGGCAAAATTATATAAATATATGTACTCTAAATTTACAAATCTTACAAATTTTTTGTTTACAAAGATGTATGTAATAACTATCAATACAAAGAGATATAAAGGTAAAATTTAAACTTTAAGTATTCAGAAAGATATACATAATACTTTAACACAGTACTAAATAGCACTGTCTAAATGCCCAAAGAGTAGGGATGTGATATATGGTAGATTGCTCGGGTAATGTGATCAGCCTTAAAATACCTAATAAAGCTGAGACTAAATATTATTTGTAAACTATATGATACAATAGCTTTTCTTCTGTTTGCATGCTTACATCTTTAATGGCTAATTCCAATGAATTTTGAGAAGAGGCAAAAGCTATTAAATATAGTATGTGAATCAACATCTGCATCCTGCTGGTAACCAAAAGCCAAAACTCCCACTGTGATGACAGAAACTCATATGAGCACAGTAAGCTCATTTTCATTAAATTGTTCCTTCAAATTTGTTAATGCATTTTATTTTAAGGCAGCCACGATCTAGCTAAGACATACACTAGGTAATATTTATAGGTTATTCTCATTTTATCTCTAGGAAGATTTTAGGATTTTTTTAATGAGCATAACAAAAAGGAGGCATAGTTATGTTTGAAATATTTGGACTTAAACTTTTCCATTGAAGAGGCTTTTATAAACAGACAGAGACTAAGGTCAGAGCTGGCCTTACAAGTTTATTAAAGGGGGTCATCAATTCTGTATCATGATAAAAATCTTTCTGATAGAAACTCTTATTAAAATGTATTTCCCTAACAATGCAATCCAATGCCTGAAATCCCACCATGAAATGTATGCTGTCACTGATTAGAGAGAAGCTGAAGAAGAAGAAGTGTTGATTATAAATTTGTAGCTTGAGGGTAAAATATTGACATTTTAATAAGAGAACAGATATCAGAGATCAACTAGGTTGTAATGAAATTATGACAGCAGCTTGGGAAGCCAGCAGATAGTCCAATATCACTTTCAGGAGAAATATGGTTGCAGGGGGTAGTATCACCTGGTGACTCCTGACCATCTAGGAGTGGCTCAGAAGGGAAGGAAAAAACAAAATTAACCAGGAACTATAGCATACAAAGTATAGCATAAGGGAGCCTATCTCATGTAATTTTTCAACGTTAGATGAGCTTTTTCAGAATATTCCCATCGGATGTATGTCCAGTGATAGGAAAACAAACAATGTTTGTACTGCGTTGTTTTGCTCCTTTCCAAAAAAAGTCACTGAAATGCATCCAAAAGACCTATATTGAATATCAGCTATAGACTTGTGAGGATAACATTACCAGCAGACTTCCATCATCTTTGAAAATAGTTCCTAATCTCTGGGCTGCAGGATAGCTAAGGGGCAGCAGAAACCTAGGAAACAGCTCAGGTTCTGTATTGCCTTATGTACACCAAACAGTATGACAAATAATTTGCCTAACATGTTTTTAAACATGATCTTTTGAGCATCAGTGAATGCTCTAATGGTTAATAAAATAAAGTTTTTTCCTTAAAAAGTAGCTGAACTTAGAGTAAACTTTGGTCAGATTTTAATACACACACACACACACACACACACACACACACACTCCAGTAAAATAGAAGTACACTCAAGTAGAGGGTTTGGTAATTGGTTTGATGTTAAAAGAGTTTGCAGTACTCAAAAGTATGAAACCACTGTTCTTCAGCTTGAATGTAATCTAGAATAAAGCATACTAGGATCACATTAGCATATGCAAGACAGAAATGAAGATCATTTAAAGTGCATGGAAAACAGGTACAACTTTAAACCCAAAAGTAGAATTCTGAACTGCCCTTTGCACTTCAGCACGGGAGAAATGAATTTAACTTCATGATGTAAATGCTTCTTTTTGTTGGCTTTTCCCATAGTAACAAGAAAACAGTATGGCTAACAAGTGACTGTTAAAGGTCACATTTGAATGTTTACGAACACCTATGTGATGGCTACAAAATCCAGTTGGAGACTGACTCTCATAGCTATAGGGACTAGGTTATTAAAACTGTGGAGCTAAGATTTACTGCTGTACTGGGAAACTGGAAAATAATCCGTTAAAATATAACAAATGTTGAATTTAATAGTTATCAAGAAATTAACGGAGTGTGGGGGGAAGGAAAGGGAGGCATCAAAAAGGATATAAAATCAAATCAATTTGCATGTCCATTTCAACAAATTGAATAATTAGGTTTGAGGTTTTACTAGCTACTGAAAGGGTTCTATCTGGGAGTTGAGTAACATAGAGGGCATGTTATTAACAAATAAAATAAAATAATACTTTATTAATCACAACAAACTAACAAGAAAAAAATCCTGCCTTTTTGAAACTGTGTACTAGTTACAATCAGAACATGACTTCTGTTATCAAGCCTTAAACTTCATTTTAATGACTAAATTTTTTAGGTGTTTGGAGCATGCTACAAGATTGGTTTATGATTGCACAGGGCCTTATTCACATGTATACATGGTGCCTTTTAGTTCTATTTCTTTTTAAGAGATTTTTTTAAAAAGATTTATTTATTTGTTTATTTTAGAGAGAAGAAGAGAGAGAGAGAGGATGCGTAAGTGGGGGAAGGGGCAGAGCAAGAGGGAAAGAAGCAGACTCCTGGCTGAGCAGGGAACCCAACTTGGGGCTCAATCCGATGACCCCAATATCGCGACCTGAGCCGAAACCAAGAGTCGGGTGCTCAACTGACTGAGCCACCTAGGTGTCCCCCTTTCAAAAGATTTTAGAGGCACCGCACATTGCATTCAGTCTTCACATTCTCTTGTTTATTCCATCAAAAATTACTCCTTTTCCATCCATCCCTTTTTATTCTTTTTTTTTTTTTTTAAAGATTTTATTTATTTATTTGATAGAGAGAGACACAGTGAGAGAGGGAACACAAGCAGGGGGAGTGGGAGAGGCAGATGCAGTCCTCCTGCCCAGCAGGGAGCTGATGCAAAGAGCCCAGTGCAGGGCTCAATCCCAGGACCCTGAGATCATGACCTGAGCCAAAGGCAGACGCTTAATTACTGAGTCACCCAGGTGCCCCCACACCTTTTTATTCTTTCCAACTCCCACCACTGTAGATCCCACCTCCTCATACATCTGTCTGGTAGTTTATTTACTGCTCTGGACTTCTGCCCTTTCTCTTTCCTCAGCCACTTTCACATAAATATCTTATCACTTTCATTTGTAGGAAGTGCCTTAAAGGGAAAGACCAGTGCACAGCACACAAAAGATACTTTGAAGTTTTGATTGCATATATGGAATTAGATGCATAGATAGATGAGTAGATGGAGAGAGGGTGACACCCCCATTCAAGATACATTTGAACTACCAGCAAAGACTGCTTTGTAGTCATCAGCATGGACCCCAAAAGTGCCACATTCAATCCCTAATTGTGAGAGGAGGTTGCATGAGTAGGATTAACCTCAAGCCAGGTGGTCAAAATGTTGTAGGAGGTGACAGACAGGTAGTCAGCTGATCACTCTCCACATGGCTCAGCAGCTTGTCCCACACATTAAAGAGGCACTAAGAGGTGCACTAATCACCCCACTTTTTAAATATTGTGATAAAAACATATAATTTCAATTTATCCTAAAGAGTTTTCACGTATACATTACAGTATTTTTAACTTTGTGCAAAATATTGCATAAAAGATCCCTAGAATTTTCACATCTTGCGTTACTTAAACTATATACCCATTGAATAATTCCATTTCCCCCTCTGCCATTCCCTGGCAATCACTATTCTATATTCTGTTACTAGAAGTGTAATTATTTTCGATATCTCATAGAAGTGGATTCATACAGTATTTGTCTTTTTTAAATTGGTTTATTTAGCATAAGGTCCTCAAGTTTCACCCATGATATAGCATTTCTTCTTTTTTAAGGCTGAATAATATTCTACTTATATATCACATTTTCTTTATATGTTCATCTATCAATGGACTCTTTTTAAACTTTTAATCCCAGTTACTTAACTTACAGTGTTATATTAGTTTCAGGAGTACAATATAGTGACCCAACATTTCCATACATCACCCAGTGCTCATCACAAGTGCCCTCCTTAATCCCCACCATCTATTTAACCCATCTTCTCACTTACCTCCTCTCTGGTAACCATCAGTTTGCTCTCTATAATTAAGAGTCAGTTTCTTTCTTTCTTTTTTTTTTTTTAAAGATTTTATTTATTTATTTGAGAGAGAGAGTGAGAGAGCACAAGATGGGAGGGTCAGAGGGAGAAGCACACTCCCTGCTGAGCAGGGAGCCTGATATAAGACTCCATCCTGAGACTCCAGGATCATGACCTGAGCCGAAGGCAGTGGCTTAACCAACTGAGCCACTGAGGCACCCCTAGAGTCAGTTTCTTGATCTCAATCTCTCTTATTTTTTCCCTTTGTTTCTTAAATTCCACATGAATGAAATCATATACTACTTATCTTTCTCTGATTGTATTATTTTGCTTAGCATTATATTCTCTAGCTCCATCCATATCACTGCAAATGGCAAGATTTCATTCTTCTTTATGGATGATTAATATGCTATTATGAATATTTACCAAATCTTCCCCGTTGAGCAGGGAACGTAACATGGGGCTTAATCCCAGAACCCTGGGGTCATGACTTGAGCTGAAGGCAGATGCTTAACTGACTGAGTCACCCAGGTGCCCCCAGTTTGGGTAGTTTATATTTCTGGGAATTTATCAATTTCTTCCAGTTTGTCCAATTCTGTTGGTATATAGTTTTTCATAATATTCTCTTATGATTGCTTATATTTCTTTAATGTTTGTTATTTCTCTTTTCTAAATTTTTATTTTATTTATTTCAGTCTTTTCTCTTTTTTCTTCATAGGTTTGGCTAGACATTTATCAATTTTATTGATTTTTTTTTTTTTTTTTTTAAAGATTTTATTTATTTGACACAGAGAGAGAGATCACAAGTAGGCAGAGAGGCAGGCAGAGAGAGGGGGAAGCAGGCTCCCTGCTGAGCAGAGAGCCTGATGCGGGGCTCAATCCCAGGACCCTGAGATCATGACCTGAGCCGAAGGCAGAGGCTTTAACCCACTGAGCCACCCAGGTGCCCCTTTATTGATTTTTTTTTAAAGAAACAGCTCCTGGTTTCATTGATTGGTTTTATTGTTTTTTTAGTTTCTATATCATTTATTTTTCTCTGATCTTTATTATTTCCTTCCCTCTGCTGGTTTTAAGTTTTGTTTGTTTTTCTTTTTCTGGTTCTTTTAGGTGCAAGATTAGGTTTTTTTTTTTTGTTTTGTTTTTTAAGATTTGGTTTTTTATTCCAAATTTTTTCTTACCTCTTGAAGTAGGCCTGTATTGCTATATACTTCCCTCTTAGAACCACTTTGGCTGTATCCCAGACATTTTGGACAATCGTGTTTTCATTTTCATTTGTTTGCATGTAACTTTTTATTTCTTCTTTGATTTCCTGGTTGATCCTTTTATTGTTTAGTAGCACATTATTTAATCCCCATGTATTTGTGGTCTTTCCAGGTTTTTTCTTGTAGTTGACTTCTAGTTTCATACAGTTGTGGTCAGAAAATACACATGTATGATTTTGATCTTGAATTCGTTAAGGTTTATTTTGTGGGCTAATATGTCATCTGTGCTGGAGAATATTCCATGTGCACCTGTTCACCAGAACCTGGCACTTCAGGAGAGTATCCTATGTGTGTTATGTATGCCCTGGTATTATATGTGAGTCACTTCATTTCGATGCAGTCATCTACACTGCCTCTCTGCCTGTTGTGGGCTGTGCTTGCTCTCTGTGGTGTTAGTGGGACCCAGGTAGAGTTGTTGTTTTTCATTATTGTTGGATTATAGAAGTTCTTTATATATTTCTGGATATTAACCCCTTATCTGATATATGGTTTGTGAGTATTTTCTCTCACTTTAAAGTAATTTGTGATTTGTAGTAATCACTCTGTTGATTATTTCCTTTGCTGTGCAGAAGTTTTCAAGTTTGATATAGTCACATTTGTCTACTTTTGCAACTACCGTATGTGCTTTTAGAGTCATATCTCAAAAAACATTGCCCATGCCAATGCCATGAAGCTTTCTCCTATGTTTTCTTCTAGGAGTTTTATAGTTTTCATTCTTACAGTGTTTAATCCATTTAAAGTTAATTTTTGTATAGGATGTACAATAAGGGTCTTCATTCTTTTACATGTATACCCAGGGTTCCCAACACCATTTGTTGAAAAGACTATCCATCCCTAATTGGGTAGTCATGGCACTATTTTCAAAGATCATTTGGTCATACGTACCAGCTCTCTATTCTGTTCCATTGGTCTATTTATCTAACCTTATACCAGTACCATACTAGTTTGATTATGATAGCTTTCCCATATGTTTTGAAATTAGAAACGTAAGGCCTCCAGCTTTCTTCTTCTTTCTCAAGAGTGTTTTGGCTAGTCAGGGTCCTTTCAGATTCCATATACATTTAAGTATTTTTTTTCCATTTCTGCACAAAAATACCAATGAAGTTTTTTTGATTGACAATTTTTTAGAGTACTTTTTAGCTTCACAGTAAAGATTAAAAGGATTTTCAGTGATAAAAAAGAATGAAATCTTGCCATTTACAATGGCATGGATGGAGCTAGAGAGTATACTGCTAAGTGAAATAGTTTAGTCAGAGAAAAAAACAAATACCATATGATTTTCTCATATATAGAATTTAAGAAACAAAACAAATAAGCAAAGGGGAGAATAAAAGAGAGAGGCAAACCAAGAAACACACTAGTCACTATTGAGAAAAAAACTCATGGTTACCAGAGGGGAATTGGGTATGAGTATGGGTGAAATAGGTGACAAGGATTAAGGAATGCACTTGTTGTGATGAGCACTGGTTGATGTTAAGGCATTGTTGAATCACTATATTGTACACCTGAAAATAATATAACACTGCATGTTAACTATACTGGAATTAAAATAAATAAAATACTTAAATTAAATTATTAAATTAAATTAAAAAGTAGAAACAAAAAAAAAATTAAAAGGAAGGTACAGAGATTTCTTATATACCCCCTCCCTCTACACATATAGAATCTCCCCCATTATCAATGTCCCACACTAGAAAGTACATTCAGTGCACTTGATAAATGTATATTGACTATAGTCACCCAAAGTCCATAGTTTATCTTAGGGGTTCATTCTTTATGTTATATATTGTATGAGTTTAGACAAATATATGACATGTATCCATCATTATGGTACCCTGGAACTCCAGACCCTCCATAATTGTGGAAGCCAATTTCTTTATGTATATGTGTGTATAGATACACATAGATATATAACCACATCCTATTTTGTATACACACATCCTACTGGTTCTGTATCTCTGGAAAACCATGATTAACACAGCACCTCTCTTATACAAAATGCCCCACATTATAGAAAACAATAGTTGAAAATAGCCAATAACATGCTTTTGTTGGGAAAGGATATACATCAGACCTCTGGAGTGCCAGTAGTGTTCTATTTCTTGACAAGATCTATAGATACAGGAACATTTACTTGCAGTAATTTGTTAAAATAAGCAAAAACGTTTTAAGTCATTTTCTCTATGTTGTTTCAAGGGAAAAAAACTTAAAAATAAGCAAAAAATCATTCAATAAACTGACAATAAGTCAAGATGCCCTTAATTCATACTCCACTCTTGTAGAAAATTAAAATTGGTATGACTTCCACTAAGTATAAATTTAGAAGTGATTAGAAGTATCTTTGCAAATATGAAATTATTGCTGGGAGTTCAGAATGTGGAAATTTTTAGTATAAGTACATCCCTACATTGTCCCTAAACCAAGATTATAATCAAAAGCCATAGACAACATAAAGGTAATTTCACTAGTCAATGGAGAAAAACCCAATATGCCCTACCTAAACTATGTGAATAAAACATTTTTAAATAACAGATCAACAATACCAGATAATGTGTCTGGAGGAATTTGAAATTCAGATGAGACAAACCTAGAAGCCAGTGTATATTTAAAAGCAAACCTAAACATTTAACATATTCTTAGTTCACACTACATATGAAGTTTCTAAAACATGAAAATGTCTTAGAGTGCTACTCTTCTTTTTCTATTTTTTAAAGATTTTATTTATTTATTTGACAAACAGAGAGACCACAAGTAGGCAGAGAGGCAGGCAGAGAGAGAGGGGGAAACAGGCTCCCTGCTGAGCAGAGAGCCTGATGTGGGGCTTGATGCCAGGACCCTGAGATCATGACCTGAGCCGAAGGCAGAGGCTTTAACCCACTGAGCCATCCAGGTGCCCCTAGAGTGCTACTCTTCTTAATCCTTTAGGGAGCTTTGAGTTCCTCAAAAGTTGCTTCTAGCTATATGGTATTGTTACTTAGATGTATTTAACTCACTTTATATATTTTTAAAAATATGTATTTAATGTATTCATCCTAGAAAAACACATAAGGACCAGATATTAATTTACCTACATTACAGTTACTAAACTGTTGCCAACCTGAGTGCATTCCGAATGGTTTAACTCTGGGTCTCACTCATTTTTCTGCTGGTCTCTTCTACATGATGCAGGTTTCTATCTCTTTCAAAAACAAAGATAAGTTATCTAGAAAAAGCATGCTTAAAATTCTTTAATAAATACTAGAATCCGACCCAACATGCCTACATGCACCCTTTCCAAACACCATAGTTGCATTAAATGTTTTTTAAAAAGCATAATTTCCTTGGGGAGCCTGGGTGGCTCAGTCAGTTAAGTGTCTGCCTCTAGCTCAGGTCATGATCCCAAGGTTCCCAGGGTCTTGGGATCGAGCCCCACATTGGGCTCTCCGCATAGCAGGGGAGTCTGTTTCTCACTCTCCCTATGACCCTTGCTCATGTTCTCTCTGTCTTGCTCTTTCTCTCTCTCAGATAAATAAATCAACGCTTAAAAAAATATAAAAATAAATAAAAAACACAATTTCCATTTGGATGCAATGTCTTGTTAATGAAATGAGCATAAGAAGGTTTATTATGCATCTAAAAGTTTTAGGATTCCATAACAAGGTTGACAAAATGTTACTGCTATATAAGAAAACAATAAACATAATTAAGAGTTTTACATTCTCAGTTTTAATATTGGACTTACACATTTTAAAATATATTTCCCATCAGCATAATATTCCACACTTTTATGAAAAAGACTCAGCATTGCTTCAGCTTTAAAGTTAGAGTAGAGAGGCACTTGGGTGGCTCAGTCGGTTGAACACTGCCTTAGGCTCAAGTCATGGTCTCAGGGTCCTAGAATCAAGCCTGGCCTCAGGCTCCCTACTCAGCAGGGAGTCTGCTTCTCTCTTTCCCTCTGCCCAACCCCTTCCCTCCCCTCCCATTAGTGTGCATGCTCTCTCTGTCTCCCTTTCTCAAATAAATAAATAAATAAAATCTTGGGGGGATAGGGTAACTGGGTGATAGACATTAAGGAGGGCTGGTGATGTAATGAGCACTGGGTGTTATATAAGACTGATGAATCACTGAACTCTACCTCTGAAACTAATAATATGCTATATGTTAATTAAGTGAATTTAAATTTAAAAATAATAAATAAATAAGGGGTGTCTGGGTGGCTCGGTAGTTAAGTATCTGCCTTCGGCTCAGGTCATGATCCCGGGGTGTTGGGATCAATCTCTGCATTGGGCTCCCTGCTCAGCAGGAAGCCTACTTCTCCCTCTCCCACTCCCTCTGCTTATGTTCCCTCTCTCACTGTGTGTCTGTCAAATAAATAAATAAAATCTTAAAAAGAAAGAATAATAAATAAAATCTTTTAAAAAACTAAAAAGTTACAGTAGGATGCTTAATTATATTAGCAAATGAGGTATAAATTATAATTTAATTATCTTTTAACCTCCCTATTAACTAACATATTAAAATGTATATGCAAGATTCCATCTATTGTGTTTTAGAGCCTGAAAAAAATTTACATAATCTAGTACTTTAAAACCGGGAAACACCAAAATAAACAGGACTGTGCCCAGTTACTTTTAAGAAAAACCCAAGAATTCTGCTAAAACATATTAAAAAAAAAAAAAAAAGATTTTATTGGGGTGCCTGGGTGGCTCAGTGGGTTAAAGCCTCTGCCTTCGGCTCAGGTCATGATCCCAGGGTCCTGGGATCGAGCCCCGCAATGGGCTCTCTGCTCAGAAGGGAGCCTGCTTCCCTCTCTCTCTCTCTCTCTGCCTGCTTCTCTGCCTGCTGCTCTGCCTACTTGTGCTCTCTCTCCGTCTGTCAAAGATTTAATTTATTTATTAGACGGAGAGAGAGCACAAGTAGGCAGAGCAGCAGGCAGAAGGAGAAGGAGAAGCAGGCTTTCTGCTGAGCAGGGAGTCTGATGTGGGGCTCGATCCCAGGACCCTGGGATCATGACCCGGGCTGAAGGCAGCCGCTTAACCAACTGAACCACCCAGGAGCCCCTGGTAAAACATATCTTGCCCATAATTAGAAAAACACTAATTAATATTAGCTTAGAATGGGTAACTAAATCAGACACAATGCAGGAGTTTGTGTGCCCAGAAATTCATAGAGGAGACATTTCAGTAACAGCTTTGCTGTAAATGTCACTGAAGCTTTTGAATACCAGCCAATCCTAAATATACTGGACCACTGCTCCTGATGTTATTGAAAATATAATAACAATGTTTTTTGGAAACACCATCATGTTTCATATGGGAAAAGGGTGATATTCATAAGAATTAACTTCCATTGCTAATGAATCCTACAATGTAAAAGGGAACTACAGATAAATAGCACAGGATCCTGAAGAATCCTGACTCTGTCAGGCATTAACCTTTTGGTTACTAGATCTTGACTAGGTTATGAGGTCCAGAGAGCATGGGTAGACAGCTCTGTCATCAGGTGTGGGCAGCAAAGACAGTGGCCAGTTACCATCTAACAAAGAAGTACCTCAAGATTTTATCCACTGGCAAATATATGCCAACGCTGTGTGAGTGGAACCTCAGCCCTGAGTTTAATTCAAATTCATCTATCAAACATCCCCTGTGCTATTCTTACTGTGCATCTCTAATTGGCCTCTCATTTAGAACATAATATGTAGATTAACATTCACTAAAACATCAAAGTTTTGCTATATAAGTAATGCATTTGTACAACTTAAAAATAATTTTATACAAGTTTCTTAGTAATCTGATCATGTATTAGCAATAAAAACATAGTTGATAAAGTCTGTTCCCATGGAGTTGCAGGTTACCAATATTGAAAGCACTACACATGTAAACCAAATTTAACAATTTAATAGATGGAGGATGATGGATACAAGTCCTTCACTGTTAGATCAGGAGGTTACAGAAAAACAATGGGGAAAGGTAGAATGATCAATGTGGTATTGGATTAGAATTGGAGATATCAGAAAGAACTCATGTTTTAGTTTAATATACATATGGATGGATACATACAGAAACATTTATAGGTATTTGTATGGGTAGGAGTTAGTACACACACATATATTTCCCTGCTCTGTCAGCTGAGATTGCCCAGAAGTATTGACATCCCAGTGCCAATGAGCACACTTGGCAACCATTCTCTAATAGATGATACCATTCTCCAGTAAAAGGCACCAGGACTTCTTAAAGAAATGGCCAAGTCCAGGGTTGGAACAGGAATACACATAATGGCTGTAAAACATCTTTTAGTGAGAGTATGGGTATTCTAAAAAACAAAAAACAAAAAAACCCCACAAAGATGAGGAAGTGTCAAAGGGACAAAGAAGACAACAGAATGAATTCCCAGTAGCCAAAACTGGAACAATTTGAGCACCAAAATACATTAAGTAGTATAAGATTATAATCCAGTGTTTAAAATAAATACCCAAGAATCCATAATAATATAAATAAATGATTGAATAAATAAAAATCAACTGAAGAAAACAGACAATTCCAAATAACTTATGTATGTGAATACTCAAGTTCCTTGAAGAGGTGGCATATAACTCCCAACTCCTCAAGTGGAAACACAGCATAATGACTTCATTCCAAAGAGTACAGTATAGAAAGGGGAAAGTAAGTATAACTTCAGTAGAGAAATCTGACAGTTTATCTCAGGTAAGTGAGCAACGTTAACATTAATGGTGATAGGTCCTGGTGATACCATGTTCCCTTGATAAAATATGATGAGAATGGTGTTTTAACTCAGTGGTCTTCTGCCTCTACACCTACATAAGTCAAGTCTAATCATGAGAAACATATCAGACAAAACCAAAATGAGGAACACTGTACAAAATACCTGACAAGTACTCAAAGTATGAGTTGAGTCTGAGAAACTGTCATGGCCAAGTGGAACCTAAGGAGACAGGATAACTAGATGTAATGTGGTATCCTGTATAGGCTCCTCAAAGAGCAAAACATTAGGTCAAATCTAAGGAAATATAAAAAAAGTGTAAACTTCAGTTAACAATGAGGTACCGATATACATGTATTAGTTGTGACAAAGGTGCCATCATGTCAGATGCTAACAAGAAGGGAAGCTGCGTATGAGTGATATAGAAACTGTACTATTTCTAAAACTCTTCTGTAAATCTAAAACTGTTAATTTTTTTAAACAAAGTTAGAAGAAGGCAAAATGTTATGCTAGATATAATACTTCATCTCCAATCCAGCTTCTTTCATCTAAGAACTGATTGAGAGTACAAAAAATAAATAGCCTAGTAATATTTCTCTTTTTCTGCTGTCATTTGGGGACCATGTACTGTACAATGTGGAGCTATCAGTAGGATAAAGTTAAGTAATATTTGTTTTTGTACTTCATTAGGTTATATGCAAAGAGAATTATTAGTAGGAGAAACCAAGTCTAATGTCAGAAAGATACGTTTCTTTTTTTTTTTTTAAGATTTTATTTATTTGACAGAAAGAGAGATCACAAGCAGGCAGAGAGGCAGACGGGGGTGGAGGGGGAAGTGGGCTCCCTGCTGAGCAGAGAGCCCGATGCGGGGCTGGATCCCAGGACCCTGAGATCATGACCTGAGCCAAAGGCAGAGGCTTTAACACACTGAGCCACCCAGGCACCCCAGAAGGATACGTTTCTACCCTAAAAATTCCCACAACAGGGGCGCCTGGGTGGCTCAGTCGTTGGGTGTCTGCCTTCGGCTCAGGTCATGATCCCAGAGTCCTGGGATCGAGCCCCGCATCGGGCTCCTTCCTCGGTAGGAAGCCTGCTTCTCCCGCTACCATTCCCTCTGCTTGTGTTCCTTCTCTCACTGTGTTTCTCTCTATCAAATAAATAAAAATCTTAAAAAAAAAAAAAAAAATTCCAACAACAACATGCTAGTGGTAATGTTATTTCCTGCCAAAGTGTTTACCAGTGTTTAATATAATCCTTCTTGATGGCAGTTTTTCCTTATTCAGTCTTTCTAGGTCCCATGCTTCACAAACTTTCCTGAGTGCCTAAATCACCTGGGAATGTTTTAAAAATACAGATGCTGCTGATTCCTTAGATCTGTAGTGCGACCTAAAATTCTGCCTTAAAAACAAGCTCTACATCTGTCCTCAACTAGCAACCTCAGCATGCAAATTTGCAGGTCCCACCAAAGACTTACTTAACCAGGAGCTCTAGCTCAGAATATTTTAACAAGTCCTCCAGGTGACTCATATGCAGGGTTAAGTTTGAAAACCAGTGTTTTAGAGGAGGGTTCTCAACTTTGGCATCCCATTAGAATGTCCTTGGGAGCATTTAAAACTTTTGATGCCCCCATCACCTTCCAAATAAATAATATCAATTCTTGGGTGGCAAGTACACATTTGCAATTTCTAAAACTCTCCCGGTGGTGATTCCAATGCCCAACCAAAGTTGAAAACAACAGCTCTAGCAAGGACAGGGCACTTCCATGCCTTCTCTAGGTGCACTATTTACCCCAATTCTCCCTATGTTCTCCAGTCTGAAAGCTCTCTGAACCCTGTCCTTTTAGGTTTTTTATGAAGGTTTCGTGGCAAAGTCATGATTGATTAAAATCACTGGCCATTTTTCATGATCCAGCCCCTTTCTCTTTGTCTGAGCTCAAGGGGTAGAAATGAAAATTCTAACCCTCTACTTGTGATTGGTTCCACTGGCAATAAGCCTTAGGTGCAGTCCAAAAGTCACCTATTAACATAGCAGAAGACACCACTGTCATTCTTATCACTTAGGAAATTCCAAGGGTTTGGTGAGCTCTGGGCCAGAAACTGGAAGAAGATCAAATATCTGTGTGTGTGTGTGTGTGTGTGTGTGTGTTTGTGTGTGTCTTACTATAAATGACAATATCATAGGATCTCTGAACAGCACGATGCAGTCCAATACATACATTAACCACGTATGGGGATATGCATCAGAATTTAGGAAAAAAAAGCTTGCAAACTGAAATTTATGAAAGAGTGTGAAAATTAAAAGAAGAGAAACTAGAACTGAGTAGGAAGTTAATGGAATGTACAGACTCTACATTCCTTTCATTGTTCACTTAATGCCATAGAAATTCAAACCCAGAAAAAGAAATTAAAATTTTAAATGAAGAAACTATATATCTGAAGAATAAATAGCTGATTCAAATAGTCTCAAGAAATGAGAATACAGTGACAATTTTGCCAAGAACATGAAGATTTACACTTAGATTGAAAAGACTAGAAAACCAGGACTGTGGGGTGTCTGGCTGACTCAGTCTATAGAGCATCCACCTCTTGATATCTGGGCCATTGAGTTCAAGTCCCATGTTGGGTATGGAGATTACTTAAAATAATAATAATAATAAAATAAAATCTTAAAAAAAAAACAGGACTGCATCATGAGGCAGGAAAAGATTTTCATAAACAACTAGTTGAACCTTCAGTCCCAGACCAAAAAAAAAAAAAAAAAACCACCAAATACAAAGACACCATTCTCAGTAGCAAAAGCTGGTCCTGCAGGAATTCTCAGAGATAAGAGCATGCCTGGTTTACAGAAGCTAATTTCCAGAAAGCTTAATGACAAGAAAGAGATGGAAATGGACATGCAGAAAGGACTCCATGAAACAGGAAATCTCTGAATCCAAGATGTTCAGGAAAGAACTGGCTTAGTGTGAGGATACTTTTGCCAAGGCTTCAAAGGAACAAAGGCTTCATCAATGCAGACAGAACTTCTTTGAAAGAAATAGGAAGTGAGCTTGAGGTGCTCATGATGAAGTGAGGAGGTTAAGGTCCAAGTGTCACTTTAGAGTATCAGCAAGAGATTTCTAAAATAAAATCTGAACTTGAGAAGAAAGTCTTGTTTTATGAAGAGAAATATGTTGGATGTTGGATGTGAAGCCTCCAGTGTCTTAGAAGCAAAAAAGAAAAATGTAAAATATGAGGTGTGTGATTCAAAATCATCAGCTTATCCTGCAGAAAGAAATATTAAAGTTAAAAGAGAATTATTAAAGTCAAAACAAGGCCATCAAAATAAAACGGAGAAGCCAGAAGACACAGTAAAAGGTACATATTTAAAAAGAAAGTGCAATGAGGTGTGAAAAAAACAAGGAATTAAATGGTGAAAATGAAAGGCTTTGATCTATTGTGGATAACCTAACAGTTCAAAATAAACAATATGAACATGAGCTTAAAGATTTGGCAGCTAAGGGAAGGTTGCCTGGAGGGAAGCTTAAATTATAAAGCTATGCATTGGATCAGCAATGAGAAAGATGTCCAGGAGTATTTTCAAGTTCTTGATTCCAAGATGACCAAAGAGAGCAAGACTGAAAAGTTGTTGTCTGAGATCAAGAATGCTGGATCCACTTTGTAAACTCAGGATAGTTAGAAGCTGGGCATGTATGCAGGGTTTGCCATCTGCTCTGTGGCAGGCAACCAGGCGAGGCAACTTGTACAAAATTAACGGAGAAAAGTCAAAGAGACAGATCTCTCTTAAGGAAATGAGCTAAAGGATTCTGAAAAAACAAGTAAAGATTAGATGACATGGAGAAGAATTTAGAATACACAGAGCTCAAAATTCCAGATTTTCAAGATTTTCTAAGTACAAAAACATTACACCTCATGCAGAAGACCTGAAATTTAGACTGACTCAGCTAGTGAGAAACATAACTCCAAACCCAGATGTGTCCCAATGAATTTTCATGCCCATAAGTCCAGAAGAGCAAGGCATGTTTCAGCAAAGATCAGCTACTGTTCCATTGACACTACACAGGTTCTCTGACCAGCTGGATCAAACTCAAAAGCTCATTTAACATCACATCATTTCCCAGTCTTCCCCATTGCAGTCATTGCACCTCATTTATGGTTGGACTCATTCAACAAGGCTATGACTTGGAAGTTTGCTCATTCACATGCCACGCATCCTACAAAGACCATGCTGCCAAGGTCTGTCCAACTTCTAGGCAGTCCCAGAGGCCTCCTGAAGTGGATATGCAGAAAGGCATAAGAACACCCTACAAAGTACGCATCAAGGTGCAAAACATACCAGTGTATAGAATGGCTGGCAAAGGATCATGTATTAGTACACAATTTTTGTATTATTTGCCTGAAGGCAAATCCACCCAGCCTGACTTTGTTGTGAACCAATCTTATACCTTAGAGATAAAGATTTTCTGATGAGCTCTGTCCTAGCTATAGTTGCTATACATGCTCTGAAGTAAGATATCCCTTATATATTCAGGGTGACAGCTTCTCTCTTAGGTACAACTTGAAGACCATTTCCCTATCCATTCAAACAGAAAAAGAGAAAGCAAAGAGGAAATTGCTAGGGAGTCTAGAAAAACTCCAATCTATCCTATGTAGAAACAGACTGAAAAATAAAGTTGTGCGTATTCTACAAAAAGCCTATGACAATATAGTACCTTTTACTACAGTAATTCCGACTGCCATTACCAAAAATCATCTAAGATTGCAGTTGGTTTAAAAGACTGTATTTAGGGGTGCGTGGGTGGCTCAGTGGTTAATTGTCTGCCTTCAGGTCAGGTCATGATCCCAGGGTCCTAGGATGGAGCCCCATATTGGGCTTCCTGTTCAGTGGGAAGCCTGCTTCTCTTTTCCCCCCCTCCCCCTACTTGTATTTCCTCTCTTGCTGTCTCTCTCTCTCCCTGTCAAATAAATAAATAAAATCTTAAAAAAAAAAAAAAGACTCCATTTAGGGGCCTGGGGTGGCTCAGTTAGTTAAGTGTCTGCCTTCAGCTCAGGTCATGATCCCAGGGTACTGGGATCATGTCCCACATTGGGCTCCATGCTCATTGGGGAGCCTGCTTCTCCCTCTGCCTGCCCCACCCCCTGCTTGTGCTCTTTCTCTATCTCTGGAAAATTAATAAATAAAATCTTTATTTTTTTATTTTTAAAAAAAAATCTTTAAGAAAAATAAATCAATGACTGTATTTAATAGAGACTGCCTGTGATGTGATCATTCAAGCTACTGTTCGTAAGAAAGTATACCATACTGAACTTGTTCCCAAAGAGAAAATTAAAGCCTTCTGTTATTGGAATAGTTGAATTGCTGGGACCGTGCTCCATTTTTTTCCATATTCTTCCTTTGAGGAGGTAGAAGGGGGTTTAGATATTAAGCTCTCAGAAATACAAGACTGCCTATTCATTGTAACTTCAGCACTTTGGAAGAGTTCTTCAACCTGTCTATAGAAGTGAAATGCCTGATCTTTACTTTTTTTTTTTTATGATTTTATTTATTGGGCAGAGAGGAGAGAGACAGAGGCAGAGACACAGACAGAGAGGGAGAGGGGGAAGCAGGCTCCCTGCTGAGCAGAGAGCCCAGTGTGGGACTTGATTCCAGGACCCTGTGATCACAACCTGAGCCAAAGGCAGAGGCTTAACCCACTAAGCCACCCAGGCACCCAGAAATGCCTGATCTTTTGCTATGAAATCCACAGAGCTAAAATTTCTTACAGAAAGTTCAATGAAACTATGGCTCCAGGAACTGTCCAGTGGATGGCAATGTTCAAAATTTAGCTCTGTGTTGCCTGCCCTTCTTGGTTCTCTTTTTTGAGCATCCATGAAAATGAGCAATCTCTAAGTCTAATAAATTCCAGTTGCCTCCCAGTTATGTTCTTGTCCCTGTAAACTTTTGATGCCCTTTGTTCTGTGGAGCTCAATAAGGACACATACTTGCTTTGCTTCAACCATATGGGATCACACATGGACTCACAACAAAAGTCATGTATGCAGAAACTAAAATGTACCACAATGATGTTAAGACTATGGAATGAGTCCAAATCATTGGGCTGAGAAGAGTAAGACCACTAAACTCTTAATGCATCCTCAACCTCCTGAACTGTGAGAGTCCATGCTTAATCTACTTTAAGAACAAGTTCCCTGAAACAGTTCTAAAGGTCCCAGACACACAAATGTGATTTGTCTTTCAGGTTCCAGAACAAGAGGGATTACAACATGGGTGAACAGCATTTGAATGATAAATTTAAGAGATGCCTGGGTGGCTCAATCAATTAAGCATCCAACTCCTTTTTTTTTTTTTTAAGATTTTATTTATTTGACAGAGAAAGAGAGAGAGAGAGAAAGAGAGATCACAAGTAGGCAGAGAGGCAGGCAGAGGGAGGAAAGGGAAGCAGGCTCCCCACTGAGCAGAGAGCCCAATGCGGGGCTCAACCCCAGGACCCTGAGATCATGACCTGAGCCGAAAGCAGAGACTTCACCCATTGAGCCACCCATGCACCCCAAGCATCCAACTCTTGATTTCGGCTCAGGTCATGATCTCAGGGTCATGGGATAGAGCCCCATATTGGGCTCTGCACTGAGCAGGGAGTCTCCTTGGATTCTCTTTCTCCATCTCCCTCTACCCCTTCCCCTACATGTGCGCTCTCTCTCTCTCTCTCAAATAAATAAGTCAATCTTAAAAAGAGAGAGAGAAAGACTCAAAATAAGCTTCCAAATTGTATTAACCTAAGCAATTTCAGCTACATGACTCACACGGGGCCTGCTGACGGACTGTAAGTCCACATGTCTCTCAGTCTGGATGTCTTGCTTCCCTCACTATAGGATAGACTAGGTCCTGCATCAGCCAATCTTTCTTCATAGGCTCAGTCTAGAAAAACGATGTACATTTCAAGGCCCTCAATGGATGGATCAGAGATGGGAGTGGCCATGCCTCTGAGAAGTAAGTCTAGTTTTGACCAGGAATTTAACAAAAAGCCTCATTCATATTCCATCAAACACTCAACTCCAGCAAACAGCTCCAACCCCAAGAGCACACTAAGCTCCACCTTTCCTGAGAAGAGCCAGCTTCTACTAGGAGGCATGGAGCAGTTGTCCTGTGACACCTGAAGTTCCTTGTTGTGTCCTCTCATGATCAACTCCCATGTCAGTGCCAAGGCTGATGATGAACTTTTACTGTTGTTTAAGGAAAAGTAGAATTGAATTATAAAATAAAAAAAGAAACTATTTATTATTGTGATGATGAGCTTTAGGTCACACTGTTCCATAATGGTAGGCAAAATCCAGTCTTCTGTACAGCTACGAAACAACAACGTTATGTTTGTCCTTAAAAGGCTGCCATGTATATCTTCTGTTCAGAACACACAAGGATACCTAGTCGAGCTTATGCTCAACTGTGCCTATAGATGATCTACATCTCATTCGGAGGAAACCCTTTTGGGTACCATCAATTCTTTGCCTGAGAATGTTCCACACCTGACAACTGCCTGCCCTATCCTGTTCTACTGGGCTCCTGTGGAACTGGCATATGCTTAGGGTTCTAGTTTTTACTTTTTAAATGTAAATTGAATCTTTGTAATTATTAAACCATGAGATCATTTTCAAATGATTTACCTCTCAATAAAGCGAAGGCAGCAGTTTAAGTTAAAGCCGTTAAATTTTTTTAAAGTAATTACCTATATATATTAACTGGTGGTCACTCCATTCTTTCATGAGCTCAGAACCATGCAATAGCTCCTAATTTCACTCAAGGGAAAAGTGTAAGTCCTTAAAACAACCTCAAAGTCCTTACAAAGTCCAGCGTTCTGTTATCTTTCTAGCCCTTTTTCCTACCTTTCTCTCCCTTCACTCATTCCACTTAATCCACACAGACCTCCTTGTGAAATCTGCCCTGATGACCTCGCAGCAGCTATTTCCTCTTCCTGGAAGAATCTCTTACCAGATTATCTAACTCCCTCCATTTCTTCAAATCTTTGCTCAGTTCTCATCCTAAGGTAATCTCTCCTTACCACTCTTACCACTCTACATTATCCTGTAAACTATGCTCATTCCCTGGTGCTCCCCATGACTTTACCCTGCTCCTTTTCTTTTCACTGTCCTCTATCACTTATCACGTACAAGAAAACTTATCTTTAATTATATATACTGTTTATTGTCTGTATCCCCTGGTTAGACTCTAAGCTCTACAGGGCAGGGATCTTTGTTTTGATCACTGATGTAAACTAAAGTGCTTAGAACACAATCTGGAGCACAGTAGGCACTCAATAAATATCTGTTGAATGAATGAATGGATCAATGCCTCAAATCTCTAATCTCAATGTCAGATTACTAATTGAGAATTGAAGAGATTTGGATAACCCAGTTGGAAATTTGCTTTGAATGTTCAAGGTCACCCTTAACTTTGGGCTGTGCTAAATTGAACACCTGTACATTCTTATTATTCAGCTTCAATTTAAATGTTTATCAGTTATTTAAAGCACCAATCAGGGGTGCCTGGGTGGCTCAGCAGGTTAAGCATCTGCCTTCTGCTCAGGTCATGATCTCAGGGTCCTGTGATCGAGCTCCACATAGGGCTCCCTACTCAGCGTGGAGTCTTCTTCTCTCTCTCTTCCCCCTGCTTGCGCCTTCACTACCTCTCTCTCTCTCTCTCTCTCAAACAAGTAAATAAAATCTTTAAAAAAGAGAGAGGGAAAGAAAATATCTGATGGGTAGATGTTAAGGAGCGTAAGTTTCAACTCAAGAAAGAAAGCATTTTCTCAACGATATTCATCAGTGCAATGGTTTCCTCCCAAGACAATGATTTCTTCAACACTAAAAACATTAGAGCAGGAGATATTAAGCATCTCTCATCTCAATAAAGGGTGATTCCACTGGTTATGTGAACAGATGTGTTTGTGTTATCCTTGACTAATTAAATAAAAATTTGGCTAAAGAAATAATCAAACTCAATCTCTTGGTGGCTCTTTCCCCAAATATAAAGTCTAAATACATAATGCTCTCTTTTGTGTCTTGGAAGTAAAAGTTAAGATAATTATCTTTTCATTTTACTCTACTTATTTGCAGTCTTTTATGTTCTTTAATACTTCAAAGTTGAAGAAGACTGAGGCAGCTGGCTGGCTCAGTCATGGAGCGTGTGATTCTTAGTCTCGGGCTTATGAATTAAGCCCCATGTTGGGTGTAGAGATTACTTAAAAATAAAATCTGAAAAAAAAAATGTTGAAGAAAGGTGTGCCTGGGTGGCTCAGTGGGTTAAATGCTTTCAGCTCAGGTCACCATCTCCCCCTGCCTCTGCCTGTAGCTCCCCTAGCCTGTGCTCACACACGCTCTCCCTCTCTGTCAAATAAAATGAATAAAATTTTAAAACAAAAGTTGAAGACTAAGTTTATTTTATATATAAAAGAACTGAGCCTTCTAGGATATTTTGATATCCCCAAGAAAATCTATATTCCTCAGACTCCAGAAATTCAAGCTACATTGACTCAATCTTAAGAAGGTAAACTTCAAATAAAACAGGTAACATGTGTAATGCATTATCTAACACTGTCCCAAATACTGCAAAGTACTAAAAAAAGAGAGTATCCTTACTAACAAGGTATTCATATTGTAATTGAGGAGAGGTTCGGTTACATGTATAACAATTATAGAATGATATTTTACATTATAAATAAGCAACATATTATATCATAGCAATCTAAATTATGTACTGAATTTGGTTGCTAAATCCTGGTACTAAAATTTGCAGACCTATCTTTGTTAAAGAGTAGTTATCTGATAAAGACAATAAACACACTTTGAGAAAGGTGAGCTCTTGCTTTGACAGTGAACTTGGTTACAGAAGTTGAGCTGGAGTTGAGGCTCAGGCTGACTCAGGAAAGGAGGGATGTTGATGGCAAAAGCATATCAGAGAACAATATGTATTCTATGAGTACTTTATTTGTGATCTGGACTAGAGCCTGTATTTTTGAGTATTTAAGAGACTCCTGGTGTCCCGTTGTTCTGTTTTTGTGATCAAAAAGAAATAAGCCAGATTTAATATAAATATTGATACTTTTATTGTTAAATGCAAGTGATAACACATAAACTATGTGACTAATTATTCTGAACTACTCTAAATTACCTTCCTTTTTTCTTATAGTTCCTGTATAAAATGCTGTATAATAATAGGAATGTAATATCTTCTTTGGGGCTATTCCTAGAATGTATAGTAGAGTCAGAATATATAGATATATGTGGATTCTAAGGGGTTTGGTTTTTTTTTTTTTGCTAAATTTGGTTTTGTTAAATTTTCATTGGTGATTTCTGTTAACCATAGTATAATTTTTTAAAAGATTTTATTTATTTATTTGAGAGAGAGTGACAGATAGCACATAGATAGTGAGAGAGAGAGAGCACAAGCAAATGGTGAAAGAGAGCACAAGTGGAGGGGAGGGAGAAGCAGGCTCCCTGCTGAGCAGAAAGCCCAATGCAGGGCTCCATGCAGGGCTCGATCCCAGGACCCTGGGATCATGACCTGAGCTGAAGGCAGACGCTTAACCATCTGAGCCACCTAGGCACCCCAACCATAGTATAATTTTTAAGTCTGAAAGAGTTAGGGCTACAAATTGTAAGTTACTCTGTACTCTGTTCAACACATGACCTTCCGAGATAAGTGGGATCACAGATTCAAATGCTAAGTGGCCAAGTAGATAAGAAAGATGTTAAAAATAGGTCTAATATAAGCAAAAGGGATGATTTACAGGCAAATGACAAATTAGAAAGTAGATGCCCTGACTGAATATTCAAATTAAATGAAAATTTCAAAGCTTTTGCCAGCCAAATAACTATGAGCCACATTTGGCTTACCAGCTGCCAGTTTGGGATTCCCCCATCTTCAGCTGGTTTTTGTTTGTTTTGTTTTTATTTTTGTTTTGACCTTTGTTACCTGCAGCTTTTCAAATGTGCTATTAATTTTTTTCTTTTTCTTTTTTAAGTTTTTATTTAAATTCTAGTTAGTTAACATATGTTTAATATTAGTTTTAGGTATATAATATAGTGATCAACAATTACATACATCACTCAGTGCTCATCACAATAAGTTCACTCCTTAATTCCCATCACTTGTTTCACTCGTCACCCCACCCACCTACCCTCTGGTAACCATCAATTTATTCTCTATAGTTATAACTGTGTTTCTTGGTTTGCTTCTCTCTCTCTCTTTTTTCCTCTTTGCTCATTTGTTTTGTTTCTTAAATTCCACATATGAATGAAATCATATGTTGTTTGTTTTTCTCTGACTGACTTACTTCACTTAGCATAATACTCTCTAGCTCCATCTATGTCATTACAAATGACAAGATTTTGTTCTTTTTTATGGCTGAGTAATATTCACATATATATATATGAATATACTAGATATATGAATATACATATGAATATATACACACAGACGTATATTCATATCTTTATCTATTCAATCAACATGATATATTACATTAACAAAAGAAAAGAACCATATGATTATTTCGATAGATGCAGAAAAAGCATCTGACAAAGTACAACATTGATTCATGATAAAAACCCTCAACAAAGTAGATGTAGAGGGGACATACCTCAACATAATAAAGGCCATATATTAAAAACCCACAGCTAATATCATCCTCAATGGAGGAAAAACTAAGACCTTTTCTTCTATGGTCGGGAACAAGACAGGGATATACACTCTCACCACTTTTATTCAACATAGTGCTAGAATTCCTAGCCACAGCAATCGAACAACAAAAAGAAATAAAAGGTATCCAAATGAGTAAGAAAGAAGTAAAATTTTCACTATTTGCAGATGACAGGATACTAATATAGAAATCCCTAAAGACTCTGTCAAAAACCTTCTAGAACTGATAAACGAATTCAAAAGTCCCAGGATACAAAATCAATGTACAGAAATTTGTTGCATTTCTATATACCAATGATGAAGCAGCGGAAAGAGAAATTAAGGAATCAATCCCATTTATAATTGCACCAAAAAACAATTAGATACTTAGAAATAAACCTAATCAAAGAGGTGAAAGACCTATACTCTGAAAACTATCAAACAAAGCTAGAGGCATTATAATGCAGGCTCCAAGTTATATTACAAAGTTGTAGTAATCAAAAAAGTCTGGTACTGGCACAAAATACACACAAAGATCAGTGGAAGAGAATAGAAAACCTGGAAATGAACCCACAATTATATGATCAACTAATCTTCAACAAAGCAGGAAAGAATATCCAGTGGAAAAAAGACAGTCTCTTCAACAAAGGGTATTGGGAAAACTGGACAACAACATGCAAAAGAAAGAAACTGAACCATTCTCTCGCCATACACAGAAATAAACACAAAATGAATTCAGGACCTAAATGAGAGACCTGAAACCATAAATGTACTATTAAAACTTTAAGTGAATTTTTTGGGGGTGGCTTTGTTTTCTTTTGTTGTTGTTGTTGTTGTTGTTGTTGTTGTTGTTTGTTTTTAAAGACCATTTATCCAAGAGAGAGCGAGAGAGCACAAGCAGGGAGAGCAGCAGAGGGAGGAGAAGCAGGTTCCCCGCTGAGCAGGGAGCCCAATGTAGGGCTCAATCCCAGGACCCTGAGATCATGACCTGAGCTGAAGGCAGAGGCTTTAACCCACTGAACCACCTGGGAGCCCCAATTCTTGGGTCAATTTTGATAATTTATGTCTTGAAGACAAGGGACTAAATATTATGACAAAACATGCTCTCACTGCTCTTATAGATCCAAGAGTTCCAAGGGCTTGGGGAGCTGTGATCCAGAAATGGTGGGCAAAGACCAAATATATAGGAAAAATATATTTTGATCATCCCAGTGATTAAATATGTATATTCCTTATGTTAAGAAAAAAGAAATAACAGGCCCAAAGTGGAGTCACTTGTCCCCCAGGACAACAAACCAAAACTTAATTACAGTTTCAATCTTTCTCAGAAGTAGAATTTTAAACCAATCAATCCTGGTCACCACTATTGAGGTAATCTGCCTGATAAAAAACCCCCTGCCTTCCCCTTTGGGAAGGTAACCTAACCTGAAATAATCCTTTCTTTTCTAATACCCTCCATGTCCCACCCTGTTTCTGCCGAGAAAATCCTTACATTTTGTACCGCTCCTCTGGGCACTTGCCTATTTATTAATGGGATGTTGCCCAATTCATAACTCATTGAATAAAGCCAATAAGATCGTTATATTTACTCAGTTAAATTTTGTATTTTAGCACTTATAAATCACAATATTACAGAGAGAGATAGTCAAAAGATATATCATATAGTCATAACGGATGAATCTTATTTAGATGCAAACTGAAACAAAGGTACTTGGAAATGGCAGCAAACACACAAGGAGACAATTAGGGAAATATGAACACTGGATGTTTGATGATATTAAGGAATAATTAAAAAATATTTTTAGTAGTAATGGCATTATGGTTGTGTCAAAAAAAAAAGAGATTCTGCTTGTTTTAGAAACACTGAACTGTTTAAGGATAAAATGATATGATGATTGGGATTTAATTTGAAATAATCACGAAAATGTTTGGCTATGCAATATCGACCCTGGGAGAAGGATACGAGGGGATTTATTGTTAGTTTTATTGCTATAATTGTATGCATTTTATATTTTCCATAATAAAAAAATATTTTAATTCTTATATCTTAAGAAACAGAATAATAGTAAGGATGTGGTATGGACTACATGAGGCAACACATCAAAAATCTAATCCTTTGCCTGGCACTTACGAGTGAAGGGGTTCAGGACAGGCCTCCCAGAAGGTAATACTTTGGCATGCAGATTATTTTGAGCTGAAGGCGATCAAGACCCTGTGAGCTCAAGAGAGGGTTTTCCCCCTCCCTTAACTACACAGAAGAATCTGAATTGGGGGGGTCTTTCTCAGAATAAGTGTTATCAGCAAAGTTAAATTTTATCTGAGCTACAGGGTAAACATCTAATTACCAAACATCTGCTCTTCTTATTGACCTGTAAATTGTATTCCTTTTCTCTTAAGTCCCAGACCCCTACACCTTTCTCCTTAGTTCAGGATAACATATATATCTCATTTTGCCTGTCTCTGGAATTTCCATGTCTGTGGATTTGAGGCCAGATACTTGGTTCCTGGACCTGTTTTTTTGTGTGTGTTTTGTTGTTGTTTGTTTAAGATTTTATTTATCTATTTGACAGCACAGTGGGAGTGGGGGTGGGGGGCAGGTGAGAGGGGCAGAGGAAGAAGCAGACTCCCCACTGAGCAGGGAGCCCCAGTGGGGTGGGGGTAGGGGGCTCGATCCTAGGACCCGGAGATCATGACTTGGGCCTAAGGCAGACCCTCAACCCAATGAGCCGCTCAGGTACCCCCTGGACCTGTTTTAAAAGGATAAGCATGGGGCGCCTGGATGGCTCAGTCGTTGGGCGTCTGCCTTCGGCCCAGGTCAGATCCCAGGGGCCTGGGATTGAGCTCCGCATCGGGCTCTCTGCTCTGCAGGAAGCCTGCTTCTCTCGCTACCATTCCCTCTGTTTGTGTTCCCTCTCTCGCTATGTTTTCTCTCTGTCAAATAAATAAAAAATCTTTCAAAAAAAAAAAAAGCATAAGCAGAACTATAGTTGTATTAGTTACATTATCTTAACTCCACGTTCTGTTTTGTTCCCTATTTAATTATGTTTTATGTACCTCTTAACCTCATGCAAGATCAATCATTAACTTTGTCTTTTTACCTGTACTTCCCACTTACGCACTGATTATAGAAGCCTAATGCAGACTGGATGGTAACATTTGTCTTGAGATACCTGATTATACCAGGTTCCAAACAATGCCTCATCATCTGGAAGAATGTTTACCTTCAAATTGTTTCAAACTTTCCACACTCCCCCACCCCACCCCCGCCCTGCCTCCTGTTGTCAAGAAACTTGAAAACCTCTCTTGTATGTAAGAGAAGTTTACCCTCCTCTCATGCATATAAGCTGTCCCTAGGCTCAGCAGAGCAAGACAGCTTTGGCAACGATCCCCTGCCTTCTTGTTGGGCTTTCTGATAATAAAATTTTCTTTGTTTTAAAAGTGGTGTCTCAGGGCACCTAAGTGGTGCAGTCAGTTGAGCATCTGACTCTTGTTTTGGACTCAGATCATGATCTCAGGGTGGTGAGATTGAGTCCCACATCAGGTTCCCTGTGCTCAGCCCTGAGTCGGCTGAAGTCTTTCTCTCCCACTCCCCCTCCCCCATCTCGTGCGTGGTTCTGGTCTCTCCCTCTCTCTAAAATAAATAAATAAACCTTAAAAAACAAAGAAAGAAAAGTGGTGTCTCAGACACTGGCTTACTGCATATCAGGTGCACAGACAAGTTTCAGTTTGGTAACAGATTCTCTGTGGGTATACTATTAAATTTGATTTTCTCCTATTGATCTGTCTCATGTCAATTGAATTCTTAGTTTCGCTAGAGGGACCTTTGAGGGGACAGGAATTCTTGCTCCTTGACACCAGGCACTTACAAGATCCATCTAAATGCAGTGGTACCATTCTTTGGGAGCAGGGCTTCTCGTACTATCATGAGCATACACATCCCCTGCGGACCTTGTGAGACTCAGCTTCCGACATAAAAGATCTAGAGAGATCAAGACTTGAGAGAACCAATGAAAACAAAGGCTGGAAAATTTGGGTTTGGTCCACAGCGGAGACTCTTGCAACTGAATGGGTTTGTGACAGGCATGCAGATAACTACTAGAAAACCAAAGGGTATCAAATTCAGCTTTGAAGAAATGCAACAGGTTTAAGTGTCCCACAGCCTTAAAACACTATTAACTGTCTGCCTGAGAGATTATTAAGACAGATATCTTTAAGTAGGCAACCAAGTTTTAATGGATCATGTGTAAAATATTCCAAAGTATATAAATATCTTAGATAAAACATGAAATGGTAGAAATTGAAAATTAAATAGGAAAACAATATAGAGATAAATAAGTTGCTTGCAAAGTAATATTGTTCCTAGCTTCATTACCTTCTTCTCAAATTGATATTTGTTTATAATATAATTCATTTGGTGGTCTGCTTCCATAGGATAAAGTTTCCTACAATTTCATTAATTAAGATACACAATTATCATCAGTTCAGTTACTCTAGGAAATAAATAATATTTTTACATAATTTGCATATAGTATATTTCCTAAGCAGTCATGCATTTTGAAGGAACAAAAAAACCACTTTTTTAATACAAATAACAGCTGAGTGATCAATGCCAATGATGGAAAATTTTCAAAAGTAATTAGAGGACAAAATGCATCAGCTCAACAAAGCAGAGGCTTGAGAAAACAAGAAATCATTTTTTAGTTGTATTCAAATTGTCTTGGCATCCTTATTTTAATTTAAAATTCTGGTATTTTCACTCCCAAATATAGTATTCATAAGCAATTAGACTCAGTGATTATAACATTGTCACAATTTTCAGTGTTTTTGTGTGTGGCTGAAGGAAAACCTGAACTGAAGTTTGAGTATTGTGCCATGAGAGTCTATTTAAAAGGAGAAAACTACTTGCCAAAATATCTGTCTCTAATATAAATTACAAACATTATCCCCTCTATTGATTAGCCAATTTTTATTAAGATACTAGGAAATGAATCTCCATTTCAATTCCATTTATTTCTACATCTTACACAGATGGTGTTGCAGTGACCGAAGGCAGGCCACCCCAAGATGGTCCACTTTGGCATGAATATTATTTTGAATTAAAAGCAATCCACACCCAGCAGATTCAGAAAAAGCTCTTTACCTCCCCCTCAACTACCTTCTTTTACCAGGAATTGAGCTATTAACAGAGATTCCTCTTTATTTAAGAAACTTATCTGCATAAGGCAGGACAGACTTTGTTCTCCCAACATCTCCTTTCACCTTTTTGCTATAGGTCTTTCTCCCCCTTGTATGCTCAGACCTTACCCCTCTCCTTAGCTCATATAATCTTCATGCTGCCTCACTGTCT
>CM053612.1:76642066-76690895 GCA_028646535.1 Procyon lotor
GTATCGCCAAAACCATCATCAATATTGATCTTTATATCCAGATTCATCATAACTGTTCTCCCCTCCCCGTTTCCTACTTCCTATTCCTTCCCTCAAGTTCAATATTTGTCACCTTTTTTTTCACTATTGGTTCTCACATCCTTCTTTCTGTTTCTACACTAGTAATCAAATATTGGCCCTGGGGTATCCATTGCCAGAATCACATAAGGAAAAACAGAAAGCAGCAGAGATAAGTTGCCAGAGCTAATTCGCTAGTATGCCTGACTCTGGTTTCTATCTCCAACTCTTAATGTACTCTCCAGAGACTCTTTCTAAAACAAAGATGAAATCAGGTTTTACCTGTGATCAATACCTTCTTTTGAGTTCCTGCCTTCAATAAAATAAAACCTAAGTTATTCAACTTAAAAATTACTGGCCTTCTCAATATCATTTTATTTTATTCATGCAACTAATTTATTGTCACTTCCTACAAACCATTCTCAAAATTGACCACTCAAGTATCCATGAAATTTCATGCTTAGCTGCTCTTTTTGTAGTCTTCTCCCAAGCATATCTGTCCCTTGCCATTTCATTATTTTACTGGCAAATTTGTACTCATCTTCCTTGATCAAGCTCTTTTGTTAACCATTATTCTTGTCTCTATCATCATATAAAAATGTATTCTTTACTCTAGAAATTGTTAGTGAATGTCTAAATGGATTACAGAAATTAGTGACCATGTACTAGGACACCATGTATACTAGCAAAAACTATGCTTTGCAAGGGGCATCTTGTTGAGGGCAAAGTTGTTCTAGCACAAGGCTGCACTCACTGAAGCAAGAAATGCATTCTTATTCTCTAATTCTTACATATGTGACCTATGCTCAGCAAGCTTTTCTCATCCACTCATTCAGGCTTGAGCAGGAAAACTTTAAATTTGTTACAGTCTTTCTCCATACCCTACAGTTTACTTCAAGAGTAAGTGGGTTTGGGGCACCTGGGTGGCTCTGTTGGTTAAATGACAGCTCAGGTCATGATCCTGGGGTCCTGGGATAGAGTCCTGCCTTGGGCTCCCTGCTCAGCAGGGAGTCTGCTTCTCCCTCTGACCCTCTCCCCTTTGATGCTCTCTCTCAGATTAATAAATAAAATATCAAAAAATATATTAAGTGGACTTGGAAAAAAAAAGTAAGTGGGTCCATACAATTAACATTGTTAAAAAACAAAAATTCAACTGAGTTAATTTTAAAGATCTAATTGGCTGTATCAATTAATTCATGAATTGGGCATCATCACAGCTAGCAAGTAGAGAGATGCTCCAAAAGGTTACAAAAGGGAAAGGTTTCTAAAGGATCATTTAGGGTGAGGTCACCTTCTTTTGGGGACAAAGGGGTCTTATTAGGTGGACTACTTCATCTTCCTTTAGAGGATGGAGAGGGTTCATGTGACAGATTACCTAATTGGTGTTGATCAGAAAATTCCAAACTTATTGGATAAAGCTGCCTTTCTGGGAGAGGTCAAAACTGCAGTTAGATTAGGGGTGCCTCAGTGGCTCAGTCAGTTAAGCATCTGACTCTTGATCTCAGATCAAGTCTTGATCTCAGGGTTGTGAGTTCAAGCGCTGTGCTGGGAATTGAGCCTACTTAAAAAACAAACAGGGGTGCCTGGGTGGCTCAGTGGGTTAAAGCCTCTGCCTTCAGCTTGGGTCATGATCTCAGGGTCCTGGGATCGGCCCGCATCCGGCTCTCTGCTCGGCAGGGAGCCTGCTTCCTTCTTTCTTTCTGCCTGCCTCTCTGCCTACTCATGATCTCTGCCAAATAAATAAATAAAACCTTAAAAAAAAAAAAAAAAAAGAACAAACAAACAAAACCAAAAAAACCTGCAATTAGGTTTGATAGTAAGCCCATGTTTGGTGACATAGCCTAGCATAAGTGACTCCATTTTGGGCCTGTGGTTTTGTTTTGTTTATTTTTATTTTTTAAGCTTTTTATTTTTTTTGTCAGAGAGAGAGAATACAAGCAGGGAGAGCAGCAGAGGAAGAGGGAGAAGCAGACTTCCCACTGAGCAAGGAGTCTGATGTGGGACTTGATCTCATGACCTGAGCCGAAGACAGACACTTAACTGACTGAGTCACCCAGGTGCCCACTGTTTTGTTTTTTAACATCATCAACATTGGAAAACAGGACTTTCTCTTTCTTTATCTAATAAAAGACATTTGAGGAGATGTCCCTTTGTGCTATAAAATTAGTGCCCTCAAAGCATGTGGCTCTTACAGACTAAATAATAGGACCATTGACAGGAACTCAGACACAATCTCCAATAATAATTAAATACTAATTGAGTACAAGTTTCTCATTTCTAGATTTTCTCCTCACATTGTTCTTCAAAAAGCATGCAGTTGCTTACTGTGGGATGACAATTTATGGTAAAAGGGGAAGAAGGATGGCTGAAGTGGGAGAGGCTACCCCATTATACATTATACTATGTGTAATTTTATGAATATTTACTGCTTTAACACTTTAGCTTTCATGTAGCCTCCTCCCAAATTCCAGCAGTAATGATGAAATCAAAAATTGTTTTCAGGTGTTTGATAGCCAGATGAGATTTCATCTTTATTTTACCCAGGTAATTCACTGGTTTGGACATGTGGAGAGGAATGTAGCTACCAAAAAAAGGAGCAGTAATTATAAACTGAATCAATATCAAAGAGCAGATAGATTGGGACTTATCATTAAAATTATGGAAAGATAAACAATCCTCAAATAATACTCAGTTCCTTTAGATATAAAAATGACTTTTATAGGGGAACCTGGGTGGCACAGTTGGTTAAGCATCCAACTCTTGATTTGGGCTCAGGTCATGATCTTCCCAGCTTCCTTAACTCAGCAAAACCTGGACTTTGGTCTCTATTGTTTCTGACCAAGATGTGTAGACAGAAAAGGACAAAAAACGGGTGCCTGGATGGCTCAGTCAGTTAGGCATCCGACTCCTGATTTTGGCTCAGGTCATGATCTCAGGGTCATGAGATGGAGCCCTGAGTCAGCCCCACACTCAGCAGGAAGTCTACTTGAGATTCTTTCTCTCTCCCTTTCCCTTTGCCCCTCTCCCCCCACATGCACACACACTCTCAAATAAATAAATCTTAAAAAAAAAATCAGAAAAGGCTTGGAAGATAAATCTATCCAGGGGAAGGAGGAGTCTAGATTTGCCTCAATAAATGGCAAAAGGTTCGGTGGGTGAGGGATGATTATGACACAGCTAGTGGCTGAAATTGGAACCTTCTCTTAACCCAGTCCCAAGCTCAAGGATTCCCCCATCTTTCCCACTGCATACAGATAATAACTGATGCCCAAATTTGATCCTCTTTCATCTCTCCTACAGATAAGCCAAGCAGCGCTAGGTGGTTTCCTACTTGGGAATCCAGGACTATGTAGAGATGATGTTTACATGCTGGGCACCCCAGCAAAGACAGAGCTCCAGGGTTATGACAAGACATTGCTTTGTACTTTGCACTGTTTGTGTGCTTTGTGTAGGGGTCTGTCAACTCCTCTTCCCAGAAGACACATTTTCTGTTGTACTAGGTTATGACTCAATCTGCCCCTTGTCTACACAAAAGCAGCAATTTCTTTGGATTTCTAGTATTTGACACCATGAATTTTCTGGGCTTTTGTAGGATTTACCCTAGTCTTGGAATCTTTATAAATCTCAGTGGGAGTTTTGTAGAATTGTTTCTACTTTCATAGAGCTTTTACATAAGTCATTTCATTTTTACATGAAATGTAAAATGAATAACTAAAATGAAACAAATGGACTTTCCTTGAGCAATGTTAGTAGAAATATTTTTATTGTACACATGTAAAGCCGTCAAACAGAGGCCTAATTACTTCATAGGTTTCAACATGTGGTTCTTAATGGCAAAGAAGTTAATGCACATTTAATTAGAGTAAGAGCCAACTAGTTGGGCTTAGAGATTGATTTGATTACATATTTAAGTGTATTCTTCCATTTTTCAATATACGTACCAATATAATTGAATGCATGAATTAATAGATCAATTTCTACGTAAGTGTTTGTAATTCAATATAATCTATTAGATTGAGAGCAATATTTGACGGCATTATAATTTCATGATTGTAGGTTTTTCCTAACATTTTATCTAAGAAGACAAAGTACACGCAATCAAAAGTGATGTTTTAGTAAGCTGAGAGGCCAAATTAAGTGCAATTATATTTTGATTAACTAATATAAAATTATGGAGTAAAATATTAATATTGCCATTGTTTAATTCAAAGAATAAAATTGACTTTGTCACTATGCCAT
Source organism: Procyon lotor (assembly GCA_028646535.1). Classification (NCBI taxonomy): domain Eukaryota; kingdom Metazoa; phylum Chordata; class Mammalia; order Carnivora; family Procyonidae; genus Procyon; species Procyon lotor. Next base: position 76,646,363 of record CM053612.1, read on the forward strand.
TATAAATTAATATTTGCATTTTCTAAGGATATATTATGAATTAATACAAGGGGACTTAGAGGATTTCATTAAACACTGATCACATTGCATTTTATATTTTTCAGAAATTTTATAAAGGAGAATTCAGTTAAATCAAATGTTCCCTTATTGGAAAAGAGAAACAAGATTTACTATTAGTATACATCATTATATGTGTAATTTTATGTGTAAAATTAAACTGCATTTTACATATTTAATATGCTCTATTATTGTTCATATATAAATGATTTTGTGTATACTAGGTAAGTCTGGCTGATGCTTTGATTGAAAATGTATGTTTGGTCTTCTGACAGAAAACTGTGAGATAATAAATGTGTATTGTTTTAAGCTCCTAAATTTGTGTTAATTTCTTACACAGCTATAGACAACTAACACAGATAAGTTCAAGGCAGGATCAGGCATGCCTCCACTCTGCTCCCATGGGACTTTCCATACAATCATTTAGAATTTACTCACAACTCTTTGCTTACTTGCCTTCCTCACTAGTCTATATGCAACTTAATGACTGAGATTGTTAGGTATAATTCTAGAGCCTCAGACAGTGCCTGACAGGTATTAATCACTATGGTGGGGTAAATTAGGAATATTAATGAGATCATCATGATAGTGATGTGATAGGAAGGTGCTAGGAAAAACCCTATCAAAAGGATAAGATTTGGTTCTGGAAAGAATGGTTAAATCATCAGTTCCTATCTGAAATTTGGGATTCACAGGTTGAAAGAAACCAACATTAATATACTACATGTGACTTCAAAACAATAAGAGTAACATGGGATGCCTGGGTGTCTCAGTTGGTTAAGTGGCAGCCTTCTGCTCAGGTCATGACCTCAGGTCTTGGAATTGAGCCCCACATGGGGCTCCCTGCTGAGCGGGGAGCCTGCCTCTCCCTCTCACCCCACTTGTGCTTTCTCTCTCTCTCTCTTAAATAAAGACATAAATAATCTTTAAAAAAAAAACCACTAAGGGACGCCTGGGTGGCTCAGTTGGTTAAGCAGCTGCCTTCAGCTCAGGTCATGATCCCAGGGTCCTGGGATGGAGTCCCACATCGGGCTCCTTGATCAGCGGGGAGCCTGCTTCTCCCTCTGCCTCTGCCTGCCTCTCTGCCTGCTTGTCCTCTCTCTCTCTCTCTCTCTGACAGATAAATAAATAAAATCTTTAAAAAAAAAAAAAAAGTAAAAAAACCAATAAGATTAACTACATAATAACTGAAAACTAACTTCATTGCTTTATAATCAAGTTTCCAGTATTCCTCTGAGGTGAGAATAGTAGAAACAAATAGATATATATATCTTCACAATATACTATGAGAACAACTGCATGGGACTACAAAACAGTTTTTCAGAAAAGAGAGAGAGAGAGATATAACAGAGAGAGGATAAACTGCTTAATACCTACAGACCTACATTTCACCTTAACAGAATTAGGTTCAGTATTATTTAGGTTCACAAAATGATGACAGCAAGCAGGGATGGTATATTTTCAGGACACACTGTACTCACTGTTAACTGACTAATTTGCTATTACTCTTATGAAAGAAGAAGGTACTGTGTAAAGAGTGTAAAAAGCTAGTAAACTGTTTTCAAATCAAAAGGCATTTTGGTTTTCAGTACAAAGAAAATGAATGTTGGATACACAGTGAGAAACTTAATTGTTATTAAAAACCATGGATGTGGGGCACCAGGGTAACTCAGTCCATTGAGCATCTTCTTCGGCTCAGGTCATGATCCCAGAGTCCTGGGATTAAGTACCGCTCTGGGCTCCCTGCTCAGGAGGGAGCCTGCTTCTCCCTCTGCCTGCCACTCCCCCTGCTTGTGCTCTCTCCCTCTCTCTTTCTCTCTGACAAATAAAAACAAAAAACAAAAAAAACAAAAACAAAAAACATAGATGTTGATTGCACATTGAAAAAAACAAACTTAGTTTATAGATATTAGGCCAAGAAGAAATAAGGATGATAGAATTCATCTCTCATGGGGCACCTGTATGGCTCAGTTGGTTAAGCATCTGCCTTTGGCTCAGGTCATGATCTCAGGTTCCTGGGATCAGGCCCACACTGGGCTCCCTGCTCATTGGGGAGCCTGCTTTTTCCTCTCCCTCTGCCTTCTTCTCCCTGTTTGTGCTCTCTCTCTCTCTCTGTGTCAAATAAATACATAAAGTCTATTTTAAAAAATTCATCTCCTTGGTTGAATTGCATTTTAGACTTAAAAATATTAATAGGTCTCTAGCAGGAAAAATATTTTAAAAATGCAGAAACCATAGAGTTTCAATTAATTTTATATTAGCTACAAACTTCTAGTGATATTTTCATAGACTGACTTTGCAATGACATGTTATGAATATATTCAAGGGTGTGGCACCTCAGATGAAAAAGTACCAGGCACTATTTCTGTGAAGCATCTGAGACATCTGTGGTTCCGGAGAAATGTAAGTCTTTGAATTTCAGGTGTAAAACAATCCTGGTTTGTGAAGCAAATACACACGTAAGGACTCTGATCATCCAATTTCCAATATGTGGGGGATGTCTCCTCACACCAACAATTCTCAGACAGCAGCTGGGTGTCCTATAATTTGACTCAATTGACACTACCTTCCCGAAGATAGTGTCAGACCCTATGGGCTCAGTCGCACCAGACTGACATGCTGTTACCTGTGCTTCTGACTCACTGGCTATGAACTGAAATTTTTCATAATCCCCTACTCAGGTTTGATTAATTTGCTAGAGGGGCTCAGAGAACTCAGAGAAATCCATTTACCCAATAGATTATCAATTGGTTACAAAGGATATTAAAGGATACACATCAACAGCCAGATAAAGAGCTGGGTGACGTCCTGGATGAAGGACTTCTGTTCTCGTGGAGCTGGGGACTCAGCACGGTTGCACATGGAAGCATTCTGGTTCCTAGGTCTGGAAGTTCTCTACACCCTGTCCTTTTGGGTTTTAATGGAGGCTTCATTACATTGGTGTGATTAATTAAAGCATTGGTCTTCATTGGTGAATGATTCAACCTCCAGCCCATCTCCCCTTCCCCTGAGGTCAGGGAGGTGGAACTGAGCGTTCCTACCCTCTACTCACGGTTGGTTCCCCTAGCCACCAGCCCTCATTCTTAGGTGCTTTCTAAAAGTCTTCATTAACATAAACCCAGTTGTGGGGGAAAGGGCTTCTTCTTCTTCTTTTTTAAGATTTTATTTATATATTTGACAGAAAGAGAGAGAGAGAGAACTGCAGAGGGAAAAGGGAGAAGCAGACTCTCTGCTGAGCCGGGAGCCCAATGTAGGGCTTGATCCTAGGACCCCAGGATCGTCACCTGAGCCAAAGGTAGACACTCAATGGACTGAGCCATCCACGTGCCCCAGAAAGGGGCTTCTTATGAATAATAAGACTCTCATTTCACCTTCATGGCTCTGAAGCATTTTCAGAAACCAAAGACAAGTGGTCAAATATTATAACAAAAATGCTCCCATTGCTTTTTTTTTTTTTTTTTTAAAGCAGACTCCCTGCTGAGCAGAGAGCCTGATGTGGGGCTTGATCTCAGGACCCTGAGATCATGACCTGAGCTGAAGGCAGAGGTTTAACTAAGTGAGCCACCCAGGTACCCCTGCTCCCATTGCTCTTATTGCTCAGGAAATTCCAAGCTGTGAGCCAGGAACATAACTGTGGACAAAGACCAAATATATATTTATTATAAATCAAAATGTCACAACATGTCACAACTGAATGACACAATATTCGGTCATTGCTTTTCCTCAAAGCAAATGGGATTCATAGGATTTGTGTGGATTTATTAAGATCACCTATTTGTCTCCATCACATTCATAAAAGAAATCATCTCATCCCATTGAGAATCTAGGCTAATTTGGAAACTCTAATTACTGAGAGACCTCCATTCAACTCAGCAGTAATTTCCACTATTTGAATCACCTCCACTTCCCCCAAAATAAGATAATCTTTCAGATATTTATTTAGTATTCAGTGGGTTCATTTTTTATTCCAATCTATGTAGTGATACCTGTGGTAACTGAGAATTCCTTTTATGATTACTTCACCTTTCCTTGTCTTTTATAAGTCAAATAATTCTGTCTTCCTTAAAGCCATACAATTTTTCTTATTTAGGGGCACCTGAGTGGCTCAGTCTGTTAAGGGACTGTCTCTTGATTTTGGCTCAGGACATAATCTCAGAGTCCTGGGATCAGCCCCATGTTGAGTCTGATGTCTGGTTCAGCGGAGAGTCTGCTTCAGGATTCTCTCTCTCCCTCTGCCCTCCCCCCACCACTCCCTGCGCACTTGCTCACGTGTGTGATCTCTCTCTTTCTGTCTCTCAAATAAATAAATTTAAAAAAAAATTATCTCATTTATTCGAAGCCTTCCATATACACGCTTTATAAGTGTGAAAATTTGCTCAACAGAGGGAAGTCAACACTGAAACTTTAAAGTTACAAGTAATTTGTAACTCTCTGAGAGCTGTTACTCATTTTGATGATTATTGATGAAATATCTGTACCTATGGTACTCACCAGAAAGTAATTTTGAAATATTGGATTTCCCTTCCACTGCCATATGATACTATATTGTTTAAAGTGGTTCAGATAAAAATAAAGGTTATTGTTTGGAGCTGCTTATAAAATCTTACAGAAATCTTTCATGATATTAAGCTTCTGTGATTTTACAGTTGCAGAAATTACACTGCACTTGTTCTATTCACAATTTATTATTTTCATATATGGACATACATATGTGTATATAATTTCTTAATAGAATGCAAATTTTCTCTGTAATTATTTTTTAAGTTTCTGAAAGACTGATATTTAGAAAATAAAACTTCTTGTTTTACCTCACTTCTTTTCAGAATATGTGTATTCTCTATGAGATGTGGATAACAAATATTGGCAAAGTCCTTTTTAATGGCCTAGCTTTTATAGCACAGTTCACATGTTTGGTAAGAGTCATTTTTATACAGAATTTCTATTGCAAATCACTTTATTGTTGAAATTTGAAATAATACCTCTATAAACTAATTCTTCTCAACTTATTAATTTTAATCAAATGTCAGAATTTGATTTGTTAACAATGCTTTATTTTTGTTGCATTTGGCACTTAATATACTAACATGACTTAAGTGTTAACATTTAAATACTTTATTGTTAAACTACAAATAGAGCTAATGGAGAAACAATTTCCTTCTATTACGAAAGGATTCAATATTGTGTTTCCCCAACTTTCATTTTATAGATATACGCACAAGTTTGGACTGTCCTAAACAGTATTTGAACAATTGCCTGATCCCCGTGAATGCCCAGTGTGAAATTTACTTTGACACAGATATATAGGTGTATGCCTTTATATCATGCAGTCTATAAACTTTTTATGAGTATCCTCTGTTACTTTATTTCTTTGCAGTAATACACTGCACATAAATTGTAAAAGTTTGAATTGAAACAGACTTCATAGGATGTTGTATAGTGTAGATATTAAAATATGATTCCATAGAAATCTACTATATATGTGTGGGTGTAACACCACTGTAAATAATAAGGAAGTCATTCTGTTGAAAGGTTCCAGTGTCATAAAACACATGAACGAAGTTTGAGTGCTTTATTAATATTACCAGAACTGCTGAAACTACTTTTTCCTGAGGACTTGCAAACCAAATGTGAATGATGTGACATAAGCTTCAGGGAAATCACAAAGCTTATATATTGACAATGTCTGAGCCTTTTGCTGGGTGTGTCACTCAAAAAGATTACCAAAGATTCCAAATGCAAACCAGAAAATATCTCCAATTGCCACTGCTTGCCTTCACTCAATCTAAAGACGCTTTGACCCTGACTTTAGAAATCTCAACTGGCTACCTTCGCAATTCAGAAACTGGTTTATCATTTTCTCAACTCATTAACCATTGCTTTTCTTTTATTTCCATAGAAATGCCTCTTGTTTCACACCTGATATCTTGAACCAGAGGCCTACATTTGAAAACACACCTGCATCACCACCTCCTGAAATTAGCTTAACAGAACTGACCCATTGTCAGGACTAAGATTCCTTCCCTGAGATAAAACAAATTACCACCTCAGCTCTTAGTGTGTGAAGCTTCCAGGGAAGTTTCAGAGGAGGGAACTGTAGGGGCTTAGGGCTGTCCAGCACAAAATGTTCCACAGTGGCATACTGATTATGTTGAATTAAAGTTGCTTAAGAAATGGTCAGTGTAAGAACACTAAGACTTTCCTTTGTCTCCAGAAAGGAGAAAATAAATTCCACACGTGAATGTTACCATCTCACACACCAGAAGGTAGAGACCACCTCATTGTCGGTGATAGGGAATTCAGGGCCAAGAATTCTGTATAAACAAATCTTGTTACTTTCACTAATTTACTATCCAGTCCAAACCCTGTTTAGCACCCCTTACTAATTATAGCTCCCGAATATAAGAACATAATTGTCCTGCACATTCTTCACAGATTTGTGCTTCTTAGTCTGAAACGTACAAAAGCTTCCTGCCTTGGTCATTCTTTATATCTCAATTTCATCATTAGTCCTCAGAGCACATGTAATAAAACATTAGTTTTTCCTCTTGTTAAAACAGTAACAACAGGGGTGCCTGGGTGGCTCAGTGGGTTAAAGCCTCTGCCTTTGGCTCAGGTCATGATCTCAGGGTCCTGGGATCGAGCCCTGCATCGGGCTCTCTGCTCAGCGGGGAGCCTGCTTCCCCCTCTCTCTGCCTGCCTCTCTGCCTGCTTGTGATCTCTCTCCCTCTGTCAAATAAATAAATAAAATCTTTTTTTAAAAAAATAAAAATAAAACAATAACAACAACATTACCAGAATTCTATGAATGAATTTAAGGAGCAGAATTGTATGCATACACGTTTTTTTTTCTAATTTGGTAGCAAAAATTAAAATATCATTTTTCTCACTTTTACTTTTAAGTAAGTTAAATGTCTGAAGATCTCTATAGTAATACTATATTTCATTTAATTTGGACCTCTGAGTTATAATTCCATATGGGCTTTCACAGCCAGTCCACAATTGCAATCATCTAAAATTTCATATACTTAATGTATTTTAAACTTTTTTTAAAGTTTGGTTTAATGTGGTGATATAATAAGCTGTCCCTTGGAGGAATGTAAAACTCATTGCAAGTATCATATAATGTGATCCACTTTTCCTCTTTTTTATAAAATTTCCACAGATATGTTGACTCAAGATATGTTTATTTTATTGCATGGCCAAAAATTTAAATTTGAAAGTTTGAACATATTTTTGGTAAAAACATACAGAGGTCTAAGATTTTCTGAATGGAGAAATAGTTAACTTAGTAGGTAATAATCAAACTTCTACCAGTCAGTCTCAATACCCTAATTTTTTTTTCTTAAGATTTTATTTATTTAATTGACAGAGAGAGAGATCACAAGGCAGAGAGACAGGGGGAAGCAGGCTCCCTGCTGAGCAGAAAGCCCGATGTGGGGCTCTATCCCAGGACCCTGAGATCATGACCTGAACAGAAGGCAGAGGCTTTAACCCACTGAGCCACCCAGGTGCCCCAATACTCTAATATTTTATCAGCTGCATTTATTGATCACATTACATGGTAAATAGAGTTAAATTTTAAACTGTCAACACTAAACTGATGTCTCCACTGGTAATTATTACTACTGTTTAGCACTGTACCACAGTAATTTACTGTGCCATACAGCACTGTGCTCATTTATTAATATTTAATTTTTGTTCTTATGTCCTCTTTGGTAAATGGAAGGGCAGCTGGATGAGTTGCTCTGCCAGTGTTCTGACACTGCCAGCAGGAATATTATATATTCTATATATATAGTAATTAGTTATTATATATTCTCCCTTTCATGTCATTTTTCCCCAGCAAAGTATACTTTCTTTCTTTACTTTTCTTTTTTTTTTTTTAAGATTTTATTTATTTATTTATTTGAGAGAGGGAGAGAGAGCATGAGTTGGGGGGAGCAAGAGGGAGTGGAAGAAACAGGCTCCCCAATGAGCAGGTAGCCCAACATGAAGCTTGATTCCAGGACCCTGAGATCATGACCTGAGCAGAAGGCAGATACTTAACCCTCTGAGCCACCCAGGCGCCCGGAGCATGTGACTCTTAATCCCAGGGTTGTGAGTTCAAGCTCCATGTTGGGTGTAGAACTTACTTAAAAAACAAACAAAAAACCTTTAAGAAAAAATAAATTTTCAACTCACTTGAGTAGATACCAAAAAGCATGACTGTGGTATCATACAGTATATAAGAGCATGTTTAGTTTTGTAAGAAATTGACAAACTGCCTTCCAAAGCGGTTATAACATTTTGCATTCCCATGAGCAATGTATGAAAGTTACTATAATTCCACATCCTCATCAGCATTTGATGTTGGCAGTGTTTAGAATTTTGGCCAATCTGACCAGTGTGTGGTGGAATCTCACTGTTGTTTTAATTTGTATTTCTCTAATGACATAGGATATGAAGCATTTTTTCATATCCGTATCTCCTGTCTGCCTATCATTTTTGCTAAGGTGTCTGTTTAGGACTCTGGCCCCTTTTTAGTGGAGTTTTTTGTTTACTTGTTGAGCTTTAAGAGTTCTTTCTATATTTTGGGTAACAGACAATGGCATACCATGCTTGTGTATAAACCAGTCTTTGGTAAAAGTGGGACAAGTAGTGAAGACAAAAGGAAAAATGACTGTTAGGAAGGCAATCAACAAAGTGCTCTTTAGGGTTACAGTGTATCGATGGTACAGCTAGTCTAGTGTGAAAGCTGGGGACATCATGAAATCATAACATATTAAATTCACCATCAAATTCATGATCAACTCCCCTCTTCTAGTTACTAATGAGGAAAATGAGACCCAGGTATTCTAATTCAACACCATCCAATCCGAGGAGAGAGTACTGTGTAGCAGCAGGACTTGGAGCTAGTTTACCTGATTTCTTCTCCAGCAGCCTTTCTATTAAGAGGTTTTTCCCCCATTTGTTGGTTTAATTCTGTCTTTTTCTAGTCTGGTAGTGCAAAATGATCCTCAGAAGAAAGAAATCAAAGATCTAAACAACTGAACTTCTTTTTGGTTAGATAGAAATAGAGGAATCATTATGTTTTGAAATATATCTCATATATGAATCTTGTTTTAAATAAATCTGATTTATTTGAACACTTTTTAAATGTAAGCATGGCAAAGTGTAATTTGTTTTGCTTTTTTCATTGAAATGTATCATAAGGAAAGTTATGAAAATTCTTTCATTTAGAGTTTTATCTGGTTTCCCACTGTATTGTCTTATTTATGAAGTATATTTTTCCTTTGAGATAAACATTTTTTCATTTGCCAGATAAATTATTACATGCTTATATATGTTTTCAAAGACTAGTTTTTGAAATAACTTTTATATGGTTACCTATTTTAAATCATGGATACGAAGAAAGGGTTCAAAAAATTGTATTAACCCCAGACTTGAGCCTAGAGCACTCTACTAGTTTTCCCCATTCTCAAAAAACAAAACAAAACAAGACAAGACAAGACAAACCCAAAAAAACAAAAAAACAAACCACATTTCCTATATCCTAGATAGCACTTTTTAGATCACACCCATAAGCTGGTCCATCATGCACAGGGCCAAGTAGGGACATATTTTTCATTTTGAAATTTACCTCCTTAGGCTACAAAAGTGAACCTGAGAATCAAATTCTTTAATTTTGTTTTTATTCTGTTTATCTCTGAAATCATTTCTCTGTGTCTATTGTCTCTAATGCTTTCTCTATTGAAGAAATGTGAGATCACAGATATTGATGAGAAACTTTCGGGTCCTGATATATTTCTTAATTTTCCTCAAATAATAATCATAGGCAACTTTCCTGCAGAGGCAAACCAGTTATCCTATTTTTTATTAACAATCCTCTTCCAAAGCACTTTTATTGGTAAACCTTACTGCTTATTCTGGTGGCTCCCTCCCCCTTCTGTTTATCCTCCAATATAGGTTCAAGTGTGCCCACTGTGCTTTACTTCTCCACTGCTGCCTTCTGCTCTGTAGAGATCCAGAAATGAAAAATCTTGGTTCTCAGGCTGACTTCATGGGTATTCAGTGTGTTCTGGTAGATATCCAGCTCACTTTAGGAGACCGGTTGTAACAGGATCTCCTACTTCTCCGCCATCTTGCCTCCTCCCAACCTTACTGCTTATTGACAAAATAACCAGAACAACCACAACAACAAAAACTCTTTCCTTCTTCCCAAGGAGAGGAGTTTATAAGGAAGTGTGGACTGGATTATCAGAGGATAGTGTTATTCTCTAGTAAATGCTACCAAATATCATCACCTACTTCTACAAGACACCTTAAGTCTCTTCCAACATTTTACCACTTGTGTTTCTAGGCTAGGCCCAGATCATTTTCAGTTGCTAACTTGAGTATGTGCCATTAAGACACAGCAAATTTTCATTTCTTGGAAGTGCAGAAAAATGATGGCTCACTTGGTGTCAGTGTATCTTTTAATCTCTGCCTCACACTAACTTCAATAATCCTTTGCTATGAATACTTCTCCCCCACTACTTCCATCCTTTTCTAGGAGATCTTAGTCACTATATAAACTGACAGAAAGAACCCTCCCTTTTTCTGAATCTGGTTCTCCAATAGGTTGGAGCCCATTTTTTATTCTAACTTACATTTTGGTGACATTTATTGGCTGTGCTATTTGTTATTCCTCTATAGTTTTGGATTTTATCTCAAATTTATTCTTACCCCCATCTTTAATTTATCTTGTTAATCAATATAATTATCATTCCTACCTTACTATACTATGTCTTTCTTGAGAAAAGTACTTTTCCCAACCACTTCTGTTTGATCTACCTGACTGTTGCATCACTTCTTGCTTGCACACCAAGTCTTCTACTCTGATATCCAGTATCTCCACAATGTGCCCCTGACAGGACTCAGTCTTTTCACCCACTGCTTGTCCCCTCATATCTCACACATGATCCAAGTTGTACTTCTTCTTCTTTCTTGAATGTCATTTTGTTACTTATCTCCTTCCATAAAGTGCTTTATATAGTTTGTACAGTTTCGTACATCTTTATGTAGTGTCTTATACAGCTTTTCCTTTCTGATAGAAGACACCATTTTCCTTGCCCCAAACACAATCTATTCAGTATCATAGCACTCTTTAAGGCCCATCTCAAATGCAACCTCCTACAAAGGGTTTTTCATTTAAAGCCTCTTGCCATTTTTTTCATTTGTCTACTTGCCATTTGAATTCTCCTATATTTTATGATTATGTAAGAGAGGGATAATGTCTCAGTCACTAGTCATTTCTAGCCTCTAGTATTCTGGGCTCTGACTGGTTGTTACAGAGTTTTGAAGCTATGAGTTCCATGTTTTACTTAGAACACAATTCATTTATCTTTTAGTAATTCTAAATAATCTTTTAGCACATGGGGCACACTCTTCTGATTTGCTTTTATTTTCCTATTTGCTCTTTCTACATGTCAGTGCTATTGACAATCAGTATCTTCTTAAAAAAATGTAATGATTACTATACTGTTTTGACTCATTTTATATATTTTAATAATCTGTATATATTCTAATTTATATTTTTCTTCCTTGAAATCCAATCCCAATGCTCACGCTTTCTGACTATGTGTATGAATTATTCCTAAAGTATGTCTCCAAGAAGGTGATGTCTTTTCATTGTACTGTAAATGACACTGGGCTGAGAAAGCCATGAATACCTTTGGGACCAAAATAAATGTGAGTTAAACACCTATCTTAAGTTTTTGATACTTCCTTTATAAGCCCAAAATAACAGCAATTATCTATATAATTTTATTAAAATTGAAAGACTTAGCAAATGTGCCCCTTTTAGGTCCAAAATTTATGCACAAAAGAAACATTTTATACTTAATAATAATAACCACTTTCAATGAGTCATAGTCCTTTCTTATTGATGAAATTAATTGAGTTTGAGGAAGTGGAAAATGAGAGTTAAGTACTTTTGAAAATCCTACCCCTTCAGGCTACTTGAGACTCATTTCATGCATGAAAGGACTGACACTTAAAGGGAATCTAGTGATCTGAATATGTTCAGCTTTTCTTTAGTCATTTACACAATTAGATTTTTTTCAAATGAGAATACAGAAATGGGAATAAAATTGAAAATTCTCCTGACCAGGATCACTTAATTCCCAGTAAACGTTCTTATATACAGTGGAATTGCTGAAAGTGTAATTGCATATTTATCAATTTGCAGAAGAAACTGAAAATGAAATGTGAGTCTGCTGCTGATAACATTTATATAGAATTACATCAATGTTCGCAACTATCATCTTTAGTGGGGAAATACTATCTCTATTCTTATCTACATCTTGTCAGACTACATTAAACTCATTTTTCTTCAAATTATTTGCTCTTTATTAGCAGCTAGGAAATATTTTCTAGCATACAATTTTAAATTGTTTATATTTACCTAAGATTATCCCTTCTACTAGTTTTCATAAAATCATTAACCAGATTTATCTGTCTCCCTATGCTTTTTTTCTCAGCACACCATGAGCTGACATAACCTTATTTTGTATAAGTATTTTACAACTTTGATCTGATTCATGTTCATTCCTTTTCTTCGAACTATTCTATGTATTCTTATTCATACTTTTATTAGGATAAAAATATTCATTTTTATGTTGAAAATGTGTCCATATTAATCTTCAAAAGTGTATTCCAGTGATCTTTAATTTATAATTGTAATCTCTTTGAAAAAATAACTCTACTACTTGCAGAAGAGTGTGAGTGATGCTTGATAAAGATTCAGTTATAAATTGGGAAAAAAACAAATTCTTGTCTAACCTAAATGTGAGATCTGAAACCATAAAAATGCTAGAAGAGAACACAAACAGTAACTTCTCTGACATCAGCTACAGCAACTTTTTTCTACAAAGGGCCCCTAAGCCAAGAAAAATGAAAGCAAAAATAAACTATTGGGACTACATCAAAATAAAAAGCTTCTGCACAGTGAAGGAAACAATCAATAAAACTAAAAGGCAACTTATGGAATGGGAGATATTTGAAAATGACATATCCAATAAAATGTTAGTATCCAAAATATATAAAGCACTTCTACAACTCAATACCCAAAAAACAAATAATCCAATTATAAAATGGGCAGAAGAAAAAAAATTAAAACAATACACAAAACACATGAACAGACATTTGTTAAAGAAGACATCCAGATGGCCAAGACACACATGAAAAGATGCTCACTATCCAGGGAGATGCAAATCAAAACCACAATGAGATGTCACCTCACACCTGTCAGAATGGCTAAAATCAACAACACAAGAAACAATACATGCTGGTGAGGATGTAGAGAAAGAGAAACCCTCTTACACTATTGGTGGGAATTCAAACTGGTGCAGGCACTGTGGAAATCAGTATGGAGGCTCCTAAAAAGTTAAAAATAGAACTACCTTGGGATCCAGCAATGGGTATTTACTAGGTATTTACCCAAAGAATACAAAAACACAAATTCAAAGAAATACATGCACCCCTATGTTTAGAGCAGCATTATTTACAATAGCCAAGATATGGAAGTAGCCCAAATGCCCATCAACTGATCAATGGATAAAGAAGAGTGATATAAGTATAGAATGGAATATTAATCAGCCATATAAAAGAATGAAATTTTGCCATTTGCAATGACATGGAAGGAGCTAGAGAGTATAATACTAAACAAAATAAGACAAGTATCATTTTGCTCATTTGTGGAATTTAAAAAACAAAACAAATGAGCAAAGGGGGAAAAAGAGAGAGAGAAAGAAAAGAAGCCAAAAAACAGACCCTTAACTTTTGAGAACAAATTGATGGTTACTGGGGGGGAGGGGAAGGTATGGGTGAAATAGGTGATGGGGATTAAGGAGGGCATTTTTCATCAGGAGCACTGGGTGATTTAAATAAAAACTGAAGGGGCATTTGGGCAAGTCAGCTAAGCATCTGGGTCTTGATTTCGGCTTAGATCACAATCTCAGGGTTGTGAGATCCATCTCCACACTGGGCTCTGCAATGTTCTTGGAGCCTGCTTAAGATTCTCTCTCCCGCTCCTTCTGCCCCTCCCCACCACTCTGCCTCTCTAAAAATAATAATAATAATAACAATAATAATAATATATAAAAACTTTTTAAAAAGAGGAGAGAATATAATGCTAGTTTTCAAGTGTCAAAATACTACAGGTGTGTGAATGTGGGTGTGTGTTAGTAGGTGTACACCTATTTGTGCAAAAAGTGTAAAAAAAAACCAAAACCTTTAATTAGTACGCCTGGGTGGCTCAGTCGGTTTAGTGTCTGCCTTCAGCTCAGGTCACCATCCCAGGGTCCTAGGAATGAGTTCCACATCAGGCTCCCTGCTCAGCAGGAAGCCTGCTTCTCCCTCTGCCTGCTCTGCCTGTCACTACTGCTGCTTGTGCTCTCTCTCTCTCTGACAAATAAATAAATAAAATATTTTTTTAAAAAGTTAAGAAAACTTTAATTAATCTTATTACTGACCTGCTTTTTATTGATTAAATTTTTCTACATTCAGAAGTTGTCCTATAGTGCTTATTTTAAATTTTTCCTAGTACAGCTATTAGAGAATACTACCAATCAAAATGTTGATATAAGGAATAAGGTATTTAAATTAAGCTTTGGCATAAAGATGATAAAAGAGAAGATACATATAGCATAGCATCATGTATATACATATTATGGTTCCCCCCTCCTCCTTTTTTATCCTTTTCTTTGAATATTTGTTTAAGGAACACCAAAATGATTATGAAAAAGTTGGCTAGAAGAAGAAATCTCTCCACTTACCCTAAGATCTTTTTCTGGTAGGAGTGGGCAGGGCAATATGAGGAGTGATTGACAGAGGCACAGAAGTGGCCTTTGGTAGATTATGCGCTTTCCCAAAATCTCCTCCTTAGGCTAGCTCATTTCTTCTCAACCTCTCTGATCAGGCTATTTTGGGATACCTATTTTAATACATGGATTTCTGGGCTCCATTCCACATCAACTGAATCAGAGTCTCCACAAGGAGGGGCCTGGGAATCTGTGCTTTCTCTTCAAACACATTAGAAGGAGAAGACTTAGACTTTTTAAATTGTATAATTCTGATTATAATGATTTGTCATGAATAGTGGGAAAAGAGGAAGAATTTTTTGTGGTCATGTTAATTTTGCTGCAGCAGAATTCTAAATAATTCTTGTTTCATTTATTTCAGTGTCATGTTGGTGGAATCCTGAACATTTGTATCTTTACCATAACAATGAACTGAATCTGGACAATTAGTTAACCAACATGAACCACTGGTAAATATTTTTATTTTATAAACTGTTAATTATCAGAGTGAATTCAGTATAATTTGCACCAAATAAATTTAATCTAAATTTACAAATTTAATTTATTCAAATAATTTATATTATTCACACTTTTATTCAAATATATCTGTTTATGTGTTACTAGGTTCATGTTCATAGTAACTGAATAAATATGCACTGGATAACATTAATATTTAAACTTCTGATTTGTGAAGTCAGTGTTCGTAACGTAGTTTAGAGTCACTGAATTCTGAATATGGAAGTAGAGTTTTTAATACTTAAATTGCTTTATAATTCTACTATCTTTTTTTTTTAAGATTTTATTTATTTGAGAGAGAGTGTGAATGAGCATGAGCAGGAGTAAAGGGGGCAGAGGGAGAAGTAGACTCCCCGCTGAGCAGGGAGCCCAATGTAGGGCTCGATCCCAGGACCCTAGGTTCATGACCTAAGCTCAAGGCAGATGCTTAACCAGCTGAGCCACTTGGGTGCTCTGTAATTCTAATATCTTTTAAACTATAGAAAACTATCAAGGGTGAAACAGATTAAGAAGTATTGATATGACTATTATGGAATGGCAAAGCAAAAGAAAATAATGTAGATTTATATTAATGAAACAGATTGATATATTAGCCTTTATTGCTATGCAGTTAGTATATTTTACACCCTTTGTTTCTGTTTGTGTGATGCTTTTAGATGTAAAAATGGCTCAACAGGTAAAAATTGGGGTAATTTTGATTACATGGGACTTCCCAATGTTAAAGTCATCTGAAATCATTACAATGCTTGGGCCAATCTTGCTAAGATTAAAATTAGTGTATTTTATTTTCCAAAAATAAATTGTACTTAAGCCAATTTTTAAAGAAATTATAAAGATTGATTATATAAGATGTTTGATTTCTCTATTGGTTGTTCTGTGAGAAAAGTTGCTAAAGAAGATACCATTTGCTCTCAGTGCATTTGCTTTATTGAATGCTCATGTTATGTTTAATTAGGGCATTCAAAACCTTGCTTTCTCATTTGGCTTTAGTAAATAATAAAACATGAATTAATAAGTTTAGCTTCAATACTATACCATACCATACCACAGTACATATCATACTCTAACATATCATACCAGGAGATTTTAGATAGCTTAACTTATTTGTAGATATCAAATATTATTATTGCCAAACACTCTAGTACACAGTTCATCTAGAATTCTAACTTTTCAGTCCTGCATCTTCTTGACTAAATGGTTGCTTTGTGATGTAGCTTTCACCTAAGTCATCTCAAAAGATTTTCTTCACTTGTAATTTTGAATAATTTACAGTATCACATATTAAACTAGAGTCAAACCTCAAAGCAGTACTGTAAGTATCTTTAAGCATATGTAACAAAATCTTGACTCAGCTTAATGAACAGCAAAATTAAGTCTACTTTCACAATTTGGGATGCAATATAAGAATTCTGTCTCACAGACTTTACCAAACTTCTTTATGTAATGTTCTGGAATTTTATTAGATTCAAAGTTCCCAAGTTACTGAAGCCATAGACACTAAAGTTATAGTAAAGATATTTTTCTTGTTAAGTTACATTTGCCAAGCCAAAAATAAAATGGAATTCACAAGTTTAAAAATATTTATAATTTAATTTGGGCAGGAAAGGAAACCTTAGATGTACTCATCTAAAATAATTGCCAAGTCAGCATGAAGTAAAACTTAAGAAATGTGTCTACCATGGTCTTAAGATATATTATTTTTTCTCATATAGTCTCTTCCATTTACATTTATATTACTGAACTTTCTTAGTTCTCTCAACCTTCCCTGTGATAAAAGAAACATAAAGTTGGTGAAACATCAAGTGAGGGAGTCATGATCCAGCATTAAGTCAGGAAGAACATGATCCAACATTGTGGAGTCAATCTCCTGCTGATTGACCCCCAAAGAATAACTCAAAGCCATTCGTTTAAAGGATTAAGGATTAACTCCATACACCTCTGTGAAGACTATCACCCAGATCAAAGGCAAAGGCGGCACTTACCAAGGCAAAGCCACAAAATTTCTCAAAGGAAAGGGACTGACCAGTTCATAGAAGTCCTTGGCTTGTCATTTTATGACTGACATAGATGGCTGAGTCCCAAATCCTATGATGAATTAAAACAGAACAATCACAAGTTCACTAAAAGGTTGATTTCTCTGAAATGCTAGAGATTCTTCATTTTCTGGGATCCTGACTATTTGCTTTATGACACCTCCAGGCTCTGGGTCATGGAGCAGGAAAATCCCTATGCACTTACTGAAAATTTCCACAACTCCAACCATCTTAACCTCGTTCTAGACAGCTGAAGAAAAAGAAAAGGACAGTGGAAGGAGTGTGCCTCTTCATTTTGAAAAACTTCCCAAAAATTCAACACAGTCTAGGGGCCAAATCTTAATCAGATGACTGAATCTAGCTAGAAAGAAGACTGGGAAACCTCTCTCTCCTCCCCACATGACTAAATAAAATCAAAGCTCGTCAGTTAAGAGCAATGGACAAATTGTTATTGGGGTAGGCAATCAACAGTCTCCTTCACAAGAGCACACAAAAAGAGTTTTTATCACAAACAGCACAAAGTTACCTAATATTCCATCAATTTGCTTTCATTGGCATAATGAGTCCTTTTGATCTTTAAATATTTCTTAATAAAATAATAGCAATGTTACAAGATAACAGTTTTCTTAAAGCTCTTATTATTTGCCTTTGAAGAAAATTCCAGGCACAAGTAAGAGGTAAGGATGCATATTTAAAATCATAACTAGAATGGAAGTTTTGTATGGTACCTCTATGGTTAATTTTTTTATGTAATCTAAAATGTAATAACATTACATTATCTCAACAAAAACCCCTGGTCTGGTTTCTAGGTTTAAATGACAAGGTAATACTGGGAAATAAGAAAAGGTTAAAAAAAAAAAAATCCTCATAAACTGCCTGAATTGTTATTAGAACGTTTTAAAAAAAAATCATGTTCTTCTCTTTTGAGGCACACGGTAATACTGTACTTCCTTACCAATGTTGAGGTTATATGTGAACATATAACCTCTTTGGCCAAAAATGTGTGAGAAAAAGTGCTGTACGTTATTTCCAAATTAAGTATCATTGGGTGCTTTTTCAGTTTTTTCTTCCCTGCCACATATACAAACTAATCTTTGCTCAACATGGATGTACCTTCTGAGTGTACACTCTCCATCTATGATGAACATGTACTATGAGCAAGAATGAAACTATTAAGTGAAACCACTGATTTTGTTGCTGAAACATGATGTGTCCCAAAGGATATATTTTTTTCTTCTCAAATGATCTTTATGGTACTGAAATTATCTTTTAGGTGTTGTTAAAAATGTAATAGAAAATATTATTAAAAAATTAAAACATTTCTATAAACTGTTCTTTATAAGTGATAGATAAATATTTTAAAAATTTAAGGGCACTTGGCTGGCACAGTCAGAAGAGCATGCAATTCTTAGTCTCCAGTTGTGGGCTTGAGCCCCACGTTGGGTGTAGAGATTACTAAAAAATAAATAAACTTTAAAAAATTTAAATAGTGTTGGAGGTAGACTTTATATTCGTCACACATTTTACTTTATGAGAATAAGAAGCATTCGCATAAGCAAGAACATTTAACAAGTTCTTATTCTAATTAATCCCAAAAGAATTGGCTGGCAAGGACTAGTTTTAGACACAATTTAAAATTGATGGTTGGATCAGCTATGCTCAGAAATGTCTCCTTTGAAAATAATTTTCTTCACTAATATGATTTGCTCTTCTTTCCAGCAATATTGAATTATGTATTCATTCATCAAATCCATACTAGGTGGTATCTCAAGCATTTTTTCATACTGAAGAATACAGTGATGAGTCAGTTATATCTGGTCCTCAAGGAGCCCACCATCAAGTAGAAAAAAAAAATACACAAATGTTTGCAGTTGCACAAGGCAGAATGCTTTCAGTATCATATGTTAGTTGAAAAAGATATGATCTATGAGTTAATAAAAGAAGAATATCACTAGATATTATAAAGAACTTCATGGGAGAGGAAAATATACTTAAGGAGAGTTATGAGGTACTAAATCCTTTTTTCTTGTATACACTGTACTCTCTTGCTTTTATTTATCGTATACAAATGGGGCTTTGAAAAATGAATAAGATCTTGATGGCCAGGGAGAAGAAGGGAAAGATGTTCCCTTCAAGGAAAAGGAACACAGAAAGAATAAAAGAAGCAATGGGGACACAACAAAGGCATAGCACAAGCCATATGTTTGTGCATATGGACCACAGGATTGGCAGAGGATAACATGAATGAAGGCTGAAAAGGTGTGGAAGTATTTATCGTTCTGCATTATAATTATTTCTTGAAGGCCTGCATTTTGTGGAGGAAATGGTACATGAGCTTAGGGGCTTCATCATTCATCCTATGTCCCAGAGTAGCTTGCCCCAGAATAGTCAGCCAAGTGAAAGAATGCTACAGTGGAGATTTTTATATGGGTTCTGACCCTTACTAAAAGCTCACTAAAAGCTGGATTCTGGAGAGCCATGATTTTAAAATATTTCATTATACTGCACTGAATTAGCAATTAGAATTAGGCAAGTCTCTATGGAAACTAGAGCAGATCACAGGCCAAGTGCACATACTAAGTACAGGAGTCTCCTCTTATCCACCAGGGATAAGTTCCAAGACCCCCAGTGGATGCCTGAAACCACGGATAGTACCGAAACCTATATATACTGTTTTGTTTTGTTTTTAATTGAAGAATGGTTGATATATTATATTAGTTTCAGGTGTAAAACATAGTGGTTTGACAATTATATACACTACAAAATGCTCACCATAATAAGTGTATTTAACATCTGTCACTATACAAGGTTATTACAATATTATTGACTATATTCCCTATGCTTTTCATTCCTGTAACTCAGTTGTTTTATAGCTGGAAGTTGTACTTCTTCTAATCCCCTTCATCTCTTTCACGTATGCCGCCACCCCCGTTACTATGTTTTTTCCTATACATACATGCCGGGGATAAAGTTTATAAATTAGGCACAATAAGAGATTAACAATAATAATAAAATCAAACCACCTTAAAATGCTATAATAAAAGTAATGTGAATGTAGTCTTTCTCTCTCAAAATACCTTATTATATGTACTCACCCTTCTTGTAATGATGTGAGATGCTAAGATGCCTATGCGAGATGAGCGGAAGCGAGGTGAATGACGCAGGCGTGTGAATGACGCAGGCGTGTGAATGACGCAGGCGTGTGAATGACGCAGGCGTGTGACTTAGCAGTAGGCTACTATTGACTTTTGCTGATTCGTCAGAAAGAGGATCATCTGCTTCCCTCCTGGCTGACTGCAGGTAAGGGAAACAGGGGAAGCAAAACTGGGTAAAACGAAACTGCAAATAAAAGGGGATTGTAGCAGCACCTGTGTGGCTCAATAGGTTGAGCTTCCGCCTCTCCGTTTCAGCTGGGGTGGTGATCTCAGGGTTGTGGGCCTGAGCCCTGCTCTTAGCGCCTTGTCTCCTTGTCCCTCTTTCTCTGCTCACCCCTCCCCCAGACCGCCAATTGCTCGCCTTCAGCCACCCGCGCCCACTTGCTCTCTCTCTCAAATAAATGGGCTTTTTTTTTTTTTTAAAGAGGCAGTTGTAATAATTTGCTTTGATTCTCTTTCTCTAGTTAAGAGTTTCTTAACTTTTGTGCCATCAGCCTCTTTGACAGTTTGGTGAGGCCTATGCTTCTTCACAGAATAAGGCGTTCATACATAAATTAGTAAGATGCAAAGATTATAGGGGTGCCTGGATGGCTCAGTCAGTTAAGCATCCAACTTGATCTCAACTCAGGTCCTGAACTCAGGGTCATGAGCTCAAGCCCCACATTTGGCTCCATGCTGGGAGTGGAGCCTACTTAATTTAAAAAAAACTCTAAGGATTATAGAAAAAACTAATAATATTCCAATAGATTATCAAAAAGTAAAACTATTATAATACATTAAAATGTGTACCTCTTCTTTAACACAATGCATAATAAGATCTTATGGTGTGGCTAATATAATTGCCATGCTTTAAAATAGTGATAAATACAGACAATATTTCAAGATATCTTTAACAACTGAAATGTGATATAAACATGTCTATAGTTCTGTGGTGACCAAGTTATAGGGACAACTAATATCACTGTGGTTTGGGAATGCTATATTGCAGTTAAGAGTCATTGAAAATAAAGATGGGATTTCACATATCCACTCTGTTCTTAGACCCCAGGTTAGAGCCCCTTGCTTAAGATAACTCAATTTCCCTGAGGCAAAGTGGCACAAAATGTAGCAAATATTCAATTTTTATTACCCCCTAGATAGCCACTTGGGTATGTATATGAAAATATCTCTATTCTTTTTTTGTCCTGTCTGCTTTGTGTATGATCTTTCTTATAAATGCTAAAATATCCTACTATTATGTCTATGAAAGCCTTGAAGTAAAGTGTACATCGAACCCTCAAAATACATTTAAGTATGGGGGAAGACATATAAATATCAGGTGTTATTCTTTTTTTTTTTTTTTTTAAAAAGGTATTATTTAAACTGCCAACCTAAATATCTGCAAGTAGAAGTAAAGCACAGAATAATAGATGAGTTGGGGTATATAATCTCATTAAGAAGGTTGTGCAACTATTTAAAATAACTTATTTCATAACTGAATTCATCCAAGATGTCTTGATTATAACACTGTGTAGAATTCAATGTACATGTACTTATCACTGATTATGATAACCTACAAGTACAGAATTAGGGGAGGAGATGCTTAAATTTTGAATAAATTGTGTCCTCTAAAGCATCACAGGCAAGAAATACTTAGCTAGATTCTCTTGAAAAATTCTGTGTGCGTCAATCATTTTTGTTCAGGAATGCCTCAATTTGCCCAATGATATGATACTGTAGAATTATGTATTTGCAAGTAAAATATTTGTAAATCAAATCACATTATGAATGGGCTGGGTAGAGCAGTTAATCTTTAAAGCAGTACTTAAATTAAGAATTTTATCAAATAACAACAAAAATGTAAATTACTCTTCTAAGCTGTACCGTAAGTTAATATCATTATGTATCAAATTTTCTCAAAGATAATAAATGTTTTCTTACTAATAGATTTAAAAAAAAAAAAAAAAAAAAGAAGGTTGTGCAAAAGGATGGTGTTATTCATAAAAATCAAATGGAGAAAATGAGAAGATGTTGTGGAAGGAACTTTTCTTGGAAATAGCCAATATATTTATACAAAACCAAATTCAGGCAAAGGTAGATGTCTGAGTAAGCAAATCTTTTCTCTTTATTTTTCTTTTTCCAGAAAATAAATCAGATAAACAGTGCCTGAGCAGCTAAATATTAATTGACAACTTGTTGAGCAAAGCAATCAGAAATACTAAGAAGAGTGATTTGACTAGAGTTGATGGGTTCTAAAACTAAAGAATCTTTTAAGGGAGATAGCTGCTTCTATTAAGGTTGTTATCTGTTAATTTTCAGAAATGTAGCCAGAGTTTACAGCTGCAGAATATTCCTTATAACTTTATGAGAAAAAAAATGTGGAAAACATAAGCTGATAGAAGAAAATTTTTCAAGAAAGTATCATTTTGGGGAGCACCTAGCTGGCTCAATCAGAAAAGCATATGACTCTTGATCCCGGGGTTGTGAGTTCAAGCCCCATATTGGGCTTAGTGACTACTTTAACTCAATCAGAGAAAGATAATTATCATATGACCTCACTGATATGAGGAATTTGAGAAACAAGACAGAGGATCATAGGGGATGGGAGGGAAAAATGAAACAAGAGGAAACCAGAGAGGGAGACAAACCATAAGAGACTCTTAATCTCAGGAAACAAACTGAGGGTTGCTTGGGGGTAGGGGTGGGAGGGATGGGGTGGCTGAGTGATGGACATTGGGGAGGGTATGTGCTATGGTGAGTGCTGTGAATTTTGTAAGACTGATGAATCACAGACCTGTACCCCTGAAACAAATAATATATGTTAATAAAAAATTAATTTTTAAAAATGTAAAGAAAAGAAAGCATCATTTTTGGAGAGAGTATTTAGTCTTAACTTTTGACCACCTACTTTTGAGTCTTTTGATTAGGTTTATTATTATTATTACCATCATCATTATTATATTATCAAAATCTTTTCATTGTTTGAAAGTGAAAATTTATCATTTTACTGAAAAAGTGAGTGGTAGAAATATGAATGATTGTTAATTTCCTTTTTGGATTTTTCTCATGTTTTAAATCTTTAAAACAATATAAAAGATCAAATGATATATGAAATACATCTGTGGTCTTTGCATATCAAGTAGATAGCCATAATTTTTAAGAATTGATTAAATATAGTGAAGACAAAGAAGTGTTTTTGAGTTTTGTGTTATCAGTTATTTACCTTTTTACTTATGACAGTGACGCTGGGAGTAGCCCTGAATGTGATAATGCTGAGAGTTGTTACCATTCCCCAAATGTCTTAAAAACCTGTGAGTACTTCGGGGCACCTGGGTGGCTCAGTGGGTTAAAGCCTCTGCCTTCGGCTCAGGTCATGATCTCAGGGTCCTGGGATCGAGCCCCGCATCAGACTCTCTGCTCCGTGGGGAGCCTGCTTCCCCCTCTCTCTCTGCCTGCTTGTGCTCTCTCTCTCTCTCTCTCTCTCTCTCTATCAAATAAATAAATAAATAAAAAACCTGTGAGTACCTCAAGCAAATCCTTTATTTGTGCTAGACATTTTTTAAAGATTTTATTTTATTTTTATTTATTTATTTAGAGAGAGAAAGAAAATGGGGAAAGGAGCAGAGGGTGCCCGATGCAAAGCTCAGTCTCACAACCCTGAAATCATGACCTGAGCCAAAAATCAAGGGTCAGATGCTTAACTGAGTGAGCCACCTGGGCGCCCCTTCATGTCTGACTTTTATGTGCATAGCATATCAGTAAATGAAATACTCAACAAAGGATGGTTATGACAATAGACAGAACTCCAAGCTCTGGGGATTGGTGGTGGAGTGGGAGGCCCAAGGGCTGGTCCTCAGCCTCTCTTGTTCATAAGCCTTTGAAGAACTCTGCCCACATCTTTCTTTTCACTGCAAGTCCCTAGTTTCCTTACCTGTACAATGAATATATTTAAATAAATGACTTTTATATTTCTTTTGGCCAATTCTGAACTGTTTAAACCTATTTAGGTGACAAGTAACCACATGTTTAAAATTATAAGGAGAACATAGATTTATTTTGTTTTATGAAATCACTGAAGATTTAGAAAAGATGGATAGAATGATGGACAGGACAATGGATATAGGAATGTTCTGGTTATCTCTAGTTATGGAACAAACCACCTCAAATGTAGTAGCTTAAACAAAGAAAATCAATTATGACTATTATCTCTCACACTTCTGGGGTGACTGGACTCAGCTTGGTGGTGTCTGTTGCTCAGAGTCCCTCCTGTAGTTCCAGTCAGATAGAGGCTGGGGCTTGCATCATCCCAAAGGTTTTCTCACTCACATGTCTGGTGGTCAGTGCTGTCTTCTGGCGGAGACTTTAGCAGGGATTGTTGACCTAGACGTTTACAGATGGCCTCTACATGTGGCCCAGCCTATTTCACAGGATGGCAGCTTGGTTCTAAAGGAAAACGAGTTGAAAAGACAGAGAAAGAGGCAAGAAATTTCATAAAATTTCCCTATCTAGTGTCAGAAATTACATCACTTCCCTTCTGCTTCATGCTAGCATACTACGTTAGAATGAAGTCACTGAACCCAGCCCACCATATCACCACATCCCAGGCAGTGTCAAAAGATTTGTGGCCATGTTTTCAAACCACCAGAAAGAGGAGTTTATGAGTACATAAAACAGTCCTTCATTTCCCAGTTCAAATTTTCCATTATACCTTGCAGTGTGAACTGTTACATAGCCTATAAAAAAAAAAAATTGAAGATTCATGGATGACTCCTTTGCTGTGTATATACAGGTTAATTTTTAACAGTAGTGAAGTTCCCTTTGTAATGCAATTCTTTAATAAATGGTAGCATTTATGCATTTTTTAATATTAAGGTTGAGCTAGGGTCACCCATACTTTCATTAACAAATGTATCACCTTCTAATCTTGTGTGCTAATGCTTTGAGCAGTTTTATTGATCCCAAAATGTTCATCACTAATTGAAACAGCTGCTTTATTTAAACAGCACTTATGAAATGATATGCAAACAAGCTCTGTTTCATGTTTCGGCACAAGTTAAGTCCAATTTGATCAGAGAGCTCATCTGTTCTGTATATACTCTTTACCTGCGAGTAGAAGAGACCTCAAGCCCAGATCTCTACTTTGCTCCCTCTGACATCACATGTGCTCCTGTGGTGAAAGGAACAAAGAGGTGAGAACAGAATTTTGGTCTCTACTTTCAGCATGAACTGCAACCTTAATTGGAGTAACCAGTATAGGTGACTTAAAGGCAGTGGGGGTTCCCAGGAAGTAATGGATTATACCCTGTGACCGAGAGCATCCCTTTCTAGAAGCCACTCTAGAAGCCCACAGATGAAAGCCAAAATTCAGACAATACGTAGGCATTTCCATTTCCAGGAGTCACACGAGTCAAAAAGTTAGTATTCTAGCCTTGATTGTCCCTACCTGGCTCAGTTACATTTAAAAGAGCTAACAACGGACATGAGGGTGACACTGAGATACCACTGATTAAAAACCTCAGTCTTCCCCATGCCTTATCCCAACTTCTATTTCTTACTGATACCCTCCTTTTCATTTTTTTATGTTTTTCCAGTTTTATTGAGATGTTATTGACATAATATATCTAAGTTTAAGGTGTGCAGTGTGATGATTAGATACCAGTATATATTGTAAAATGATGACCACAAGAAGTTTGGCTAGCACCTCCATCCCCTCATGTAATTACCAATTTGTGTGTGTGGTGATAACATTTAAGATTTACTTTTTTGGGGGCACCTAGGTGGCTCAGTTGGTTAAGCATCTGCCTTCGGCTCACATCATGATCTCAGGATGAGATCGAGCCCTACATCCCACATCAGGCTCCTGCTCAGTAGGAAGCCTTCTTCTCCCTCTCCTTCTGTCTTCTGTTCCCCCATTTGTGCGCGCGCTCTCTCTCTCTCTCTCTGTGTCAAATAAATAAACAAACAAACAAATAAATAAATAAAGTCTTAAAAAAAACCAGTAAGATCTACTCTTTAACAATGTTCAAGTATATGCTACAGTCACCATGCTGTACATTAACTCCCCAGATCTTATTCATCTAATAGTTGGGATTTGTACCCTTTGGTCAACATCTCCCCATTTTCCCCACTCCCCTACCCTCTGGCAATCACTATTCTACTCTCTCTTTCTCTAAGTGAAGCTTTTTCAGATTTCACATATAAGTGAGAACATACACTATTTGTCTTTGCCCTTCTGACTTGTGACTGCAAGCTCTAACCTTTGGCACATGCATGGCAGAGGAGGCTAGTGATGGGAACCAGGCCGGTGAGGTGCGGGTGCACAGTTGGAGAAGCTAGCTGCAGGTAAGCCCAGTGGGGTCCTTTGTGCAGCATTGGGAAGGCTGGGGCAGCTGGTCACTCACCCAGCTCTCCCTTTCTAGCTAAGAAGTTCTCTCTAGGCACTGAGCCATGCTGGGCTGGGGGATGGAGTTAGGCAGACAAAATGAAGCACTTCGCTTTTTTCTTTTTCGTGCAGTTATTCTCAGGATTTTTGTTCTACTGTGTGCTGAAGATTCTTAAGTCGACTCCTGAGCTCTCCCTGAGCTGTTTTTGTTTGTGGCTAGCTGCCTAATCGTGGATCTTTGTTGGGGGATAGGGGCTGGGTGTCTTACTTCACTGTCTTGGTGACATTACTCCTTTTCTAGATTTCAAGTGGAATACTTCTTATCTATTTTCAGCATTAGGTATAAAAAAGTCTGTAGATTTTCCTAAAAATACTGCTCTTGTTTTCTTTTACAAGTTTTAAAGTTCATATGAAAGCAAGTCAGAGAATAATCACACACACACACACACACACACACACACACAATGAAGGAATGGATAGATGTCACACCATACTTTAAAATACTTTCATTAGACTGCAAGACCTGACTTTACTGCCCATCTGCTTGTACTCACCAATCTTTGTCCCACGTTTTTCCTTAAGCTTTTCTGTCCAGCTTATTTCTTAACTCAGGCAAAAGATATCCTGGGCATAGCATCCCTTGATGGAAACTGAAACACCCCTCAAGAAATAACTGCCCAGAGGAAGAGCTCCTTTGGGTCCAGACCACCCAGATCGGGATGAACTTAACGCCCAACTCATGCATGCGTAGACAGACCATAGAGTGACCTCTACAATGACCTACCATTACCTTTACCTCACTATAATATTAAAATCTCCACCCAAGAAGGAACCTCAGCCTCATTTACATAACATAAAATGTATGTCTAGGCATGTTTCCTTAAGGCACATGAGTGACCTTCTGCCCGTATCTACATATGATGATAAATCTTCCCTTTCTAAATATTCATCCTAACCTTAAATGAAAGAAACCCATTCACCCTTGCTTGGGGAGTCAGGCTTTGGAATTTATTCTCCCATGATCTCCTTATTTGCTGCAAATAAAGTTTTCTTTGTACTATAACTCTGCCACCAGGTGTACACCAAGTGTACTATCTGTAAGTCACCAAGGAATGAGCTCACATTAGTGTGGTTACAGTATTATAAGATTATTAGAAATCTTCCTCATATCATTTTTAATGATAAATTCTAATGTGTTTTATTGATCTGAAAATTGAAACAAAATATATGTAGGCCTTATATTCACTATCTATAAAATGGAGAATATAATTATGTAAACTATATGATAGGCTATTGTGAGGAAAGCAATGCTTGAAAATGGCTCCACAATAATGACAACAAGTTGCTAACATTTGTAGAATATTTGAGGCACTCTTTGCAGCACTGGATAAATAGAACACATATTGCTATAATGATTCTGCATTATTCACATGAAATCATTAAAATTGTCACTATGGATATATGGATTGGATTTGAAACAAAATTTATAAAATAGAGATGATAGAAACAAGAGAAGCATGTTCAAGGCGGGGCAGAGATTCAGGAAAAGGTGGCATTTGTTTTGGCAGTCAAATGGCTTACATCATGACTGGAGAGAACATGACATAAGGTCTTGGGTTTCATGGGAAAATGGAAGTTGTAACTGAAAACTGTGCATAAAATTGGAACTTTAAAATAAGTGTACATTTGTTGAAATAGTGATTAGATAAAATCCAACAATAGTTTACAAACACTCTGTTTTGTGCATCTTTATCTGACCACTAGATGAGAGAAAGCATTTCCCAAGAGACATGGGCAGTCTGTTCATCCAATGCACTCTTGATTTGTATTATTCCACTTGAATGGATCAAGAACACCAAGCCAAGGACTTTACATAGAAATTAGTCTAGGGACTGCTATATCCCCTAGGATTACTGGTAAAAACAAACATAAAATAATTCAAGAGAGGCACTCATACAATCCAGGCTGTACAGAGGGGGGAAAAATGAACACAAAAACACATTAAAAAAATAGTCTATCAAAAGAAAGAATCATGGATCCAATGGTCAGGAGTAGAGCCCAAATAACATGAGCAAATAGTACACAAATGTGAGATAAAATATAAGCATTTTTAAAATGGTGAAGAGATGAAAAAATGAAATTGAAATGATAATTTAAAAAAGAAAGAAATAGTAATGAAAAATGATCCTATTAAAAATAACAAGAAGTGGGTACCTGGGTGGTTCAATTGGTTGAGTGTCTGACTCTTGGTTTCAGATAAGATCATGATCTCAGGGTCATAAGATGGAGCTCTGGGAAGGGCTCCATGCTCAGTAATCTCTTTCCTTCTTCCTCTCCCTCCCCCCTTCCCTTCTGCCCCTCCCCCTACTCACATGCACGTGCTTGCACACTTTTTCTCTTTCAAAATAAAATAAATAAATAAAATCTTTAGAACAATAAAACTTTTAAAAAATAACAGGAAGAATTGGAAATTTCTGAGTGAAAAATATAGGCACTAATTTTTTTGAAGTAGTCAATGGATGTAATAAGTTGCAAATATTTGCAGATAATGACAGAAATGGAGAATTTTGAGTAAACTATCCAGAATTCCACATGAGAAGACATAAGTGAAAACTACAAAAGAGACTTTCAGAGACACGAGGGATACTATGGAGTCTAACCCATTTTGTGGAGGACCTTGTGTTGAATTATAGGGATACTTTAGCCAGCATGCTCTAACTCAGTTCGTATGTTCCCTCTAAGAGGCACCCCTTCATTTGCTCTTGGGCCTAAGAGTCTACCTTTGAGACAGGAGGACTGACTCAAAGAGGAGTCCTGTGCAAGTGCTGGAAGCATGGTCAGGCCATTTAGTAAGGAATCTTTGTAGTACAGGTGCCTGAAATGTGGGTGAAGGATGGATATGTTCCATTGGGTCCTTGGACTCCTTGCCTTGTGGGGAGTGGCCAAGAGAGAAGAAGGGTAGAGTGAGGCCCTGGCACACGTGAGGCCGAGGACGGGGATCTCACTTGATTGTTTTGAAAGGATGTCTTAGGTTATATAACCCCAGAAGCAGATATTGAGACTATAAGTTGAGAACAAATAGTTTATTCATTTATTTAGTAAGATTTTATTCATTTATTTGAGAGAGAGAGCGAGAGAGCATAAGTAGGGGCAGAGGGTAAGGCAGAAGAACAGACTCCCCATTGAGCAGGGACCCTGATGCAGGGCTAGATCCCAACACCCTGAGATCATGACTTGAGTTGAAGTCAGGTGCTTAACTGACTGAGCCACCTAGGCACCCCCACAAATAGTTTATTTAGTAAATGATCTCATGAAGCATAGATACGGGAATGGGAGACAATGAAGAGAGGAGACCAATTCAGGGGATTTCAATGAAGGGGATAAAGAAGCTCAAATTTCCAGTTATGAAATAAGTGTGTCACCAGATTTAAAAAGTACAGTATAGGGGCACCTGGGTGGCTCAGTGGGTTAAAGCCTCTGCCTTCAGCTCAGGTCATAATCTCAGGGTCCTGGGATCGTGCCCTGCATTGGGCTCTCTGCTAAGTGGGGAGCCTGCTTTCTCCTCCTCCTCTTCCTGTTTCTGCCTACTTGTGATCTCTCTCTCTCTCTATTTCTCTCTCTCTCTCTCTCTGTCAAATAAATAAATAAAATCTTTAAAAAAAAGTATAGTATAAGGAATACAATCAAAATACAATCAAAAAACTACTGTAATACTCTTATCGTGTTAAGCATTGTGTAGTGTGTATTATTTGTTGTATTATACACCTTAAACTAGTATTATATGTCAAGTATACTTCAATTAAATTTAAAAGTTTTGAAGAAACATTTTTTTGAAAGGACAGGGTACCACTGTGGGCAATTGGGGCTTAATTCTGCTAAGGATCTCTGGAAGAATCCAGCTCAGAATTATTCTAACCAAAGGGCAAGGAAGCTGAGTGATTTCTTTACTAATTCCCACCCATCATCGGTTGAGAACTACTCCTGCAGGCTTTAACTGCCACTTCAGGCCTGATCTGTGCTAGGGCTGAAAGCCCTCAAGGAGAAGTTTTCCAACAAAGCCATTCACCTACAGGGAGGATTTAAATGCCCAGGGGAACTGGCAGGGCATGGATGGCATCTGTACCTGCCATCCATGGTGGGTGTTTTTCTATCCTATCCATGGTAGGTATTTTTCTCAAAGTTGGGATTTTTCCAACTCAAGAAAAACTCAAAGTTGGGTTTTTCTATTTGAGAAAAAATAGAATGATGGTATGATGGCATAACGTGGCCAGTGAAATTTCCAAGTTCCTACAGATCAAAATGGTTTCTCTCTCTGCTATTTTACATCTGAAAGGATGCAGATACAGATGGATGAATCTCTTAATCCAGAAGTGGCTTCTTATTTATAATACATGTTAATAGGAGTATTTATGTTTGTTACTCAAATGGAATGATTTTGGATGTTTAAGAAAAGATACATATTATTAGTGTATCTTCAAAAATAAAACTATCTTACTATGAACTCCATTGTTATGATGGATTCCTTTAGGGACTGGTAAAGGAGAGAGGCTGGCACCGTGCATTCCTTAGGGTCTTAACTCACGAACATTTCATGAGTTGGAAAATGTACACTTAAGAATGTCCTTGGCTTTCACTTTCAGACTCAGTATCATTAGGAAGTAAATAGTTTTAGGGAAAAGGGAATGGTGTATAGCCTAAAGCTTTGGACACAAGCTTTACACTCTTGTGCTTTTCTGCTTTTGTTGACTGTAAAATAGCTAGAGATTCTTTATCATAATAACATTAATAATTACTATTGAGATGTTTAAATTTCCTATTCTAAACATTTCATTTTATGTAAATTTTCTATTCTAAAGGTTTTCACTTCAATCTGTTAGTGTACAAGCAAAATCAAGCATGTTTTTTCTGTATTTCTGTTAATAAAACAACAGACTTCGATCAAATAATTCTTTCTCCTGATTTGCTCAAATGAGATTGTCACAACCCAAATACTTCTCTCAGAATGAAAGTAATCAATGAACAAAGATGATAAAATGTGCCTGGAGTCCTTTTTTGCCAAGAGAAAATTATATTCTAAAGTTATATTTGTACTTGAGTAGGATGGAATAAAAATAGCAATATTTTGACTGTCTTTGAGAGTAACTATTTGTTTCCCCCATGGACCATCTGAGAATGCTGGGGCTTTGGTTAGATATAGTATGGATTCCAACAGTGGTTCATTGCCAGTTTGTGTTAATATGTAATATTAAATTAAAATATGGTATATGCACATAGCAGCATATAATATAATATAATATATAATTATAATATAATATATGCTATGTAATATATAATTAATACATATAATATAATTAATTTCTGATTTAAAATATAGTACATGCACATAATATAAACATATAGAAAAGCTCAATTTGTTTTACAAAACATTTGAAGTAGTTAATACTCTTGCAGGAGTAACTGATTTTCATAGATTAGATTTCAGTGCATTTGAAAACAAAGTTGCCATCTTTAACATTTGAGGTGTTAAATGTTTCTCTAAGTGAATTAAAATTCTAGCCAATCAATCTCATTGTCATGGATACTTGTCTGATCAATGTGCTTGACTTTTTTTCGAGTTTTCCGGAGAATTTCCTTATCTGGAGTTAGGTCTTAGGACACTTTTTTATCATTTGTTGTTTATTGGTTATTTACATATATTGACAATAGATGGAAAGAAGAGTAAAATGGTTAAATTTATATTATTATTTTTTTAAACTTGTTATTTATTGAAACAGAGTTGACATCCAAAATTCCGGGTATACAACATAGTGATTTGACAATTTCAGACATTTGTATTATTTTTTATACTGTATCCTACCTTAGGCTTGTAAAGATATTTATAACAACGCTCTGATCTCATTAGGATTATGAAAATGATAACCTTTGAGAAAAAGTGACATTGCTCAAAAAGAAGACCAGCATAGATCAGTGAAAAAAAGAATAGCCTGCCCAGCCAGTGTGAGGCCTTGAAGAAATAGCAAAGCTTTTCCTGGCTAAATAGCGAGGTAACAAAAGTCTTCAATAAAACAAGGATAGTTTTTTACGGTTATGTTGTCCAGCTGTTGCACCTTCTATCCTTTTTTTTCTTTTTGAGAGAGAGAGTGCATGCCCACACAAGCTGGGGGAGGGGCAGAGAGAGAGAGAGACAATCCCAAGCAGGTTCCACCCTCAGTGTGAGCTCAATGAGGGGCTTGATCTCATGACACTGAGATCCTGACCTGGGGTGAAATCTAGAGTTGGATGCTTAAGAGACTGAGCCACCCAGGCACTCGGGGCCTTCTACCCTCTTGAGCAACATGCCCTGCTCCCTATAGTAACTCCCATGTTTAAAGGAATGGGATTGTTATTCAATAATCTCTGATGGGCAGATCATCCACAATAGAGATTCTAGACTTCAAGAAAACTGGGAAGTGAACAAGACACTTTTTATGATAAAATTATTAGGCTTCATTCTTTTTTGTCCAACATTTTACATATTTCAGCTTAGGAGCTTAGCTGAGTTTGACAAATAGGCATGTTTCTGAGTGCTTCAGGATGGTAAATAACAGTTACTCGGATGGAGGAAGGTAATTGGCTTCTTGCCATAAACTTTTGGAAAGTTTCCTTGCTTATTGTGGAGTTAGATAATATGAAATACAAAAAACTATTGAGGAAGAAATAACTTTATATGGGTATCTCTGGATATATACTGGATATAAGTTATGCATTTGTTTAGATATATTTGCAGGAGAGAATACGTATGCTTATTTCTGCAAAGCTTGGATATCCTGTGAGTGGTCTAGAAATGAGATTTAAAGATAGAGTTTCTCCTTAAAAAATTAATAGCACCCTTCATATTTTTATTTATTTATTTTAGAGATAGAGAGCTAGGGGAGGGGCAGAAAAAGAGAGAGAAAGAGAATTTTAAGCAGGCTACATATCCAGCATGAAGCCTGACATGGGTTTCGACCTCACAACCTTCCGATCATGACCTGAGCTGAAATCAGGAGTTGGATGCTTAACTAACTGAGCCACCCAGGCTCCCCAATTAATAGCACACTTTAATAATTTTTTTAAAAATTAAATTATTCTTGTCTCCTCTCATTTGGATAAACTAGCATCTTAAATTATTTATGTGCTATCCTCAAAAATATAATTTGCACAGATTTAAGAGGGAGAAAAAGAACCTGGAGTGAAAGAAAAGTAAAATCTCCTACAATATTATGGTGAGGATAAAACAGGACAGTAAAGGGGGAAGTCAGTGCTGAAATCACTAGGATATTCATTACAGGAAGGTTTTATCTTATAGGTGCTAAATGATCCTCTGGGGCCGAAGTCCAAATTAGAAAATAGTATAATGAAAAAAAAAAAAAGAAAGAAAAAAAGTTATATCATGAAGATCAGACCAGAGGGCAGAAATCTCTGAATGTCACACTAAAATACTGAAAATCAATTATTTATTCACTCATTCAATTAATGTTGGTGAGCCCTTATATGTCCTAGAGTCTGTGTTTGGCAGTAGATGTGACAAAATGAACAATGAAGACAACTAATGGGAGTCAGAAATTATGTTAGGGAAATAAATAATTTTCAGTACATGGGATATAAAAAAAAAATTAGACATGGGGCACCTGGGTGGCTCAGTCGATTAAGTTAAGTTGGTTTCGGCTCAGGTCCTGATCTCAGGGTTGCGAGATGCAGCTCCATGCTTGGCAGGGACCCTGCTGGAGAGTCTCTCTCTTCCTTTCCCTCTGCCCTCCCACCCATAAATAAATAAATCTTGTAAAAAAAAAAATTAGACATATTAAAATTCAGGCATTTTCAAGAAACTAAATTATGTAACTTTGAGCTTTATCCAGGAGCAGTAAATATAGGAAGTCATTCTTGGTAGTTTGAGAAGAGATATTCTCTTGAGGGAAAGGAAGAAGTGAAGATTGACGATGGCCAGGTGAGAGATGTGCCTCCTGTGTTTAAGTACAAGAATACCAAGCAACTCAAGAGTGTGATTATGAAAAAGAAAGGTCATATTTGGAGAGGAAGGAAATGTCATTTGGAGTTTTTAAAAACCCCTTGCATTGTACCTACTTAATAATATTTTCTATTTTTCCTCTTCTATAGAAACATGTTGGGTTTTTTTTTTTTCAATTTGACTACATTTAATTTCATGCTTATTTTTAAACACAGAGCAATATTATAGCATGGTGAATTTCATGTCATAAATTTATTTTTTAAAATAAAATGCACATATTAAGGCAAAATTTGAGCATAGTGCTCATGTTCAGTGTTTCCTGTATTTCTCTAGTTGGATGAAATTGAATACAGGGAAGTATACTGAAAATATACTCATGAACTTTGGTTAAAGGTAAATTGTTTAATTAAGATTAATTATATGCAAGAAAAGACATACTTACAATAATATTCCCCAGTAGGTATAACATTTTGCTCAACGAAAAAACAGAGAAAATAATAATTCTCAAATTAACAGGTCATTAATCTTGACCTTATGAAAGAACAAAGTAATTTATTTCAAAGATAATTGAATCTAATATGTGAAACCTAATAAAGTTCCAATATTAGTAATGTAATTGTTCTCATTTTTAATTTGGGTCAAGCTTATAATGTAATGAGAGAGAAAACAAGGAGAATATTAACTTCATAAAAATAAACAGCAGGAAGTGTCCTTTTGCTTGACAGATAGTACGGTGTAACTTGGCAAAGTTTCAAACCCTAAGACCAGCTCTATCCCCGAGACAAGAACCAAAATGCTCTATAACCCAGTTTTCTCATTTTGGGACAGAGATTGTTCAGTGAAGAACATATGATGCTATATTTAATGCACTTAAGCCAGCATCTGGAACATGATAGATGCTAATTAAATGTTATTATTGTTTTTGCTGTTATTAATTCATCAGAGGAAAAAGAAATGACCCAGGGGCACCTGGCTGGCTCAGTCGGTGGGGCATGCAACTCATGATCTTGGGGTTGTGAGTTTGATCCCCACATTGAGTGTAGAGATTACTTAAAAATAATCTTTTAAAGGATTTATTTATTTAGAGAGAGAATGTGGAAGGCAGGAGCAGAGGCAGAGGGAGAGAGAAACTCTGTGCTCAGCACAGAGCCCAATGCAGGGCTGGATCTCAGGAACCTTGAGATAATGATCTGAACAGAAAACAAGAGTTGGACGCTTAAATGACAGGGCCACTCAGGCACCCCAAGATAAAAATCTTTAAAAGAAAGAAACTAAGAAGGAAAGAAGGAAGGAAGAAGGGAAGGAAGGAAGGAAGGAAGGAAGGAAGGAAGGAAG
The DNA here is from genome assembly GCA_028646535.1 of Procyon lotor. Taxonomy (NCBI): domain Eukaryota; kingdom Metazoa; phylum Chordata; class Mammalia; order Carnivora; family Procyonidae; genus Procyon; species Procyon lotor. The sequence goes on from CM053612.1 coordinate 76,682,626, forward strand.
GAAGGAAGGAAGGAAAGAAGGAAAGAAGGAAAGAAGGAAAGAAAGGGCAGACCTAAGCATACTATGCTGTATTTGATTTATCACAAAAACTGCAAAGCACTGACTTTGGAGTTGAATACTAATCACATAATTTGAAGCAATCCACTTAACCTCTCTCAGCCTCAGTTTCACAGGTTGCTTTTTCCCCAGGCTTCAATAGTTGAGTTGACTCAGAATATGTTAATAGTAGATGCAAATTTTTATCTGGGGTAAATGAAGAACTATAACAAGTCTCTCAGGGATGTTAATGCTCTAGTAAATAAATATCACTAAATTTCTAAACAGAAAGTTCAAGTGCCAAACTTTACTGAGTTTTTTCCTGCCCATCAACCTCAGTACAGCTGGCTTTAAGTAGGTATCTGGTGTTATATTATATTATATAATATAATATATGTTATATGGTGTGACATCAGTGGTGCCAAAATGTCTTTGTATAAATCTGTTTTTCCACCAGGCTTATATAGATTTTAAAACCTCCATCTTTCCTTTGGATTTAAACCACTGATGGCTCCAGAGGAAAGCAAGTTGGTTAGCTGATCTGAGTAATGCAATAAAAAACATATAATCTAGAAAGAGCCTTAGAGATCAAAGGCTGGTAAAAGTTAATAGAGTCAAACTTGCCATGTGAGAAGCACACAACTAGCAGCAATTCTGGGATCCCAGTGAGTGCTTTCTCCTCATCCCCACTTGCCTGAACATCTGTTAAAGTCCAAATATTGTTTTTATGCACCAGTATAAATGGCCAACAGTCCCTTGGAGCATTGTTCTCTCCAAGCTCAGGAAGCTGCTCCCTAGAAGGAAGCAAGTGCCAATAGGACTGATGAATGTTAAGAATCCATGAAATGGTGGATCCCTTTAAGGTAGGGTATTAAGAAAAGGCAATCTATAGGAGCTAGCATTGTAACTGAGGCTTGGAGAGCTTTAACCACCTCCAAGTTTACATATAAATCCTGGTTTATATGTAAACCAGTTTGTTTGTTTGTTTGTTTATTTATTTATTTATTTATTTTAAAAATATGGAACGCTTCATGAATTTGCATGTCATCCTTGCGCAGGGGCCATGCTAATCTTCTCTGTATCATTCCAATTTTAGTATATGTGCTGCCGAAGCGAGCACTGTAAACCAGTTTACATATAAAAAATAGTTTACGTATAAAACCAGGTTTCCCTGGTTATAAATCCAGGGAAAGTGGATGACAAGAGCAAATTCTCAGAATAGGGAATTTTCCAAATTGATTTGGACACTGAGCCTTTGGGAAATTTAGAGACTTGAGGGTGTAAAGGTATATTCATGTCAGTAATTTCTTGCATCATTCACTGAGTAGTGGGGAGTCATGGGAAACTTTTATGTGGAAGTATGACATAAAGATAGTTCTTTGGAAAATTACTATGGTGGTCTAAGATGAGAGAAAATATTTTAGGTTTATGCAATCAATTTGGTAGATATTTGCAGTACTCTAGCCATTAAGTGACAAAGTTTTGAATTAGAGTGGTAAGAATGGATATGGAGAAATAGGGGCAGAAGCAAAATAAAAATCAAAGTATATTTGGTAAGACTTGTATGCCAGGCCAGCCTACAAACACTACTAACCTGATTACGAAGGGTAATGATTACTCAAAGGGTAATGATTACTCAAAATGATTACTCAAGACCAGTTCATTTTGCTTTTACATAAGTTAAATAGTCCAAATGGCATCAACTGGATTGAGGATATAAATATGAAGGCAAAAAGTTCCTCAGGGTTTCCATAGTTTCTCAGGGTTCCATCAGCTTAGAGGTCAATACAACCCATTCTGCATGAGATCGGGTGTAGCCCATGGAAATGTGTATGTATGTGTATGTTCTGTTCTTTAAATTAATCATCAAGAGCTGGGGCCAGGTAAACATTCACATACAAAATCTTGCATATCTGTGATTACTGCAGAGACTAGGAAAGGAGATCATCCACTCAGCATAAGGAGAAGAGATGAGGCTTGGGAATTAAAGTGCTTAGGGAAAGATCTGAAGAGTCCTTTAGAAACTGCCATGTTAGGAAAATGTGAAATTGATGAAAGTATGGCATAGCAGGGGTGAAAAAGACAATGAGAGCACAAAAAATTTTAGGGCTAACCCATATTTGTGCTTTCCTTACTTTTTGCAGGAATTCTGAAAAATAGATAGTAGGGGTAAGGTTAACCTAGGATAGATAACTTCTGAAAGTTGGGAAGTCAAATAAGTAAGAGAGACAAGGGAATAACTGGCCATGAGCTCTATCCTAATAACAAAGGTGACTGTCAGACATTTTTAAGACATCACCTTAAATTTCCAAGGATAAAGGCAAAATACAAGTAAAGGAAAACTTTGATTCTGGGATTGGATATTGTATTAAAAAAATGATGGTAAAGAAGTAAATAGATGATAGAGAAAAGTTCAGGTTATGAAGTTATGATGAATGACAGTAGAAGAATACTGGTCTGAAATTATCTCTGATGTTCTATCTGTGTCCTGCGTGCCTTCTTTTGAGTCTGGAGGAATAGACAACAGATCATTTTTTGGAGATGACTGAAGAAATGTTAAAGGAAATAGCAGTTCAAGCTTAGGTAGGAAGATATGGGTGAATTTGAAACCAGTGAGGGGTAGGGTGGGTAGGATGGGCAGGAAGACATCAGAGAATTAAGGAACTGGACTTGGTAAGATTGGTAGAAAAAAGATTGTTCGATGGGAAGGTCCATACCTAATACAGAAGGTGTAGAGAACTAGAGCAAAGAAGGAAGTACAAAGATCGTAGACTGAATTCAAATATTATCATTAAGCAGGAGGGAAATTTTAAAAAGGCCTAAACATGGTATAAAGTTGGAGTTCTGCTGCACTCCATCATCCTTTGCCACTCTAACAGAAAATACTGTTATGTCCAGTGGCTCACTCCTCAGCTTCTGGTGTGCTTCTTCCCATCAAATGTCACCACCACAGTAGTCATTAACATCTTCTGAAATCTTCCCATAACTGTTAAGAATTTTGTTTTACACAGTCCATTAAGAATTTATTTAAAAAAAAAAAAAAAAGAGTGCCTGGTGGTGCAATCAGTGAAGCATCTCTCTCTCTCTCTCTCTCTCTCTCTTAAGATTTTTATTTATTTGACAGAGAGAGACACAGCAAAAGAGTCAACACAAGCACGGGGAATGGGAGAAGGTGAAGCAAGCTTCCTGCCAAGCAGGGAGCCCAGTGTGGGGCTCAGCCTCAGAGTCTTGGGATCATGACCTGAGCTGAAGGCAAACGCTTAACAACTGAGCCACCCAGGCGCCCTGTGTCTAACTCTTGATTTCAGCTCAGGTCTTGATTTCAAGGTTCTTGGATCAAGCCCCGTAGTGGGCTCTGCTCTTGGCAGGGAGTCTGCTTGGATTCTCTCTCTCTCTCTCCCTCTGCCCCTCCTGCTCGTGCTCTCTCTCTCAAATAAATAAAAATCTTTTTTAAAAATTTCATGAAAAAAAAAACCCTCCCACAATCCCCACCACCCACCCCTGCCAAAACCCAGTTATGATAGAATATTTGTCTTGGAAAACCTAAGTTAAGGTTTCATTCCCATTCTGGGGACAAGATGTTTAAATTTTCATCTCCAGTTTCCATATTCTCAAAGAGAAGAGAAATATTCGTTTCAAAAATTTGTGTATGGCTTCTATAAGGTAAAGTAACGATAGTGGCTGGCAAGAGTGTTTTTATGAACACTACTTGAGTCTCACTTTAATGTGTCTTCATCTGGAATTCTGGCTTATTTGTTCTGCTTCTAACCTATTGCTTTCCTTTTCTTTTACTTTATAACATTAAGGGGGGAAGGTGAGGAATTCACAAGAGTGTAGTAAATCTATTCTAAAACTTTCAATCAAGTGGTATCTTTCACCATTTTTGCATGTAATCCGGGGATGTAAATTGGTTAAATGAATCTCAATTTTTTTTAAAGATTTTATTTATTATCTAACAGAGAAAGACACACAAGACAGGGAACACAAGCAGGGGGAGTGGGAGAGGGAGAAGCAGGCTTCCTGCTGATCAGGGAGCCTGATGCAGGGCTAGATCCCAGGACCCTGGGATCATGACCCGGGCTGAAGGTAGGTGCTTAACGACTGAACTACCCAGGTGTCCCTGAATTTCAATATAATCATCAAAAGACAGCTCTACAATTGAACTGTTCTTTTTGTGAAGAGCACCAAGTCCCTCAGAATTGGCATGACTATTTTTAGACAAAATTTAATGAACCTCAGTGTCCTGCTGTATATAAGGCAGCAAAGTCTGCTATTTATGAGAAGGAGTACAAGAGGCACCCTGAACTGTTCATTGTTGATTAATAATGTTTATGACAACCTTGAAAGAAGCTCCTGGGCCAGTAGCTATTGAAATGAACAGAATAATTAAATAATTACATTTGATATGCTTTTCCTTTGTATAACATTTTTTGTATTCGTTTCATTAGCATTTGTATGGTTGTACATTTAAGACATGCTAATAATAGGCAAATAAAAGCTCTTTTGACATATTTGTATAGAAAATTTCAGAAGGAATTCAGCGAAGTAAAGGCAGGTCAGGGTGTAGTGCAAAGTGAGAGTGGATTACCATAAATGTTGCTTGTTACATAAGAGGGTTTGCCTGTCTCATTATTTTGAAAAATATTTGTGCAACATGATTAGGATGCTTTGCCCAGTGTTTCCTTTACAGTTGAATTAATGTTGTCATTATGTTCTGGAAAAATTGAGCTAGTCAAGGAAAGACTAATTCCATTTTTATTGATATTACCATTGGAAGACTTGTACACATTTTTAAACACTAAGTATAATTGTTTTTTGAACAGCTGTTAACTAATATGACATAATATAAGAAAACTAGACAATAAATTTTTCACACATATATGAAAATCTCCCTATTCTTGTCAAAGATGTGCATCAACGAGTATGTGTTTGTGTATGTACCAACAGTCTTTAAAAAAATGTGCTCATTTTTAATTGTTCGTAAGTATAAAACAATTAATTACTGAGGTTCTGTAATTAAGAAAACCTTGATAAGCACAGTAGTTCTGAATAAGGCTGACCTTCAACCAATTAAGCTCTGCTTGTTAAATTATTGTTTAATTATAGTTGCTTTTACTGTAGCATAACCCTTGCTACCCTAACCAGCATAGGCCCTCCCTGAGAACCCTCTGGATCCCTCAGTAATCTGGTAACAACTAAGGAGTTAATACCTAATGCATTAGGGGGCCTCAGAATCTTGCTCAGGCATCCTTTCAGATTGATAAGAACTCTTATCTATGGGCCTAGGTGGCTCAGTTGGTTGTCTGCCTTCGGCTCAGGTCATGATCCTGGGGTCCTGGGATCGAGCCCCATGTCACACTTTCTGCTGAGCAGAGAGTCTGCTTCTCCTCCCTACCTCTCCTCTCTGTCTCTCTCATGCTCTCTCACATTCTTTCTCTCTCAAATAAATAAGATTTTTTTAAAAAGAATTCTAATCTATGCTTCTTAATTATATTTAATATTATTACTGGATAAAAAGATGGATATGATATGGCTCCTGGCTCCCAGAAAGTCATATCTGGTGGTAAAAATAGATATCCATAAATCATCTCAGTACAAGGTACACTCTGATATGTGGAAAATTTAAACAAAGTGCTGGGGAGCATGGTGGAAAGAGATTAATCACAGCAGTGTGGATCTGAGAGGTCTTCTTAGGAGATATAGGGTTTTATCCAAACCTTGAAGGATGAGCTGGGATTTATCAGCCAATATGGGTGCAGGAGGGCATTCCAGCAGGTGAAACAACCTTAATTTAAACACAGAAGAGACAATTTCTGTAAATAATGAATACAGAAGTATATTTGGAGGGTGCATGTGGTAGGAATGCAGAGTGACATACAGGCAGAATTTGTAGGGCAGAGTTTTTGTTTTGCTTCTTATTGCAGTGGGAGCCATTGAAGATTCAGGAGGAGTCAAGAGGCATGAGTCAATAAATTTAGAAATCTGCAGGTAATATGTAAAACAAATGGTCAGGGAGAGATAGAGCAGCTAAATCTGGGAGATCATCTAGAGCTTTTGGTACTAATTTAGATCATATAACAAAAATCTTTCCTATAAAGGTTCAGAGAGTGAATGTTTTATGCCAGCAGGTCATCTGGTCTCTGTTATAGCTACTGAACTCCACTGTTATAGCATGAAAGCAGCCAGAGACAATGCCTAAATGAATGTGAGTGACTGTGTTCCAATAAAACTTTATTTACAAAAACAGCTGGCAAGCCAGTTTTGGCACACAGGCCTGTTGACTCCGGTTCTAGATCATCAGTTATTAATGTAAGTACCTTATTTTCAATTTCGCATAAAGCAAACTCTGAAATAGAGATTTGAATGTGTATGATTTATTTGGAAGCTGGTCTCAGGAAACACTCTGAAGTGGACCCCGAAGAGTGAAAGCCAATAAAAGGTAGAATTAGAAACAGATTACTTCTGAAATCTGGAGTACCTCACTGCGTACTGAGACTATGTAGAATACCCCACAGAATTGTCACCTTGTGGAGTCAAGCTGGATATGTATTCACTATATCTCGTACTTCATTATCTGAGGGACACTCTTGAGATATTATCCCCTAGTTATTTCTGACATAAACAGGCTATGCACACTCCCATGACAAAGAATGTCTTTGAACAGAGACATGCAGGAAAACAGTGTGTGGAACCATTGTGGAAAGCAGGTGGGCTAGGAATGGTATGTGCTTCAGTGGGTATCACGGTGTATAGGTGAGCAGGGAAAATTTTTAAGAGAAAGTGAAGTTGAAATATGTTCCTTCACTGACCTCCAATCAAGATCCACATGTCTGTGGGAGGAACATTTATTTTAAAGCTGACTTGGTGTGGAATAAAAGTAGAATGGCCACTCAAAATGAAAGCTAATGGTAGCTGGAACTAGGTCTGTGAGGAACAAGAAGACAGTTTTAAGAGAAATAAAAGGTAAAATGGTCTGTCACAGGTTGGGTTCCAGAGGAAGCAGTTTTGAAGATGGAGTTTATTATGCAAGACATTTATTAGGACTGCTGTTGGTATCATTAGGTGTGTGTGGGCGGGGAGGCGCAAAGAGGGTATGAGATAAAAGTGGGGAAAGGTACATGTTGAGCTGTGATGGCAATCCCAACAAAAGCCCCAGTCAGCCTCATGGGGAATGCTACAACTGAGCTCACCCTCCAGAACTGCTCCCAGTCAGGGCAAATGGGTCAGGTCTTTATAGCCCTGTGTTGGTCGGTCATTGGAAGTTGGTTTGCTTTGGAAAGAGGCATGATATTGGAAGAAGCCATTTTCTTCAGCTGAGGAAAACCTGAGAAACCTTTTTTTTTTATTTCCAAACTAATTTATTTCTCAGAGTCCAAAACTTTCTGTGAGCCCTGGCCCAGAAACTTCTTCAGGTCTTGATGGCGATCCAAGCTTCTTAAGCCTCAAACTCAAATTCAAAGTACTGTGGGTCAAAGTAGTGGATGCGGACGTAACCATCTTCGCCGCCACTGCTGTAGCTCTTGCCGTCGGGATGGAAGGCAACACTGTTGAGAGAAGGTTTATAGCCAAAAGGATCCCACAGGACCCCAATAGCTGGGGGAATAACTCCTGGTTGCTGCTTGACAATTTCCACTACAGGTACATTTGATGATGATTGGATGGGGAAAGATGAGGGAGAAAAAAGAGGCAAATATGGTAATGGTACTGAGAGACTCTAAGGAAGGTGACACCGTTAACTTAAAGAGGGAAAAAAAATTCAAAGGATAAAATCCCAGTCAAATTTTGAGGTCAAAATCACTTTTTCTTTGCCAACACATTTCAAGAAATGAAAATATAGTAAATAAGTTGTCCTTAACTTGAAAATATGAAAGCTAATTTCAAAAATACCGCATTATCTCAATGAGAGAAAAAAAACCAAAACAAAGCAAACAAGCAAACACACTATTTGTGAAGTTCATTTTTCTTAAGGCCATGGCAGATACGATGTTAATGATATCACACTTCAAGACATGGTGAAAGTTAAGATTCTCTTTTGAATAACAATAAAGTGACCTCTCTGGTGTGGATATAAATTATAATTTGAAAAGCTTATTTTACTGTCCATTATTACAGAATTGATATGGAACATATTGTAGAAATGTAGCACTATGGCCTGTTATTCACTTGAAGGAGTGAAATATGCAAGTAGATTTCCGTTTTTGTCGGGAACAAGTTTGTTTTGCACAAGACAGAAA
>CM053612.1:76698394-76798332 GCA_028646535.1 Procyon lotor
ACATTAATTTGCATTGTCGATTATGTGTTAGAGATAGAGTTCTTCCTGGGAGTGAAAGACAGGCTATAGATGCTCTACTGAATATAAATTCAGGTTGCTTTAGGAAGAAGGCTCTAGTGGCTGATGAAACCACTCTTGACGTTTTGTTTAAAGTCTTTATATCTGAATTTTGAACAACCAGGATATATTTTGCATTTATATTGAGAAGATAAAATTCTTTGTGTGTATGCATGCATGTGTGCATGTGTGTGTGTGTGTCCTATTTGGCCAAAAAAGAATTTGTGTATGTTGTCAGTGGTTATTTATAGTCAAATGAAAAGGTGATTTGACAGGCTTTTCTCATGTAAGGCATTTATGTAAGAATCTCAGATATAGGAGTTTATCATAAGCTATTTTATTTATACATCATGCATTTTTTAGAAACTCAAGTTCAAAGCACCCTTCAAAAATGCTTTCCTAATATGTGAGTAATTAAACATAACCTATTGGAATTAGTAGGATGAGAAGATTCTTGAGCAATTCTGAAACTTTAGAACTAGAGGCTTTACATGGAAGCTTAGAAATCCACTACCACCATGCAGTGGATCCAAATAGATGAGTACAATTGTATTTGACACTTGTGAATCCTACTTGCTGTGTTAGTCACAGTTCTCTAGAGAAACAGAATCAATAGGATATATGTAGATTTATAGAAATAAATTTATTTATTTTTATTTTTTATTTTTTTTTAAAGATTTTATTTATTTATTTGACAGAGAGAGAGATCACAAGCAGGCAGAGAGGCAGGCAGAGAGAGAGGGAGAAGCAGACTCCCCGCTAAGCAGAGAGCCCGATGTGGGGCTCGATCCCAGAACCCTGAGATCATGACCTGAGCTGAAGGCAGAGGCTTTAACCCACTGAGCCACCCAGGTGCCCCTATTTATTTTTATTTTTTAAAGATTTTATTTATTTATTTGACACAGAGAGAGAGAGAGTCAGGGAGCACAAGCAGGGGGAGCAGTAGAAGGGAAGGGAAAAGCAGGCTTCCTGCTAGGCAGGGAGCCCAACATGGAGCTTGATCTCAGGATCCTGGAATCATGACCTGAGACAAAGGCAGACACTTAACCGACTAAACTACCCAGCTGCCTGTAGAAAGAAATTTATTATGAAGGATTGGCTCATGCAATTATGGAGGCTGAGAAGTCCTATGGCCTGCCATTTACAGGATGGAGACTAAGGAAAGCTGGTGATGAGCTTCAGTCCAAACCCGAATGCCTGAGAACCAGAGGAGCCAAAGGTGTAAGCTCTAGTTGGAGGAAGGCCAGAGAACTAGGCACACTGATATTGGAGAGCAGGAAAGAAAAACATCACCGCTCAAGCACAAGCAAATCCATTCCCCCCTCCTTTTTTTTGAGAGAGAGAAAGAAGAGAGCAGAGTGTGGGGTGTGGCGCAGAGGGAGAGGGAGAGAGAATCTTTTTTTAGAGGGTGGAGCGGGAGAGAATCTTAAGTAGGCTTCATGCTCAGCACAGAGCCTGAAACCATGCTCAAGCTCACAATCCTGAGATCATGACCCTGAGATCATGACCTGAGCCAAAATCAAGAGCCAGATGCTTAACCGACTGAGCCATCCAAAGGCCTATTTCTTTCTCCACTTTTTAGTTCTCTGTAGGCCCTCAGTGGATTGGATCATGCCCACCCAGACTGGTGAAAGAGATTTCTTTCATTCAGTCTACCAATTCAAATATTAATCTTCTGGAAATACCTTTGCAGGCACATCCAGAAATAATGTTTCACCAGCTACCTGGGCATCCCTTAGTCCATCATAAAATTAACCATTATAAAGTGTATTATGTATAGAAAATGATACTATAAAATTCTTGCAACATGTAAAGGGAATAAAAAAATACACAGACAAGAAATATCAGGGATAAAAATGTTTCACAGATGTCTCAAGTAATTAATTAGGTTATATATTTTTCCTGGATTTTTTGGTGCTTACAGTATATGCCAGCTTTCAAAATTTATAATTTGTTGTTATTTCTTTTCCCATTTTCAATAAATAGTCTTTTTCTTTCATTTAATCTTTTTTTAAAAATGGGCTCTATGGCCAATGTGAGGCTGAGATCAAAGGTCTCATGTCCCACTGACTGAGCCAGCCAGAACCTCCAATAAATAGTCCTTTTCAAACCTAATTTTTAAATTTTATTATTATTATTTATTTACTTATTTTTAAAGATTTATTTATTTATTTGAGAGAGAGAGTGTGCTCATGAGCAAAGGGAGGGGCAGAGGGAAAGGGAGACAAGCAGACTTCCCCATCAGCAGGGATCCTGAGATTATGACCTGAGCCAAAATCAAGAGTCGGACGCTCAACTGATTGAGCCACCCAGGTACCCCTTTAATTTTTTAATTTTAATTTAATATTCTCTTATCTTAATGAGGCTATATAAATCAGGGAACCTTCAAGACCCCCATACTCCAGAACAGGTGCCTCATATCACAAGTGGAAGAATGGCCTTGCCTTTGGTGTAACATCTGCTGCATACTGAAGCCTCTTAAACAGAGATGACAATGTATCCAGATACATACTATGCTTTTTCATCTGATAGCTATTTTGTCAACACTGCTGGTACACAGACGGACCTAGGCTGAAAGCAATGAGGAATGGTGTAGTTAAGTCTCCAATTTAAGTAAGTGACTTGTGAAGAATGTAAATATACTGTAATAAAGCTTGTAAAAATATTAACCTTGCTCTTTTCTTTTCACCCATTTTGTGATATGTTTATAGTAGCATTAAGTGACACTGTATACATTTTAAGCTGTGTATATTGTTTATAACTGGCAAGGAGAATCTATTGTGCTGTCATCACTACAGTGACAAACATGGTGTAGTCTAACATAGAGGATGGAATATTAGCATTGGATCAGACAGATCTGGTTCAAACTTTCATTCTTCCTCTTTCTTATTTGACTCTGAGCAAATTGTTCTACCTCTGAGCCTTTGTTTCCTTCTCTATAAAATAGCTATCTTGAAGAATGGCTGAGGATTTTAAAAGAGATTGTATGGATGATTCCAGTATTTGGTTTTGAGCTGTGATGGGCAGTGAAGTAGTGCATTCTGGGTGTTATTATTACCAGAGATCCTTTCCATTGAGGAGAATTACTGAGTCATTTTATAATTACACTCTTTCTGTAGAGTGGGGATGTCTCTACTTCCAGGCAGAAGCAAAGATTTGCTTTCTGTAAGTTATCAAATAATTCTTTCAACTCTGTCCCAGAAAATAGCTTTATGTCATACTACCACTGAAGACATTTTGACAAGATCATCTAATTAGAATGTCTTGTACTGTGATAAGCAATTAAAATTGCTCCATTGTTTTCATGTTTAGCTTCTGTGGTAAAAGATTTATAGCCCTACTGTTTTATTTTTGGCAGTCCAGTGTGTGGTGCTCTTCATAAGAGCTTAGCATCAACTCACATAATTAAGATTCAATGAATTAGCTGTAACTGAGTAAAACACAGTATACATTGACATATAAAAATATAGTTACTGTGTAAATATATTTATAAAATGTCTCCAGGTCAAATTTCTGCCATTGGCTCAACTTTTATCCTTTTTTATAAGAGATTCTGCTTTGGGCCTAGGTGGCCATATTGGGAGCAGATGATTTTATTTCCTGTACTATGGCTGACTGGATCAAGAATCAGACAACCAGAAGACCTCTCTTGGGAATTTGGAATAAAGACATGTTAGGCTGTATTTGCAGGTAGCTGACCCGATACCTAATGTATCAATGCTATACTTGGCCCTCCAGAAGTTTAAAGCTCTATACAAATCAAAGTTATGGGTTAGTAACTCCTAAGTGTCTTCAGAGGAAGTTAAATTCAGAGAGGAGGCTGCAGTAGGTTTGCAGAATAAAAACAAATGTATGGTACCCTGTGAATGAGAGAGGGAAGGTGAGGAGAGCACGAGATCAGGAACAAGAGTCAGAGAGTCAAAGACTGAGGTGGAGAGACCGTATGCCTTATGGTTTTCTAGTTTCTGTAAGATTCAGCTATGCTTCCAAATACTGGGCCCTGTCAGATTCTCCTACTAGAGAGTAAAATAAATTCTCTACTTACTTGAACTAGTTTGAGTGAGTCTCTGTTTCTTATAACCATGTGATTGCTACTTAGAATTATACCAATTATATATTTTGTATCTGCACAGGGTCTGAATTAGGCTAAGCAAGACATCTGTAGAAATACGCAAAAGTGCTACTATAACATAGGAGTTCTAATTTATCCATCTGTGTTAGTTTCATGTTGCTGCTGTAACAAAGGATCACACATTTTGTTACTTAAAATATTAGAAATTGTGGAAGGGGGTGGGAGGGATGGTGTGGCTGGGTGATGGACATTGGGGAGGGTATGGGCTATGGTGAACGCTGTGAATTGTGTAAGACTGATGAATCACAGAACTGTACCCCTGAAACAAATAATACATTATATGTTAATAAAAAAAATAGAAATTCATTCTTTTACTCGGGAGTCAAAATGGGTCTCATGGGGCTAAGATTAGGGTGGCAGCAGGATTGCATTGCTTGTGAAGACCTTAGGGGAAAATCCCTCCCTTGTCTCTCCCAGCTTCAGGAGATTGCCTGCATTCCTGGGTCTTGCAAATATCATTTCAGTCTTTCCTCTCATCATTACCTCCTTTCCTCCTTTTCTCCAACTCTGACTCTTCTGCTTCCCTCCTTTTTTTTTTTTTTAAAGTAGGCTCTTGCCCAACATAGGGCTTGAACTCATAACTCTGAGTTCATCAAAAGAGTGGCATGTTCTACTGACTGGGCCAGTCAGGCCCAGTCTGTTTCCCTCTGCTTCCCTCTTTTAAGGAACTTTATGATCACATTGGGGCCAGTTAGATAAGATAGTTTTCCCGTCTCAAGATCCTTTGCTTAATCATATCTGAAAAGTCTGTTTGCTGTGTAAAAGAGCATAGTCACTGGTTTGGGGAATTAGGCCATAGACCTCTTTGTGGAGATGTTATTCTACTTGCCTCACCATCTATGATAATAGTATTTTAATGGTTTTATAATCCATCTTTTTACTCATGTTTATATGCTTAAAATTATTAAAATTATCAGAGATAATGGTAAGATAAGAATAATCTAAACTTCATAGTGTTTATAAACTTTGCATAACTGTTAGAGGGTAATATAGCTTAAAAAGATGCTCTACCTTTAGCTATATTTTGATGATGAATTTTTTTTTACAAAATTTGATGATGAATCTTTATAAAATATCTGATGATTTTTCAAAGGAAAAATTATTGACTGGGCGCAGCTAATATTGTGATCTTCATCATTAACATGTGTCTTGAAGATACTTTTAAAATATGGTATTTGTTGTTTAAGAGAAACTGATACTTAATTTCTAGGAAAGTATTCATAATTTTGATCCTAACATTTCACTTCTCTGTAATACTTTGAAATGTATAATACAAATATTGAAATTAGACAAAGAAGACACTGGTCATCCATAATTCTCCTTCAGTTCACTTTAATCACCATCCAGGAATCTCATATTTATGAATACATGAAATAGTACCCCTAACTTTTATTTAAATGTCTATTAATAGTTTCAACCAATAACTGTATTTTATTTAGTAATTTTCCAAATTTTAATTCTATCCATACTTATAGCATGAGTTTTAAAATTTTAGATTATTTATTTGAAAAAGCTTTTTTTTTAATCATGACTTTTAAATAGACAGTTGTGCGGGTCGCCTGGGTGGCTCAGTCTGTTAAGCGTCTGCCTTCAGCTCAGGTCATGATCTCAGGGTCCCGGGGTCAGGCTCCCTGCTTAGTGGGCAGTCTGCTTCTCTCTCACGCTCTGCCCCTACCTCCCATTCATGCTCTAGCACTCTCCCTCCCTCCCTCTCTCTTTCAAATAAGTAAAATCTTTAAAAAAATTGCTGTGCCATGAAAATATTAAAAGATGGAACACATTCTACATCTTCCTGCTAAAGGTCCCCCAGGTATTTATTTATTTAAAGAAATAAAGTTGTGAGCTGGCAGTTTAAGGCAATGCATAAGAGCAACCCTAACACTCTATTTTGAATAAGCTATTTTGAGGGGGGAAAAGAGAATACAAAATCAAAGGAGTCTCTCTCTTTTTTTCTTTTGATATAAGCAGAGTTACTTAGAGTCCCCTTGAGTTGTGTTTTTGTTTTTGTTTTTGTTTTTTATCAAATGAAACCAGAACCATGGAAGATTACAGTTCAGTGAGGAATTTATTAAATCTCACTGGAAATTAAAATAGACTATATTTGTCACATTCTCTAGAGAAACAGAACCAACTGTGTGTGTGTGTGTGTGTGTGTGTGTGTGTGTGTGTGTGTGTGTGTGTGTGTGTATTTTTTCGTTTTTAAGGAATTGGCTAACTTGATTATGGAGGGTGAGGAGTCTGGCCCCTGGAGAGCTAATGGTGTAAGTTCAATCTGAGTCCAAGTATGAGTCCCAGTGCAGGAGAAGATCCATGTCCCAGCTCAAGAACAGTCTAGCAGAGAGAGAGAATTCTTTTTTACTCAGCTTTTTATTCTATTCAGGCCTTGAGTGGATTGGATATGGCTCAGTCACATTTCCCTCAATCACAGAGGGAAAGCACTCTGCTTTGCTTGGTCTACTGATTTAAATGTTAATCCCATCCAGAACAACGCCCCACCCACCTACAAACACACACACACACATACACACACACACATAATGTTTAACTCAGTATCTGGGTACTTGACAGTTAGTTGACAATTAAAATTAACCACCATGTAGACTTTTAAAATATATTAAAGGTTGGAGAAAATTAACTCATTTGCATCAAGAATTAATTGATATTACTTTCTCGTAGTTCACAGTGTGATATAAATCATGGTAGGGAGAGAAAAGGTAGAAATTCAAATACCTCTACAACAGGATATGATAAATATGAAAACAGAGGAAAACTAGGACCATGCATAATACAGAATGCCAATTTTAATAATGGTGGCCAGAGCAGGGCACATGGTGGCAGACGCAGACTTAAATTCTGCCTCCCATCGTGAAGGCAGAAGAATCTATGTTGGGAAAATAGGAGAATTAAAGGATTACAGAGAGCTGATGAGAGAAGTCAGGACTTGCTCTGAAGAATAGAGTGAGTAAGCACTCTGTTGTAGCACAGCCCAGTAAACAAAAAAGCATGGATGGACCAGATGCCTCAAATTTAATTCTACTCACAAGGACAGAGAGCGTTTTCCTGTCTATGCCTCCCCCATTCACCTCTGACCTCAAGTACAGCTAATGTGAACAGTATCTTGCACACTCCCGTGGTGCCTATTTAAGGGTACTATAGCTTTTCCATCTCAAGTCTTTCTCCTGCCTGCTAATGGGTTCCAATCAGGGTTTTCATGTACTGAAAGAAGACCATCAACCAACAGAGGATGGCAATCTAGAGAAATGCTCCAGCCTCCTCCCCTTTGGTGGGGTTTGGGTGGGGGGCAATTCCACAGGGAATTCTATACTTTTCCTCATAGGGTTCATAGAGACTACCCTATTTGTCCAGAGGAAAAACCAGCTTCTTACTGGTTTTGCAGTTGGACATATCCCCTCCCTCCCTTATCCTTCCATGGATAACCTGTCAAATAAATACCCCATTTCCAAACACTTGCCATGCGCTCTGCTGTTGGGGAAACCCAAACTAAGATACAGACTCAGTTTTATCCATATAGCTCTACTGAATACAAAACCGTTTTATATTCCCAGTTGCCCCAGAGGAAAGTGGGATGTGGTGGCAGGTGGGGGACAGGTTCTGCAGTTGTTGTCAACTCCATTTTACTAATGAGGAAAAGTCTTAAGATAATCTGAGTGATTCTCCCAAAGTCACACAGCTAATAAGTGGCAAAATCTTCTTTGATGTGCTAAATAGAACCTTGGCAACACACAAAAAAAGAATGAATCATTTCCCAAATGAGTTCTGTGTGCTTTAATTCCATGTATAATTTCAATTTAATGTGTCAGATCTTGCTGGCTTAAACCTTTCAGCTAAAACTCATTAATTTGGACTCAATTTATGCTTTGTGATAACTTGTAAATGTTGGAGTGAAATTTATTTTCTCTGTAAAAATATTATCTAATCTAAAATATACATTTTTAATAAGACCAAATCACTTCCTCAATCCCCACCTTGGGTTTTCTACAGCTATTATCCTTTAATGTTCTATGGTATCCAATAAAAGGCAAAGAACATTAGGCATGCTAAATTTTAGGGTGCCTTATTGTTCTCACAATGCCTTTTGGCATCATGAAATCAAGCTCTGCCCCATTTCAAGTTATATTCAAAGAAGGAAATGTTCCTTTTATTTTTTCCATTTTTAAATTTTTATTGAATATGCATGTATACAGTGTTAACTGTATGCCAAACTCCATTCTAAATGTTTCACCAAGAATATTTCATTTAATTCTCATAATAATCCTCTGAGGTAATACTGTTAGCCTCATTTTACAGATGAGAAAACTGAGGTACAGGGAGATGAGTGACTTGATCAGTGTCACACAGCTGGGAAATGGCTAAGCCTGGATTCAAACTTAGGAAATTTGGCTCTGAAGTCAGAAGTCAGCTTTCTTATCTGCTAATAGTGCCTTGAAAACATTCAAATCCAATTTCATTCAGCCATACAACCCACATAACAAGAAAGTCATTAGGACTAGGGGTTGAAGGGGTGCCTGGGTGGCTCAATTGGTTAAGCATCTGCCTTTGGCTCAGGTCATGATCTCAGGGTCCTGGGATTGAGTCCCACATTGGGCTCCCTGCTTAGCAGGGAGTCTGCTTCTCTGTCTCTATCTCTCTCTCTCAAATAAATAAAATATTTTTTAAGAAAAGGAATAAATCTGAAGATGAGGGTTGTAAAATATGCTTTTCAGGGTTGTTTTTCATCCCTAATTCTACACAACTATTTAAGTGTTTAGGTCCCAGTTGCTTCTAGATGCCTTCATGCACCTTTTAAGTCTTTTTAAGTCTATGTTACAGTCCTTTCAAGAGGAAACAGTGTGACCAAGAAGGGCTTTTGTAAATAACAAAGAGAACCAATAAGAACTAAAAGGTTTTGGAGTACTGCTCTCCATTGGTAAGTTGAATCACAAAGAAAAGGAAAGGCAGCAGATAACTGCAGAGGAAAGGGCACACGGCCACCCCATGGCTGAATACAGACTGGTCCATCTGGTTACTCCCCCCGCCCCCTCCCGACCCCCACCGCAGAATAGCCATAGGTCCAAACTAACCAATGGGCTGTGGAGTTCAGTTTTAAGTTCCTCCCTGACAGGCTTCATTTTAAGCCAGAAAAAGACAGGCCTAAGGGTACAAGGTAGGGGCGTGCCAGAAAAAGACAGGCCTAAGGGTATGGGCGTGAAACTATTCCTGGAATTTAGCTTCCCTGTGTGATGCCTAGCCCCTGAGTTGTTCAAATGCACCAATGAAATGCATAGATTTAGGTAATTGCCATATAAAGAATAAGGAACTCACCTACGTGTGTAGTGACCTATGTGCTTGTTTACTCGAATGCATAAAAATGCTTCGAAGGAGAGAGGCGGGGCTTCTTGCCTTAGCACTGAGCTACTTCGTGTGTGCCGGTGGGAGCCCCAGCTAGCTGGAAATAAACCCTCTTGCTCTTGCATCCAGCCTGCCTTTTGTGGGTTCTTTTGGGACGGTTTTGATCTGGACATAACAGGGCTACTTACAACCAGGCACAGTTATGAAAAAAGGGGAAAATGCCATCTGTCTCCTCACTTTCCCCCTTTAAGAACAACCCCCTCCCACTGCCTCCTGGCAGACAGCCTCTTCTCTGTTGTCTTGACCGCTGCTCCTTTCCAGTGTACTCAGTAAACTTCTATCTCCTTTATTCTGCCTCAGGTGAATTCTTTCACCAAACCCCCCACCCTGGCACCCCCTGCTTCCACCCAATGGCACCCCACATTTGGGGGCCCCATCCAATTGGAGAGACACAACAGTAATGACTACCAGTAGTCATTTGTTTATCCAAAGAATGTGTAAATATTAGGCCAATTCATAGTTTAGTCAAATTCTCCACCAGACTTAGGGTTTGGTACAGTCAGAAAAGAATTTTGCATTTGTTTCTAGTGTTGTGCCAGCCTAATTTTCAAACTGTTAAAAGGAATTTTTTTCCCCTACTACCTTTCCTTGCCCCCAAATGATTTGAGGATTTCATGACATGTGTTGAGGAGGAAAAATTTTTCCTTCAAAGCTTTGAGGTTCTTTGGCTGGTCTAATACTTAAATTGACATAAGACAGATTATCAGGAGAAAAAACAAACTTAAGTCCAACCATAAGAAGCCTTGCAAAGACAAGACTCTCAGGCAGTCAGGCAGTTGAGGCTTACATACCATCCTGAGGTAAAAAGAAGGGGCCTGCGTAGGGATCTGGGCTACAAAGCGGGGGAAGACAATTTCCAGGAAGATGAGAAGAGCAGATATTTGGTGAGCCAGTGTTTGCTATGCTATGCCAAGTCTGCCATATCGTTCTGATAGAAAAAGTTTTCTCTGGTAATTGCTCTGTTGCTGGTCAGGCACCACATCTAAATTCTTTCAGGCACTTAGAGGTAAAAAGCTTTTCCGAGTATGCTGGGTCTTAACTGCCTTCAGCTCAAAACAATCCATATGCCAAAAAGTGACACATTACGGGGTAGAGTATTCTGCTCCCCTTCACGTGTCAGTGTTCTTATTTGCACAAAATTCTTATCAAAGCATTTAGATTTTCTAAAATAAACTATCCAGCTATTTTATTGTTCTGTCAACAGCTTTTCTATATATTCTTTTAAGAAAAAAATTACTTTCTGCCTTAGAAATTCTTTCTCTAATTGTTTTCCTAAGCCTCAATGACACTTTTCCACATTTAGGCTAGATTAAAGAAATTTGTTTGTTCAAATTAAGGCCACTAGAATACCATTTATCCTCCTAGAACTTTATTTTCCTTAATAAATGATTCTCTAGAGTTCTGAAAAAAGATTAACATACTGAACAGAACACTTAGCTTGTAAGGGAGTCATATTATTTATTTATTGGGATTTATTTCGGAGATACTACAGAGACTAAAATCCCCAAGATGGAACATCATTATTTAATGGTACAATAACACTTATTTTATTGATTTGACTTTGATTTGATTTTCTAACCCTGTGTTTTGTGGTTGCCTCATTTTCTTATTAAGGTTACAGCATCATCATGTTGGAAGCTGTGACAAAAATAATAAAGCCTAACTTTCTCACTTTACATCTAATGAAACAGAAACCCTGAAAGCTTAAGTTAAAGTTACTGCTTTTCCTTGCTTCCAGTCCAGCACTCTGTCCAACAAACATCTTCTGAGTCTCATTGATCTTGACATGTTGTTTCTCTGCCCACATAAACTCCTTGGTTAAAGGAAATGTTATGTTTTAAAGATATATGCTTAAATAAAATAAACACAAATGTTAATTAATTTTGATGATGATGTAGTTTCGGAATATAGGTGAGGTTTGATGGGGTGAGGTCCGGAGCTGATGGCCAAGAAAGAATTCTTGAGATGTCTTTGGTGCAAAATGGTGGTTTTATTAAAGCAAGGGGATAGGACCAGTAGGCAGAAAGACCTGCTGCCCTGTGGTTGTGAGGTGTGCCTGATTATATTCTTGGGAGTTGGGGGAGGTAAGGAAAGGGAGGTTTTCAAAAGAACTTTCATATGCTAAAGAGGACCTACAAGATACTGCATGCCTTGCCATTGTCAAGTTAAGGTTGTTTTTCCCTCTAGCAAGGCATTAACATTAAGACAGTTGGGAGTTTCCTGGAGGAGTGTCACACAAATCCCACCCAGGAGTGGTTAGGGGGAGGCTTCCAGCTGTCCACTTGTGCTTTGTCTTCAGCTAGCCTTTTGCCCCCTCATCAGTGGTGATAGAGTAAACATCAGTAATGTAGTTTTATATTTGACTTAATTAAGAAAATACTGGTTGTTCATTTTAGTTTAAATACCAGATCGCAAGCAAAGTTTTTGGAAGTGTCTATTTTATAATTTGATATTGATTCTATAAATACAACTCTCTTTTGAGCAGCATTTATACTTTTTTGATTATAATTTTCTTTGTAGAATTTATTTTGATGTATGTGTATGCAGGGCACAAGTGGGGTTTATAAGCCACCGCACATTTGTTTATTCTGAGAGGTAGCATCAAGTCAACATGTTATGAAAGCAAATCAGAGATAGGAAAGGTTCTGCTAAAGAAAGGAAAGGTGTTCCTGGTGAAAACCAAGGTAACAGAAGTGCCTATGTGCATACAGAAAAGACTATGTCGTTCAAAAGGCAGAGAATTCTGACAAGAGTCAGATGGTCCTAGTTTAAATATTCAGCAAAGCACAGGGAGATGGTGCCCTCACCAGCAAGTGGATCCAGAATCCCAAGTGGTCTGGCTGAAGATGTGTATATTAGTCTGTCTGATGTCATTAAACATCTGTGTCAAGCCACTAGCCTCTCTTGCACTTGATCCTGTCCTGATCACAACTGCCTTCCATCTAAAAAGAGGGGATGTACTGATTTGATCGTTTAGTGCAAGTCTGTTTCACTAGACAAATTTTTCTCACTCATTATGTTATTCTCTTGTGAGTGTTCTTAGCAAATTTAGTTTCGTTAAAAAACAAAATTCAACTGAGTGAACATAAAGATCTAACTGGCTTTATGCAATGATTCGTGAATTGGGCAGCATCCCATGTAACAAATATGAGGGGGACCTGGGGAGCTGTACAAAATGGAAGGTTTTTAGAGACAGAAAGGAGGGGCACCTGGTGGCTCAGTCGGTTAAGCGTCTGCCTTCTGCTCAGGTCGTGATCCTGGAGTCCTGGGATCGAGCCACGAATTGGCCTCTTTGTTCAGCAGGGAGTCTGCTTCTCCCTCTGTGCCTCACCCAGCTCATGTCCTTTCTCTCATTCTCTCTCTCTGAAATAAATAAAATCTTAAATAAAAAATAAAACTTCCTTAAAAAAAATATAAGAGAGGAGGTGGGACAAGGAAGTCATAAACCAAAGCAACGATTATTTCAGGCAAGGTAACATTCCTTGGGGAAGGGGGAGGGATCTAACTAGCAGTTTACCTCCCTAGTGCTGATCAGGCTAGTCCTGATCAACTGGTTAAAGGTCCTGTTCCTGGAAGTGGCTGCAACTGCAATTAAGTCTTGGTTTGCTGTTGTGGGGGTTAGTGACTATTTTGGGCCCGTTGTTCCTTCTTAAATAATCTTCATGATTTTAAATATTTCTATAATGAATCTAAACATTTATATGCTGTAAAAACAAGAGGCATAGATCATATTTTGGTTAATTCACCAAGCTAAAGACATTTCATGAGACATTTTGGAAGCTAGCCATCTGGCTTTTTGCTTTGGGGATGGAATCTTTCCAACTATTTTACTTTCAGGCTTCTAGAATAAATATTTATTCTATTTTTGTTGTTGTTGTTTTCCAGATCCATATAACTAATTCACAACTATACCACCAGTGTATTTATTACTATGGTTTTGATGTAGTTTTGGAATGTAGGTGAGGTTGGTCGGGACCAGAGTCGACAGCCAAGAAAGAATTCTTTGGTGCAAAATGGTTTTATTAAGTCACAGGGATAGGACCTGTGGGCAGAAAGAGCTGCTCTGCTGGGGTTGTGAGGAGTGGCTGAATATATACTTGGGAGTTGGGGGTTAGGAGAAAGGGAGATTTTTCAAAAGAACTTTCTTATGCTAAAGAGGACCTAACAAGATACTGGAGGCCTTTGCCATTGTCAAGTTAAGGTTCTTTTTCTCTCTAGTAAAGCATTAACGTAAAGACAGTTGGGAGTTTCCTCCTGGAAGTTAGGCTCTTATTAAGAATGCTTTTTTTCTTGTAAATCACTAAGAGGCTTGTAAACTGAGGGAGATTCAGATGCTGCAGGATTGTAATCTCTATCAGTTAACCATTTGTTTTCCCTTCCTTAGCTTTAAGGCTGCTGTGAGTGCCTGAGGAACACCACACAGATCCTACCTGGGAGTGGGGGAAAGGGGGAGCGGTTTCACTGGTGTAAGCTTGTGCTTTGTCCTCAACTAGCCTTCTGCTCCCTTATCAGTTTTAAGGCTATAATTCTATAAAATCATCCAAATTAATGTATGACCCTAGGTTACTTTTAGCAGAAGCTTTGGACTGTTGTGCTTTAGTAAAGCTTTTGCAAAATTCCTGATTTGAGATTTACTAGTATCTTGGGGGTTCTCCTTACCTGAGATGTTGCCATCCTTGGTATGTAGATACAGGTCCTAAAAATGGATATAACTTCTCTGATAGATCATACCTAGTTTCCTAAACCTCTTAAAAAGGTAGGATGGAATAAATATATTTATAAGAATGAATATATTTTATCCAGATTCCCAGAGTATTTATAATAAAGTTTGATGACTAATTAGGGGCTTGTGTAAAACTTTACTAATAAAATTAAATTATACTTCCCAAGTAATGGAAATTTGTATATTCTCTACTTTGCAATTGTGATACTGTGACTTATAAGAAATATATATTTGGTGTTTGTCCTTGGTTTGATTCCCAGCTCACAGCTCCCAAAACCCCGGAATTTCCTGAACAATCAGAGCAATGGGAGTATCTTTCATCATTATATTTGGCCTCCTGTTCTCAGTTTCAGAAACCACTGCAGAGCCATAAAGGTGAAATATGTGTCTTTTTATTCATAACAACCTCTTTTCCACCACAACTGGATTTATGTTTATTAGGTGGCTATTGGAAAGCACCTTAGATGGGGGTTGGTTGTGAAGGGAACCAATCCAGAATCAAGGGTTAGAATTTTCAGTCCCACTCCCAGACCTCAGGTGTGGCGAGTTGGGCTGGAGGTTGAATCAACCACCAAGGCCAATCATTTAATTGATTGCGTTAATGTAAATCGGCCTAGTAAAAACCCAAAAGGGTGGAGTTTGGAGAGCTTCTGGGTTGGTGAACACGTGGAGATTTGTGGATCGTGGTGCACCCAGACAGGGCTTGGAAGCTCCCCACTCTTTCCCCCTACCTCGTCTTATGCATCTTTTCCATTTGGCTGTTCCTGAGTAATATCCTTTTAAAATAATCTGGTGATCTAGTAAGTAAAATGTTTCTGAGTTCTGTAAGCCATTCTAGCAAGTTAATCAAACCCAAAGAAGGGATTTGGGGTAACTCTGGCTTAGAGTCACTTTGTCAGAAGTACAAGTAACAATCTGGACTTGTAAGTTGCATTTAAGGTGTCAGAGGAATGGGTGTTGGAGAATTGAACCCTTAAGCTTTAGAAACTGGTGCTATCTCCCAGTACTGATGAAGGATGATTGGAAGGCAGGCAGGCAGGCAGGGACAAGCTCCCTCGCCCCAAGAGGAAAGCACATTTGAAAGGATTTTACACCGCCCTGGAAGGAGCCCTCCACCTGTGATAGATAGGGGACAAAAACCTGATTGGATGATGGGTGATGGGAGGGTTCATCTGATGAAAACAGTCTGCCAACAACCCCATAAAAACCTTTAGGCTTAAAAACTCAGCAGGCAACCCTCTTGGGTTCCCTGCCTCCTGGGGAGCTTTGTAACATCACTTTGCTGTCTCTCAGTGAACCATGCTTTGCTGCCCACCAGGCTGACTGGGCTGCCTCTTCATTCATTCTTTGAAGTGGTGTGACCAAAAACCACAGGCACCAATGGGTAAAGAAATCCTGTAGGAGTACCTTGTTTAGAAATAAAATTTTTTTTAATTAACATGTAATGTATTATTTGCTCCAGGGGTACAGGTCTATGAATCATCAGGCTTACACATTTCACAGCACTCACCATAGCACATACCCTCCCCAATGTCTACCTCCCCCCCCACCCCCAGCAACCCTCAGTTTGTTTCATGAGATTATGAGTCTCTTATGGTTTGTCTCCCTCCCAATCCCATCTTGTTTCATTTTTTCCCTCCCTGCCCCCCATGACACGCCACCCTGCCTCTCAAATTCCTCATATCAGAGAGATCATATGATAATTGTCTTTCTCTGATTGACTCATTTCACTTAGCATAATACCCTCTAGTTCCATCCACGTCATTGCAAATGGCAAGATTTCATTTTTGATGGCTGCATAGTATTCCATTGTATGTATATGCCACTTCTTTATCCATTCATCTGTTGATGGACATCTAGGTTCTTTCAATAGTTTGGCTATTATGGACGTTCCTGCTATAAACATTAGGGTGCATGTGCCCCTTCAGATCCCTACATTTGTATCTTTAGGGTAAATACCCAGTAGTGCGATTGCTGGGTCATAGGGTAGCTCTATTTTCAACTTTCTGAGGAACCTCCATACTGTTTTCCAGAGTGGCTGCCCTAGCTTGCATTCTCACCAACAGGGTAGGAAGATTCCCCTTTCTCCCATCCTCACCAACATCTGTCATATCCTGACTTGTTAATTTTAGCTATTCTGACTGGTGTGAGGTGGTATCTCACTGTAGTTTTGATTTGTATTTTCCTGATGTTGAGTGATGTTGAGCACTTTTTCATGTGTCTGTTGGCCATTTGGATGTCTTCTTTGCGGAAATGTCTGTTCATGTCTTCTGCCCATTTGTTGATTGGATTCTTTGTTCTTTGGGTGTTGAGTTTGAGAAGTTCTTTATAGATTTTGGATACTAGCCCTTTATCTGATATGTCATTTTCAAATACCTTCTCCCATTCTGTGGGTTGTCTTTTGGTTTTGTTGACTGTTTCCTTTGCTGTGCAAAAGCTTTTGATCTTGATGAAGTCCTAATAGTTCATTTTTGCCCTTGCTTCCCTTGCTTTTGATGATGTTCCTAGGAAGAAGAAAAAAGTTGCTGTGGCTGAGGTTGAAGAGGTTGCTGCCTGTGTTCTCCTCAAAGATTTGGATGGATTCCTGTCTCACACTGAGGTCTTTCATCCATTTTGAGTCTTTTTTTGTGTATGTATATTTTGTGTATGGTGTAAGGAAATGGTCCAGTTTCATTCTTCTGCACGTGCCTGTTCAATTTTCCTAACACCATTTGTTGAAGAGACTCTTTTTTCCACTGGACATAGGATTGAAGATCCATTTCTGGGCTCTCAATTCTGTTCCATTGATCTATGTGTCTGTTTTTGTGCCAGTACCATACTGTCTTAATGATTACAGCTTTGTAATAGAGCTTGAAGTCTGGAATTGTGATGCCGTCAACTTTGGTTTTCTTTTTCAACATTCCTCTGGCTATCCGTGGTCTTTTCTGGTTCCATATAAATTTTAGGATTATTTTTTCCATTTCTTTGAAATAAAGTAATGGCATTTTGATAAGGATTGCATTAAATGTTTAGATTGCTTTAGGTACCATAGACATTTTCACAGTATTTGTTCTTCCAATCCATGAACATGGAATGTATTTCCATTTCTTTGTGTGTTCCTTAATTTCTTTCATGAGTACATTATAGTTTTCTGAGTACAGATTCTTCACCTCTTTAGTTAGATTTATTCTTGGGTATCTTATGGTTTTGGGTGCAATTATAAATGGGATCCACCCCTTAATTTCTCTTTCTTTTGTCTTGCTATTGGTGTATAGAAATGCAACCGATTTCTGTGCATTGATTTTATATCCTGACACTTTACTAAATTCACTAATTCTCTCTTCTGCCTCTTTTATCTCCATTTTTTTATTGCAGGTCATGAATAGCTTTTTTTATTTCAACCTGGTTAGATTTTAGTTCTTTTATATCTACAGAAATTTTATTTCTTCAGAAGGATTCTCTACTATCTTCCATGCTTTTTTTGAGACCAGCTAGCACCTTGATAATTGTCATTCTGAACTCTAGTTCTGACATATTATTAATGTCCATATTGATTGGGTCCCTAGCCATTGGTACGGCCTCTTGTTCTTTTTTTTTTTTGTGGTGAGTTTTTCCACCTTGTCATTTTATCCAGGTAAGAATAGATGAATGAGAGAACAAAATACTAAAAGGGTAGCAACAACCCCAGATAAATAGACACTAACCAAATCAGAAAAGACCCAAAACTGGGGGGAGAAGAAAGGAAAAAAGCAAACAAACAAACAAATAAATAAATATATTAGACTGATGACTAGAACAGACCCACACACTTGATTTTGGGTGTATTCTGGACTGTTAGAAAAACCTACCTCCCAAAATTTTAAAGAAAGAAAAACTTATATATGTATAGAAAAATAAGGGTAAACACAATGAAAGGATAGAATATAACTATGAAGATCAAAATTTAAAAATTCTAAAAAGGAATTGATAAGAAGTTGGTTGAAAAAAGAAAAAAGAGGAAAGAATGTGATTGGGCTGGAGACTAAACAAAGCCATGTGCTAGATTTAGGGTATATTTTGATGTATTAGAAGAAACTGTATCCCAAAATTTTAAAGAAGGAAAAACCTATATGTGCACAAAAAATATGGTTAAATACAATGAAGGAATAGAATAAGACTACAACAATGAAAATTAAAAAAGATTTTTAAAAAGGTATCGATAAGATAAAATAGTTAAAAAAAAAACATTAAATAGGAAGGAGGAAAAATTTAAAAAATAGAATAAGAAAAAAAAAATTAAAAAAATTTAACTTTGAAAGACTGAAGAATCATTGGAAAAAAGCTATGAATTCTATGTGTTGCTCCCCTAGTTCTGGAGTTCCGCAGTTCTCAATGGTCAGTGAACTCGTTCTTGGCTGGATGTTCTTGCTAATCTTCTGGGCCAGGGCCTGTTGCCATGATTCTCAAATGTCTTTGCCAGAGGTGGAATCGTACCGCCCTTGCCAGGGGCCAGGCTACGTAATCTGCTCAGGTTTTGCACTCAGGAGCTTTTGTTCCCTGAATGCTTTCTGTACAGCTTTGGAGGAGGAGAATGAAGGTGGCAGCCTCCCAATCTCCCACCTGGAGGAGCCGAGAGCCCAGAAACCCACTCCTCAGTGTGCCCTTGGAGGAAAACAGTCAATTGCTTCCATCTCCCTGGTCTCCAGCTGCACCCCACGCTCACCAGGCCTGTGACTGTTTCTATCTATGGTACATGACTCTGTTTGGAGTCTCCAAACCTAGCAGATTCCTGCAGCACACTCCCGTGCCACTCCTCCTGGAGGGGGAAGGAGGGGTTCTCCCCAAATCTGCTACTTGTGGGGTCCCTGACCAAAGAGCAATGCCCTGACTGTGCCTTGGATCATGGTTTAAGATAACCCTGAGCTGAATCCCACTCCTTAGCTCCATCTATGCAGCTGGCTTCTCTGCTCCAATACCCTGGAGCTCTGCCACACTCACACACCCCTGGTCTTTCTGTGACCCCAAGGGACCTGAGACCACACTGTCCTTGGGAGGGCTCCACCCCGCTTAGCCTCTGGAGCAATGTCCCTCAGTGGAGCAGACTTCTAAATGTTCTGATTTTGTGCTCCATTGCTCTCTCACTTGCTGGGAGCTGGCCCCTCCCCCCGCAATCTATCTTCCCATAGGTTGCCTCTGATTCCCTTCTCTGCAAGTCCTATCTCCCAGAAACTGGTTGCTTTTCTGTTCCTAGAATTGCTGCTCTTCTTCTCTTCAATCTCCTGTTGAGTTTGTAGGTGTTCAGAATGGTTTGATATCTAGCTGAGCTCCTGGGACCTGATATTTAGGTATCCGACTTCTCTGCCATCTTGCCCCCCCCAAGAAGTAAATTTAAATAGTCATATGTGGCTAGGGGCTACTTTATTAGCACAGATATATAGTACAGAGCTTAAGAGTTTTTTCTTATAGGGATGCCCCATGGCTTGGTTAAGTGTCATGATCCCAGTGTCCTGGGATCGAGTCCCACATCAGAACCAGGGATCCTACTTCTCCCTCTGCTTACCACTCCCCCTGCTTGTGCTCTTTCTCTCTGACAAATAAATAAAATATTTAAAAATAATTTTTTTTCTTATAAATGCATTGATTAATTTTAAGATAAAAATATGAGCAAATTAGAACTAACACATTTGTAAACAACTGAGTGAAATCCTTAATTATGTCAGACCATATGCTTTTTTAATCTAATTGAAACTCTTAGAGTTCAATACTATAAATATATTACTTTCATATTCTTTTATTTTGAAAAGAGCATTGAAAGGAAGGAAAAATTCTTTTCTACCTTTCAAGGTCTCCCAAGTGGACTAATTTAAATTTACATGAGATATATTGGAGGAGAAAAAAAGCGAAGTTTTACCAGATGTGTACCACGGCCCAATTATGAAATTGAGACCCAAAGAAATGACCAAGGGAGGAAGTTTTTGTACTTTTTAAACAAAGATACCATCTGAGAGATCATCTGAATAAAAATAACTTTGGGAGCTTCAAACACAATTTGTGCTGAGTTAGTAGATGAGAAAAGCGACAAGGTTGTTTCTACAGCTTTCTCAGCCTTCAAGTTCCTATCTCTGGTGATAAGGATGTACTTATAGGAAGGGTACCTTTCACATGGGAGATTTATTTCCTGCTTTCAGGGGGACAGGAGGATCTGAGTGTCCTTATACAGGATGTGGTTTAAGGAACTTATTTAAAATAATCAATACGCCAAAGGGCCTATCTTGGGGCACCCTCTCCTTGGCCCCTGCAATTATTACCAGCTACGTTGTGAAAGGGATTCCAGTTGTCAAACATAATTTAATAAGGAACAATCCTCTATTATATCACATATATGGTACAATTATGATGATTATTTATCTTTTTAAGTAAGCTCTGCATCCAGCATGGGTCTTGAACTCATGACCCCAAAATTAAAAGTCACATGTTCTACCAATTGGGGCACTCAGCCAGGTGCCCCAATTCTTCATAAAACTTTTAGCTTTCTTATTCAAATGTACTCATTATATCACTTGTTCAATTTTGAGTTATGAACATTTAATAATGAAATCTTCTAATTATATCCATGTCATTAGATCAGAATACTTTCCTAGCTAGTAGTTTAAAAAATTTTACATACTTTTATAGTGTTAAGTGACCATTTATTTAAATGGATTTACAGTAGAGAGTCCATTTCCTAGAACCGAATTCTATCAGGTTAACTAGAAAAAAGAAAATGGGCATGCTAGGCTAGAACCAAGCTGTTCTTTGGAGAGTCTTTTTATTTTCTCAGTTTTCCTTAGCTGAAATTACCTTAAAAGTATTTTTTCTAGCATCAGGAAATTAAAGCAAAGTCCCCCATTCGATGTAGGGTGAAATAGGTAGGACCTTGGCCTTGCACAGCACTTTGTTAACCGGTTTTCTTCACGTGGCAATTTCTTTTGTTTCTAGGTGGCAGATTTATAGCAGAATGGCATCCAGAAATCATCATAATTATGGCAGTATTTCATGCAATCGTTGAAGAATATTCCCTGTTCAAGGATTTCAAAACACTTTTCTAATGGTAAATTATCTTCATAATATTCCTTTCTGTAAACTGTAAAAAAATCTGAAGCGCAGGAAGCAATAGTTTACCAAGGTCTAGTGCTGATTTTCTTAGTCAACGTATTTGCTGGGGATCTATTATATGCTGACCCCTTGGCTGGATGCAGTGAAGAATTTTGAGGGAAATAAAAAACAAATTTGTCGAAGTCAGTTGTTTGATTTAATGAGAGAAAAAAGAACTAAAGAAAATTACGCATATGTAAAAAACAGTTATAAAGCCAATTATAGATGTTCCCATTAAGTGCCTAAGTGTTTAGATGGGTAAAAAGGCTAGCTAAAGAGGTTACATTGTGTAATTAGGACCATTGGCCTTAGGAAGTATTTTAATGAGTGAGGCAGAGGATTTGACATTGCAGAGTGGGGATGACATTCTGGGCATATTAAATGGCCTATATAATGATATAGAGGCCAGAGAGAGTAAAATTTATGTGAGGGTTGCACTGTGGCTTGCCAAATACAGCCAAGAGCTGGATAGTCCAAAATCAAGTAGGATAAAGGGCCCTTTGGTTAAAGGAAGGGTTTCTGGCAACAGGAATAGCAGGAATAGTTTTAAGGGAAATGACCAAAAGGACACCACAGTAAAGTCCTTACTACACCATGTGGCAAAGATTGAATAATAGAAGGGGACAGAAATACAGAGGAAGAGACCTCAGTGCGAATTCTTTGGTGACACTTGGTGCATTGGGCAGCAGTAGAAATGGAGAATAAAATCTTTAGAGAAGAATCTTAGAATCACAGTCAAAAAAGACACCTTGTTGATGATTCAGTTCATTCTCACTCTTCATCAAATTGTAACTGTGTAAATGAAATACGTGTTGTTGTATTAATTAGGAAATATTTCTAATAAAGTATTTATTATATAGGTTCCACAGATTGTATTTTAATAGAACTATGTAGAGAACTTTAAGAAATGTTATTGTGACATAATTCCCTTTACCTGCATTAAGTTCACCAAATCTCTTGTCTCAGTCATAGAGCATTTCATTGACTTGAGAACATTGGTTGGAAGCACAAATCCTTAGAAGTCCAACAAAAACTGGAATTTCTATAACAAGTTATCTTTATACTTAATCATTACTGTAATGTGATCTTACTAAAAAATTGTTCACATGTTTTTTAACTCAAGCATTTCTCAACATACCCGGTATTCTATCATATTATTCCATTTGTACAAACATTATCTCTTGTTATTTGGATTCTCCATAAAAATCAAAAGCACCTTCTAATCAAAAATACATATAAGAAAGTGTTAAAACAGAAAACCTACTATAAGAAAAAGGAAAATCTGATGATACTGTGATAAATAATCCCTAAAGGTGGTCCACAATAAATCATACCCCTTGGTATTCACATGTTCTTGTCTTCCCTTTTCCTGGAATTGGGGCTGAATCAGTGAATTGCTTTGGACCAATAAAGTGCAGTGAAACTGATGCTGCCTAAGTTGTGAGGCTGAGTCAGAAAAACCTTGCGGCTACCCCCCAGTTTCCTTGGGATATTTGCCCTAGGTGAAGCCAGCAGTCCTGTAGGAAGTTCCGCCATATTGTGAGGAAGCCATGTGGAGAAGCTGCAAGAGGGAAGGGCTTGGAGAGGGGAGATAGCTATACTTGCCTTGCCCAAAGTTGGGCTAGCCATCCCAGCTATGTTGCCAGATGTGGCAGTGAAGAAGCCATCTTTGATACCTAGGCAGATTGAGCCTTCTGAATGCTCCAGCCCAGCCTTTTGACTGCAGGTGCATGAACAATCTTAAATTAACCCACAGAATGTTGAAAAATAATGTATAAACCACCAAGTTTTGGGGTGCTTTGTTTCGCAGCAGTATGTACTTGGAACATACACCAAACCTAAGAGCAAACTTAGTTATAAATATCAAAACCATATAGATGTTCCTAAGAGTCAAAGAAAACAGAATCGTTCAATTATATAGTTAATAGAAATAATGAATCCCCAAATTCTTCATTATTAGAAGAAAGTTTATTGTTGTCAGAAAGAAAAAATATTCTAGTTCTGATCTTTCCTACCGTGATACATTTGGCATATTAGTAATAACCTTCAGTAGTAGATATGAGTAAAACAGTAAAACTACAGACTGTGAATTCAGCTAAAAACTTCCCTGGGAACAATATTATTTTTTGTTTAATAATTCTAGCAATAGATACCAATAGTATTAAAGCTTGCTATTATCAATGAATGATAATTGCTATTTTTTCATAAAATATATACAGTTGAAAAGTAATGCTTATTTAGATAAAGTTCTCAAAGTTCTACCTTCCATTAAGCTTTAGATGGGAGCTGAGTAGCAGAGAATTTGAGATGGTTCTTCCTGCTAGGGACTTCTCTGTCTTATTGAAGAATTTTATGACAGATGTAGGCTTGACATTCCATTATGAAAACTGAGATACCTGGATAACATTACCTGCATGGAAAGCTCCCTGATTTCTGCATTGGAGGAGGCCATGCACAGTTGAGATAAAGACAGTAACTCACCTCAATAACAGAAATGTGTCAGGTGGGTCAAATAAATTGACCGAGATCATGTTATTAATATGTGGTAGAATCCTAGCTCTGTCAAAGTTCTGACTCCAGGAGCCCACTTTCTTCTCTCTTATTACAGCAACATTGATAAAGATATGATATATTTTTATTAAAAAATCTATAGCTGGTATATGTTTACATGCATATAATCATATGCATATCATTTATATACATGTATATGGTATTAAGAACAAATTATTTGCCATCTCTTTTGTTTTAAATGTTAGTTATTGTCTTCTAACAAGTTTTACGATCTTAAAATTCTTACATCCCTTTGAACCAGTGAATTTGTTGGGAGAAAATAATCAGAGAAGTGCACAGAGATTGCTAGGTAAAGCTATTCCTCACTATATAACCTAGAACAGAGATTCCTCTGTTTCTAGGAGTCTGACCTTCTTTTTTAAGATTTTGCATCTAACTGAGATCATGTATTTGCTGTTCTGTGTCAGGCTTTTTTCACTTAGCATAATCGTTCATCTCCAGGTTCATCCATGAGTGGTAATGAATGATAAGATCTCCCTTTTTTTTTAAAGGCTGAATAGTATTCAAGTGTGTATCACATTTTTTAAAAAATTCATTCATCTGTTGATAGACAGTAAGGTTGTTTCTATGTCTTAGCTACCACGAACAGTGCTGCAGTGAACATGGGGTAAAGATAGTACTTTAAGATAGTGATTTCATTTCCTTTGAATATATACCCAGAACTGAGATTGCTGAATCATATGGTACTTCCATTTTTAATCTTTCGAAGGAACTACACATTGTGTAGTTTCCCTGACTGTACCAATTTATTGTACCACCAATAATGTACAAAGGTTTCCTTTTCTGCACAGCCTGGTCAATACTTATTTTTGACTTTTTGATAATAGCCATGCTATCAGGTGTGAAGTGATAATCTTGTGCTTTTGATTTGCATTTTCACGATGATTAGTGATGTCAAATATCTTTTCATATACCTGTTGGGCATTTGTAGGTCTTTGGGAAAATGTCTATTTAAGTCCTTTGCCCATTTTTAATCAGATTGTTGCTATTGAGTTGCAAGAATTCTTTCTGTATTTCAGATATTAGCCCCTCATATATATATATGATTTGCAAATATTTTCTCCCATTCCGTAGCCTGCCTATTCATTTTGTTGATGGTTTTCTTTGCTGTGTAGCTTTAGTTTGATATAGTCTCACTTGTTTTTGCTTTTGCTGCATTTGCTTTTGGTGTTAGATTCAAAAAGTCATTGTTAAGACCCATGTCAAGGAGTTTACCACCTGTGTTTTCTTCTAGATATTTTATGGTTTGAGGTCTGATGTTCCATGTCTTTAATCCATTTTGAGTTAATTTTTGTCTGTGATGGTAGATAGTCCATTTTCGTTCTTTTGCGTGTGGCTGTTCAACTTTCCCAGCACCATTTACTGAAGATTCTCTTCCTTTCCCTCTTTTCAGCAGGTCCGATATTTGAATGTAGTTGCAACTCTGAATTAGTGGAGCAGTTTGACCTTTAAAAAACAACAACAACAACACCCCACAAAGGATAAACAGTCCAATCAGGCTTCTTGGTGGAGAATAATAGAAACAAATGGGTTAAGTGAAGGCAACAAGGATTTGTTAGAGGAATATCCAGAGGTTCACAGAGTTAATCTAAAGGCCAGCAATCCCAGTGGGGGAAACATTCTTTAAATGATCCACAGCTAGTATCTTTCAATGGAGAAATGTACTTGGAGAAAACAAAATGTGTTTGCTGATGAGAAGTCTGAGTCTATAGTCACCATTGTCTGTAGATTGTCCAGATGATCCCTATCCCATAGCTTTTTTTCTTTTCTTTTCTTTTTTTTCTAGTCCTTTCCATAGTAGAGCTACTCACTGAGGTTACTACAAAAACTATTTGGTTCTCAGGTTGAAAAAACTTTTTATCAGTCTACTGTTGGGCACATGCATATACTCTGGTTAACAATCTCCTAACCCCCATGATTCTGCCCTTCCGCTCCTTCCTGTCCCCCCTTTCCATAGCTTGTCTCAGCCATCCTTTCTTGCTAACAGAAACTTGATTTACTTCTGCTATCATTGCTGTGTGCTTCAGGCAGATGGGGGTGAATTTAGGTTATTATAAGACAAAATGACAATTTTATTCTCCTTGCAACTAATTATTCTAGTAATGGGCATGTGGTGTTAACACTGAAAGATTGCTCTGTTTTCTGGCCTGTGGATGATAGGTGAGACCCTGATTTCTGGAGCTGCTATAGCCCTTTTGAGGCCACAGGAAGTAGCCCACATGCTGAGGATATAAGGACAGAAAATTGGAAAGAAACTGTCTTTCATGCTGTCAATTCATAATGGTATTGGAATAGTAGGTTATCTGCAGTTCTGCTTCACATCCTTAGACAGTCCCTAAATTTCTAGAATATGTGTGATTTCCTTTGTATTGCAGATAATTTTGTTTTGTCAGTATAATGTGTCTATCGTGTTTATTTTCTTTATACGTCCCTGTCCCTCTCTTGATTTAGTTTTAGTGGTGGATATGGGACCAAAGATGAGTCAATAAGCATCCCTTCCAGGCATTTGCAACACTGAATACTGAGAAAGAAAATTGGTTCCTCTTTGGCCATGGATATAAAATGTTGGGTCAGTTGACTGCCATGTTCTCTACCCCATGATGGAAGCTGAGCTGATTTTTTTCTTTTTCTTTTCTTTTTTCTTTTTCTTTTTTTTTAAGAGAGGGAGAGAAGGGTGAAAGGGGGAGAGAGAGAGGGAGACAGAGTCTTAAGTAGGTTCCATGCCCAGTGTGGAGCCCAATGCAGGGCTCGATCCCACAGCCCTGAGATCATGACCTGAGCCAAAATCAAGAGTCAGACACTTACCCGACAGCCATCCAGGCACCCCAAAGTTGAGCTGATTTTAGAAAGAATAGAGCTAGAAGAGGAGTAAGGAGGGAGGAGGAATATAGAGAAGAAAACAGATATAAAGGAACAAAACTATGAGACAGTGTCCTATTGGCCTTTGATTTTCTGATCCCAAGTGTTCCTGGAGTCCAAATGGCACACTGTACTTCCTTCAGCATAGTTATTCCACCCTTTCTTCTGTTAGAGAATGGCTGGGCCCTCCCCCTTGATTTCCTATGGTTCTACAGAGGCTCCAGAGAGCATCCCCAAAGCTTCTCAAACGCCTCTGAAAAAGTCACTGAAGTAGCAGAGATGGTTTTTTTTTTTTTTTCTTCCTGAGGCAGTCGAAGTCTCAGAAAAACTATCTTCTCTTTTTCACTATCCCCAGCTGAGGAAAACTCAATTTCTTCTGTATTAAGTATAAGTCCTTTCTAAAACCAACGTTTATCTCAGAACATTAGAATCAACGCAAAATAAAACATATAAACAAAAGGTATTTTGGAACGGTTCTCTTCAATTCAGGCTGTAGCAAACCTGCCCAAGACAATGGGCTTAGAAAACTTTGGCTGCAATTTGAAATTGGTGTGTGTGTGAAAGAGAGAGACAATAAGGGGGAGAGGGAGAGTTTCAGATGGCAGCAGAGGGCACTGGGCAATAGGAGGAGGGGTTAGTATGACCTGAGTTAGTATGACAAATTATGCTGTCACACTTGAGGGAAAGTAGACATCACTATTCACACAGTGAATAAAGGAGGCTTTTTATTTTTATTTAAAAAAATTTTTTTTTCAAGGAGGCTTTTTAAAACCCATGCTCTGCTGTGGGAATTTTGTAAGGGGGGAGTTACGACTATTTTGAGCTATTTCTGTCTCAATGGTCCCTGTCAGCAGCAGCTAAGCAAGAAGTTACTTCTAGGGATGAGCCCCTGCAATTAGATGTATTTCTATCTGTCACTGCTTTTTCTTACCACCCGCCCCCACCCCAAGGTTATGGGAAATGGCTGAATATGAATGAACAAACCTATAGACCCTACAGGAGTTTCTAGCTCCTTCACAGCTCTTCAGTGCCGATCAATGCCTCCTCTCCCCACACATCAGCCCAGTCTGGTGTTCGCAACCCACCTTGATTGCACCCCTGCATTCTGTATGTTTCAGGTTGGATGGCAGAGGACTGGAGACGGGGGTAGTGTGAGGCATGACTTTTGTAGATGCAGATGGCAGTAGGAGAGAGATGACAATGGTGCTTCTAATTTACAATTATAAACACGATTCCTCTGAGTTCTGAACTGCTGGCACTGACTTTTAGACAGATTATAGTTATTTCTTCCAAATTATATGATACTTGACAAAATACCCTTTGGTACCATTTGTTTATTGACTTGGTAATGTTTTTAAACTGAATAAAATTAAAATAGAAGATTTCCACAATTATGGGTCTTAATATTATTGTGTGTTTGGGATCTCAGAAATAATCCTTTTGGAGTGAACTCAGGATGATCTTCTGAGAGAGGATACAGTGAAAAATATTTCCTGCTAGTGTATATTGAATTGCCATTGACTGACTAAATTAAGCTCTGTATAGACAAAAACATAATCTTTATTTACTCTGATCCTGGGAAAGCAGGAACCAATGAGGTTTTCAGCTCAAATACTGAATGAATTAAATCGTTCCTGTTTGCAGAAGGTGTGAACTGGCAACCAAGTCATAAAGTTAACCCACTGTTTCGCTTTGCCTGAAGCAGCTGTCCTTACCCAAAAAACCCAGGAGGGAATCTGGGTTGAAATTTTTAAGTTCCTCCTGAGTCAGATTTCTATCTACATGCTTGCTTTATTATTTAGTTAAAAGTTATAATTATCCAGAATATCAAGCCTATCAATAGTTAGATTTATTTTTTTTTTAATTTTTAAGAGGGAATCTGGATTGAGATTTTTAAATTTCTCCGGAGTCACATTTCTATCTACATGCTTTTTTATTATTTAGTTAAAAGCTATAATTATCTAGAATATTGAGCCTATCAATAGTTAGATTTATTTTTTAAAAATTTTAAGAAAGATTTTTTTTATATTTTAAGATTTTATTTGTCAGAGAGAGAGCTAGAGTGAGGAGTGCAAGTAGGGGGAGTGGCAGGCAGAGGGAGAAGACTACTCCCTGCTGAGCAAGGAGCCTAATGTGGAACTGGATCCCAGGACCCTGGGATCATGACCTGAGCGGTAGGCAGACGCTTAACCAGCTGAGGCAGCCAGATGTCCCAAAAGATTTAAGAGAGAATCTCATGCAGACTCCCTGCTGAGCTCAGAGCCCTACATGGTGCTCAGTTCCAGGACTTCGAGATCACACCCAGAGCCAACGCTTAGCCAACTGAGCCACCCAGGCACCCCTCGATAGTTAGATTTATATACAAATTCTAAAGCATCATAAATTGCATATGTTCTTTTAACAAATATTATTGAGGGTCTCTGATAGCCCTGGGAGGGTTCTAGATGCTGAGGAACAGTAATAAACAATATAAATAAGGCCCCTCTTTGCATGAAGGTAACATTCTAGCAGAGTTCCAAGACAAACACATGATTGAAATGAGCTACTTTATGGGAACTTATTCTGGTGTCGTGGATTTCCCGTAAAGTCACAAACCTGACCACTATAAGTAATTCTGTCTGTTATGAAAGGCATTGCTATGCCATTTATTTAGGACTCATTACATATGTTTAGGGTATTTATAGCTGCTATAACATCAGATTTTCAATAGCTTAACATAATAAAAGTCTGCGATAATTTTAGCAGTCTAGTGCATTGTTTCTGGTTGTTGGAGAGTGTCTTTCATGTTGGGATCCAGGGAACCAGGATCTTTCCGTCTTGTTCATTTTGTTCTATCACTAGAACCACATCACTGGCAGCTGCTGCCTGGTTTGGAGACCATTAGTAGAAGAGAGAAAATGTTTTCAGATTGTTGTCCAAGTTTAGTCCATGCACTGTACCTATTACTTTGACAATAAATGACTAAGATAAATTGACAATTCTGCAAACAAAGCTCATCCAGAGTTTGTTGACTGTGGCATTGAGGACTGGGGAAATGCATCCAGGTAGAGCAAATGAAAAAATGTATCAGCTCTTGGATCAAAATGATCTTGGTGGGAATGGACTTCCTAGTAGGAAATATCCCAGGCATTCCAAGAACAGGAAAGAAAATGGTAGGGTTGGGGGGCATGCTTAAAATCAGAGGTACTGGCAGAGTCATGTCTTGTAGGACCTCAGAGAGCAAGACAAGAGATTTTATTCCATGTGCAATTAGAAGCCATTAGAGGGTAGAAAGAGGGGAATGACCTCATCTACTTTGTTTTTTTGTTTTTGTTTTTTTTGCGTGTGTTTTTTTGAAACATGCTTCTAGCTGTTGAGTGGAGAATAAATTGGAGGGGGCATGAGTAGAAAAGTGGTGACTGGGTAGAAACTTAACAGTCACCAGGATGAGGTTGATAGTGGCTTGAATTGGGCTGTACAGTGGCAAGAGAGAGACGGGGACAGTCTCAAGATCAAATGACTAAAATCAACAGTAACTTCTGAGAGACATGAAGTCACGGGAAATTGGAGCAAGGATTTTTATGGAGATGATGCTGGTGGATGGACTCTACCCTCTGAATAATATCCTTCAGTAACACCTCACTCCTTTGGTGAGCAGCTTGCTAGAAGAAAATGATATGTAATTAGTCAGTAAATGCTGCTAGTCCCTGTGGATATTCCAGTTAACAAAACCAGTATGGATTTTTATCTTTTTCAAAATATGAATGTCTACTATAAAATAAATACAAATAAGATTTCAGATACCTTTCTATTACCACATTTTTTTGTTCAAGTACTTATTTACCCAACACAGATAAAAATAAAATAAATAGTATTATTTATAAAAGTAAATGAAGTCTTCACTGGAAAAGCTATGACAAAGGTTCCTAATTGGAATACATGTACAATTTATTAACAAAATATGCATTTTCTTCTGTTCTCTTCATTTTTCAGAATTCTTACTTGGTCCTTTTCTTTCTGGTTATCTCAAATTGTTAATATGTAAAGCTTTGACATGTAAAAATAAAGTAGGCTTGGGTCACCTGGGTGGCTTGATTTAACATTGATTAAACATTGGCTCAGTTAGTTAAATGTCCTACTCTTAGTTTCAGCTCGGGTCATGATCTCAGAGTCATGAGATCAGCTCCACATTGGGCTCTACACTCAGTGCAGGGTCAGCTGGAGATTCTGTTTGTGTCTCTGTCCCTCCCTCTGTCCCTCCCCACCTAAAATAAGTCTTAAAAAAAAAAAGTAGGCTTCACATTTCGTCCCATCTCCAATCAAGGAGATATCTAAAGATAAAATGTTGAACTGTTGGGATTGTTGTCAGGATTAAAACATAAATTTGAAGAGACCATTTTTATAAAAAATATCTCTAGGTATCAACATAATTCATGTAAGCATTTATTGTGCTTCTAAGAGTGTTAGAATATATGAATATAAACTCCATAAGAGTGAGTGTTAGTGGAAACATCGAATTGGGCATGACGTATAAGACACAGCTTGAAGTAAAGTATGGGCCCCATTTTGTTGTTCTTGGTGTCCTCTAGAACAGTTTTAAAGAAAAATATAATGGCAGCCACATCTGTAATTTTGAATTTTCTAGTAGCTACATTTAAAAGTAAAAATTAACTGGTGAAATTGAATTCAAGAACATTTTATTTAACCCAACATAAAAAGATATTATTTCCTTGTGTGACCAATTCTAAAAATTATTCTTGAGATGTTTTACATTCCTATTTCATATTAAGTCTGGAATTCAGTGTGTATTTGGACTTACATCTCAATTTAGACAGTAAAAATTTCAAGTGCTAAGAACTGCTATGAGATAAACTGAGGCATAGTCATATTTTTAAGTTTATTTGAGCAAAAATTGATTTGAACCAGGCAGCAGCCAATCCAGCAGATAGAAAGAAGCTTCGGCAAGTTGTACAAAATGAGACTTAGAGGGAGAGGGGAACCAAGGAAGTTACACTAGGGAAAATCAGGTTGGTTACTGCAAGGTTACTTTCTTTCCTCTGGGAGAAGGCAGGGTTCTATCAGGCAGATGACCTGACTAGTGCGATCAGGCAGTTTGTGACTGACAGGTGTAAGATTCCATTTCTGTAAGAGCCAAAACCATAAATGAGTTTCGGTTTGGTGATGTGGGTCTTTTCTAAAAGCAATTTCAGTTTGGGCCTATTGTCTTACTTTCAGCAGAGCATATGGCTACCCTATTGGACAGCACATTCTTAGTATTGATCTTCGTCAATTAAAAAACACAAAACAAAAAAAAAAAACCCAAAAAAACAAAAATAACAACAAAAAAAACCACAAAACAGATCCTGAATGTAGGTTTTCTGTTAATATTTTTAGAGTCACAGCTCATTGACTCAACATTCTATACCAAGGCCCCCATACAAAAATCAAAGGGATTTTCCTGCTGTTGTCCCAACTTGAAACTATAACTACTTTTCTTGATGGCTACAAAAGTTGGTGATGATAATTTAGAGTGCAAATAATGGCTTTTTGATCATTTAGTACTAATGCCAGTAAAGTGAGTACAATTTCTTTCAGTCATCTGGATGGATAATACAGTTTAATATTTTATAAAGATCCGTATGTTTTAATATTCCTGAAAGATAGGTATCAGGAAACTGTTCATGCAGACTTTCTGACTGACTTCTATGTTGCTGTTTTTTTTGTTTGTTTGTTTGTTTTGTTTTTTTTTAAGATTTTATTTATTTGACAGAGAGAAACACAGCGAGAGAGGGAACATAGGCAGAGGGAATGTTAGCAGGGGAAGCAGGCTTCCCGCCGAGCAGAGAGCCGGATGCAGGGTTCAATCCCAGGACTCTGGGATCACGACCCGAGCCAAAGGCAGACGCTTAACGACTGAGCCACCCAGGTGCCCCTATGTTGCTGTTTTATTAGGAGAAAAAAACAAGTATAAAAACACATTTGTTGTATTTGTCCAATATTTATAGGGTACTACTTGGCTATTTTAGGGATAACATTTATTTATCTGAATATATACTAGAATTTTTAAGGAAAATAAATGTTTAGAAAGGGAAGAAAATATATATATATTTTAAGATTTTATTTGTCAGAGTAGCAGAGCACAAATAGGGAGAGTGATGGGCAGAGGGATAAGCAGGCTCCCTGCTGAGCAAGAATCCCAATGTGGGACTGGGATCTTGACCTGAGCAGAAGGCAAATGCTTAGCCTACTGAGCCACCCAGAAAGGGAAGAAAATCTTTATGGAATTCTTAAGCAATAAAATAGTGGATTATTCATTTTTTAAATCAAAATATATTGAAAAGTTACTGTAATTTGTCTTTGTGTCCTATGCCGTAATTTATTTATTTATTTTTTTTAATTAATTTTTATTGACATATAATGTATTATTTGCCCCAGGGTACATGTCTGTGAATCTTCAGGCTTACACATTTCACAGCACTTAACAGCACATACCCTCCCCAATGTCCACAACCCAGCCACCCTATCCCTACCCCCCCCCCCGGCCACCCTTAATTCATTTCTTGAGTCTAGGAGTCTCTTATGGTTTGTCTCCCTCCCCATCCCTTCCTGTTTCATTTCTCTCCCCCACCCCCCCAAACTCCTGCCTTGCCTCTCAAGTTCTTCATATCAGAGAGATCATGTGATACTTGTCTTTCTCTGACTGACTTATTTTTAATTAGAAATGACTTTTCTAGTGACCTCTAAAGT
The DNA here is from genome assembly GCA_028646535.1 of Procyon lotor. NCBI lineage: Eukaryota > Metazoa > Chordata > Mammalia > Carnivora > Procyonidae > Procyon > Procyon lotor. Next base: position 76,731,964 of record CM053612.1, read on the forward strand.
CATTGTTAAATTATCAGTGATTAATAGAGTTTCATATAGCCTTGTTTAATTTCATAACAATAATAGACGTAATATTTTTAGTGTAAAAATGATTAGGTTCTTTTTTAGAAAAAAAAAACCCTCTTAGTTTAATTAGTTGCAGTGAATATTAAGCAAGCAGAAATTTTCAGAGAAAGATTCCCCTTTTAAAAATAAGACTATTATGGAATTTAGTTTATTCAGCCTTATAATATGCTTCTTGATTGGAATTTTCATAGCAAAATGAATAAAGGAAAATCAGTTATATCTTTAATTTGTCTCTGTAGCTTGCTTTTAAAACAGTCATTATTCTATAAGCTTTTATTTATTTTCCCAAAATCATTCTCAGTATTACGCATCTTAATGGGAGGTGAAACTATCTCTGACATTCACCAGCAAGGTCTAATATTCAGGTGATCCATGCTGATAACTGCCATTATCTATTATTGTTTATTGTAGCATCTGTTTTCTGTAGCAGTGTCCACAGATCAGCATTTTATTTATTTATTTATAAAAATTTTATTCATTTATTTGACAGAGAACCAGCACAAATAGGGGGAGCAGGCAGAGGGAGATGGAGAAGGCAGGCTCCTTGCTGAGTGGAGAGCCTGATGCGGGACTTGATTCCAGGACCGCAGGCTCATGACCTGAGCCAAAGGCAGAGGCTTAATGACTGAGCCCCACCAGGTGCCCCTAATTCCCAGCATCTTATGCCAAGTGTCCCAAGGAAAGGGACTTGGGTTTTAATATGGCAGTGGCACAAACAACCTATGTGGTCATTAAGTCACATTCATAGTCTGGAATTCACCTCATTTAGCAAGGACAGGGGGTAAAGGGGTTGCAGTTGCTCAGCCAACAGGCAGTGTAAATGTGCCTTTGAGCTGAGAGTATACCAAGCAGTGGTGGTGACTTTGGGGACCTCTAAAGCACCAAGTTCATCCAGCATCATTCCAAATCCACCCACTAGCCAAAAAAAACCCAAAAAATAAAAAACAAAACCAACAAAAAACCCCCGCATAATTAAAACCCATTTGAGGACCAGTTTGGAACTTCTAGCTGCCAGTTTGTCATTGAAATGGTTCTTTCAGTCATGATGAGCATACAACTTTTTCATACATAATAGATTTTTTTTTTAAAGATTTTATTTATTTATTTGACAGATCACAAGTAGAGAGGCAGGCAGAGAGAGAGAAACAGGCTCTCTCCTGAGCAGAGAGCCCACGTGGGGCTCGATCCCAGGACCCTGAGATCATGACCTGAGTCGAAGGCAGAGGCTTTAACCCACTGAGCCACCCAGGCACCCCCATAATAGATTTGAAAATAGGATTCATCAGAGCTTGCCCAAGTAGATATTGATTGCTCCATTTCCAGGTGATGTGAAGTAGTGGAAAGGAAGAAACAGACCCGCAAGGCCTGCCATCCTGTCCTGAGGTGACTATGTTATTACTGGACTCTAACTTGACATGGCACTTATGACTTCTGGACCTCGGTCTTAGCTGCAAACTGAGAAAACAGCCCAGGTACCGCATCATCCATTCCATCTCCTTACAAGACACGTACTTGTATTGATTTAGCTCACTTCAGTAAATATTTCTTGCATTTAACTCTTGGCAACAGAGCAAAACAAGAGACCCAGGCCCCTTTCACTAGTGCTCAAAATACTTGGGGGAAAACAGAAATGTAGAATAATAAGACCAAATCATAGCAAAAACATGTACATCTGGAGTGTATTGGGAGTGTTAAAGAGGAAGAGTCAGAATTCATCTGGCTAAGAAAATCCTAGACTTTTTTTCCCTCCAAAATAGTTAAAGATAAGCTAATATACAAAAAACATACATAAAACATAAATGTATAATTTAACCATAATCATAATAAATAGAATATTACCCGGATGTCTTTTCCCGTGCATGAGACTCCATAACCTTGATTCTGCCTTTTATGTTAGCCATATACTTCTCAAATAATTTTAGGACCAAATGATGTCTGTCTAAATCATATAGTATACTTCTGTATGTTTTCTTAATTCATATTAATTGGAATCTTTATAACAACAATATGTTGGCAAGACTCCTCCATGCTGTTATATGTAGCTGTAATTTTATGATTTTCAGTACAGTATAATAATCACTTTTAAGAATATGATGTTTGGGGCGCCTGGGTGGCTCAGTCGGTTATGCATCTGCCTTCAGCTCAGGTCGTGACCCCAGGGTCCTGGGATGGAGCCCCGCATCACATTTCCTGTTCAGCAGGGAGCCTGCTTCTCCCTCTACCTCTCACTCTCACTCTCTGTCTCTCGTAAAAAAATAAATAAAATCTTCAAAAGGAATATGATGTTTGTTTTCCCACTCTACTGTTGCTGCACATTTGGATTGTTTCCAGTTTCTGGCTATTATTATTCTTCAGGAGTTTTTCCTAAGTATACACATTGCAGGGGAAATGTTGGGCCCAGATGCTTTCTTATCTTGAGGCTAACAAAGACTAATACTTCCCTTAAGAATTTCAAGTGAGAAATGACAGTGATACATCCTTTCTTTTTGTAATCTGCATATTTATCATTGCAAATTACATAAATTGTGAATGCTTTCTCACATGTTGTGCATGTACTTTTGGTTTTTTAATTATGCTTTTCAAAGAATAACTTTTTGAGGTTAATAAAGTCCATTTTGGCAATTTTGATGAAGGCCAATTTTTAAAAAAATATTTATTTATCTGTCAGAGAGAGAGAAAGAGCACAAGCAAGGGGACCAGCAGGCAGAGGGAGAAGTAGGCTCCCCACTGAGCAAGGAGCCTGACCCTGGGATCATGACCTGAGCTGAAGGCAGATACCTAAGCAACTGAGCCACCCAGGTGCCCAAGGCCAATTTTTAATATTTTTATTTTATTGTTAATGTTTTTGGTGTCCTATCAAAGAAGACTTTGCAAGCTGAAAGGCCATGAAGATATCCTCATTTTTTCATTTAGGTATTTTATAGTTTTAGCTTTTACATTTATATCTGATCCATGTGGGTTTTCTGTGTGTGTGTGTGTGTGTGTGTGTGTGTGTGTGGCTTAAGTTAGTTACTGAGTTTTTGTCGTTTTTGCGTGTTTGTTTACATAACAGCTATTCCAATATCATTTGTCAAAAAAGACTACCTTTTCTCTATTAAATTATGTTTGATTTTTGTCAAAAGTCAATTGGCTCTAAATATGTCTGATTCTAGAGCTTCTGGTGTTCCATTGATTGGTACATGTAACCACACTTTCTTGATTAATGCAGCATAATCAGATATTGTAACTTCTCCAGCTGCTTAAGTTTTTAAAAAGTTGTTTGGATCTCTTCCATTTTTATAAAATTTTTAGTTTCAGTTTATCAATTTCCACAAAATCATGTTTGTTGATATTCTGGATGAGATACATTGAAAATATAGGTCAAATGGGGAGAATAAGCATTTTAGGAATATTATCTCCTGCTCTCAGAACATGGTGTATTTCTCAATCTTCATACATCTTAGCTTTCTCTCAACAATGTGTTGTACTTTCCAGTTTAGAGACATTGTATATTTTTCAGTTTTTTAGAAGTATTCTAGAATTTTGGAGGCTATTATGAAGAACATTTTTAATTTAATTTTAAGCTCATTGTTGCTAAAATACAGAAATGGAATGGATTTTTATACATTGATCTTCTATTTAGTGACCTTGCTAAATTCACCTATATTTTCTACTATTTCTCTTATAGATTTCTTAGGATCTTCTTTAAGGCAATCATGTCATTAATGTGTAAGAAAAGTTTTTTTCTTCTTTTTTCAACCCTTAGGGCTTTTCTTCCTTCCTTCCTCCCTCCTTGCTTTCCTTCCTCTCTCCCTCCCATTCTGTCTCTTCCGTTCTTTTTATTTTTTTTTAAGATTTATTTATTTGAGGAAGGGAGGGCAAGGGAGAGAATCTTGAAGAAGATGTGGAAAGCCCGAACCTGGGCTTGATCTCATGACCCACGGGATCATAATCTGAGCTCATGACCTGAGCAGAAACCAAGAGTCAGATACTTAACTGACTGAGACACCCAGACACCCCTCTCTCTTTCTTTTTGTCTTACTGTACTTATGAGAACTTCAGCTACAAAATTGAATAGAAATGTTGAGTTTGCTTGTCTTATTTCTAATCTTCAGGGAAACCTTCAATTTTTCACTATTAATTAGTCATTACTGTATCTCTTCCCAATTCCCACTTCACAAGTGTCATTTGACAAATGACTTCATAAATTTAATAACCTTATACAAGTGTAATTTCCTTTATCTGTCCCAACCTTTATAAAATTTCTGTCCTATTAGTTCATTTAGTATGTTTACAAAAATACTTTTTCTTCCAGTTCTAACATCTGTACCATTTGGGGATTGGGTTCTACTTACTGTTTTTATTTTAATTGTAGAGAACAGTTTTCTTGATAACATTTATGTATTTCTGTGCATCTGGTCCATTTTGAATGAATAATATCTAGTAGAGAACTCATTCCATTGTCTTCAGCTGAAATATATTGGCTTTTGTTCTAGTAGGCAGTTCAGTAGGTTACACTCTATGAACATGCACACAAATGGTTTTCTACTTACTTAAAGTGCATCTCTGGAAAGCCAAAGGTATTTACCAAGATGCTCTAACATCTGGGGACTTAAAGTTCCATGTTCAGTTTACTCTGAAGATCTTACTACAGCTCAGATTATAAGACAAAGATAAACATTAATAAATGATTGTACAAATGTGCTTAACTGATTTTTGACAAAGGTGCAAAACCAACCTAATGGAGGAAAGATAACTTTTTAAAAAAATAATGCTTGGGCAATTAGAAATTTATAAAAAAGAAAAGGAGAGACTCTCTACCTAGGTGTTACATTTAAACAAAAATTAAATCAAGAGATCACCAACTTTAATTTAAACCCCAAGTTATGGGGCACCTGGGTGGCTCAGTGGGTTAAAGCCTCTGCCTTGGGCTCAGGTCATGATCTCAGGGTCCTGGGATCAAGCCCTGCTTCGCATTGGGCTCTCTGCTCAGCAGGGAGCCTGCTTCCCCCTCTCTCTGCCTGCCTCTCTGCCTACTTGTGATATCTCTCTCTCTGTCAAATAAATAAATAAAATCTTTTTTTAAAAAAAAGTAATTAAACCCCAAGTTATAAAATCTTTGACTTAAAAAAAAAAAAACACATAGGAGAAAATCTTCAGGGTCTGTGTGTAGGCAGAGTTCTAGACCTGACACAAAAAGCCTGGTTTGATAAATTGCACCTCATCAAAATTTTAAAGTTTTGTTCTGAGAGAGACCCTGTTGAGAGTATAAAAAGACTGAAAGAAAATAATTACAAAGCACGTATCTGGAATATATAAAGAACTCTTGAAACTTAACAGTGAAAATTCAGACAATGCAATTAAAAAACATTCAAAAATCTGAACAGATATTTCACTGAATGAGAGCTATAAATGGCAGATAAGCACGTGGGAATATATTTTAACATGTTATCCATTAGAGAAGTGCAAATTAAAGCCAAAATGAGATCTCACTATACACCTACAAGAACAACAAAAATCACTAAAATAAAAAAAATTGTGTCAGCACCTAATGCTGGTGATGATGTGAAAAAACCAGACCACTCATACACTGCTGGTAGGAATGCAAAATATTACAACCTCTCTGAAAAAATATTACAAAATATTGCAAAATATTACAACCTCTCTGAAAAAATATTGCAAAATATTGCAAAATATTACAACCTCTCTGAAAAAAAATATTACAACTTCTCTGAAAAAAAAGTTTTGTATTTTTAGTTTTAAAAACTAAATATGCAGTTACCATAGAGCCTAGTAATTGCATCCTTGAGCACTTATCCTCAATGACTGATATGTATGTTCACACAAATACCTGTACATGAATGTTCCATAGAGGCTTTATTTGTAGTAGCTGAAAGGTGAAAACAATCCAGTGTCCTTGGCAGGCAAATGGGTAAACGAAGTAAGACAAATCCATACCATGTTATTACTCAGGAATAAAAAGAATAAGCTATTAATACATGTAACAATATGAATGAATATCAATGGAATTATGCAGAGTGTAAAAATCCAATTCCAACAGGTTACATACTCTATAATTTCACTTATTTAACATTTTTGAAAATAAAGAATTTTAATTTTTTTAAGATTTTATTTTATTTATTTGACACACAGAGAGTACAAGCAGGAGGAGTAGGGAGCCTAAACGTACTCTGTTGAGGTATGAGTTTTGGTTTTTGGCATGGAGAAGATAAATAACTAAAAACAAGCAAAAAATAAAGTGGGTTTCCATGATAAAAGTAATGTGTATGATATGATCTCAGGGATGTCAAGTGCAAATGTTTGTATGCACTCACGAATGAATAATATATGAAACAATGGCTACATATATACATAGACACAAATTCTCAAAAAGATCACAATAAGCAAATTCATTCAAAAAATAATGAATACATACAATAGATTATTATGATCAGTGTCATAAAGGACATAAAGGATATTTTCCCCTGGAGAATGAACTTGGGGAATGGAAGTTGGGTTAAATTGCACATAGGCTACGTAAGAATTGGAGAGAGGAATAGTTTAAAAAATTAAATTATGTGGTTATTATATGAAATTCTATACATGTCTATCCGTCCTCTAAATTGAAGGCTAAAAGAGACTCACTTATTTTAAATAGAACCGATTAATGCTTCTGTCTAGTAAATGAAGAGATTCCTGTGCAGATTCTTTTATTTGTCTCCAAACTTTTGCTTTAGTTTTTAAAACTCCCTTTATTTTGTGTTACTGATGATTCATTTTCTGTATTATTCCTGATTTGCTCGGCATATATTCTTGGCCAACCTTTAAAAGGGAGACTTCAGGGGCTCCCAGGAGTCACAATTGGTTGAGTGACTGACTCTTGGTTTTGGCTCAGGTCCTGATTTCGGGGGTTGTGGGATCGAGCCCTGTGCTGGGCTCCTCAGTCAGCCTGGAGTCCGCTTGAGACTTTCCTTCTCCCTCAGACCCTCTGCCCCATGCCTGTGTGCCCTCTCTCTCTCTCTCAAATAAATAAATCTTTTTTAAAAAGTTAGAAGGAAGACTTCAATATCTGAACAGAGGCAACATGAAGCTCAGTTAAATCATGTCCTAATTCTACTGTCCAAAGGGAAGTAAAATTTTCCTTCTAATTGGTAAAATTTTAGAAAAAGGAGGAATAAAACATCTAGCCCTATAACCCCAGAAACCAGTATCACTGGTATTTGGAAAACATAAAATCATTAAATAGTTGGAGTTGTGCATGCCATAATTATAATGTGAGAGAACTAAAGTTATGTCATTTTCTTGAAAGTTCTCTCCATTAAAATGAATTCAACTTTTTTTTTCCTCTAATAGCTATACTTGGACACTATTTCTGAAACTGTTCCATGGAATTGTAGCTGAGTAATTCAATTCAGTATGTGCCTGGAGTCTGAGTCTGCCACCTGACAAATGTTTCTCCTGTTGTAAGAAGGTAATGAACATAAAAATATATATTTAATTGTTGCAAATACCTTACATTTGTTTGAAAATGTATAAGTCTTCAAATTTCTCCTGAAGAGGTTTATAGCTTATAAAATTCAGTACATCTGTTTGTTCATATTTTAAAATAGTATCTCAGTCTTTTGATTACTTTTTGTTTTTCAATTTTCTAAATTTCAGCATCTTTTCAGAATCCTTATTTTAAAAATATCCTTATTTTAAAATCTGTACTTCTATTCCACAATATTAAATATACATAGTACAGTCCTTTCACAAAATGTTATGAGAGATGGAAGCAATTTTTTTAAATAGGCAGGAATTTTTTCACAATAGAGTGTTGGAATATTTTGCTGGGTAAGCTATTCTTTGGTACAAGCAGAAGAAAAATATCAGACACTTTATAAAAGATGTTCTCTACCATTGAAACAAAAAGAGTCCATGCGTAGATGAAAGACACTTTGTGGAATCACTGTGTTTCAGGAAAATGTTGACATAAATAACAATAAACATGAATTAACAATAAAAGTCCATCCACGAAAGCAGAGGAATGAGCCAAAGGTGAGCCAGATATTAGTCAAATACTCAAACATATTATACAAAACTATTCATAGAAATTCAAAAGGCTTTATCTTGCAATTCTTGTGCTAGAGCCATTTATCATAAAATGGAAATGGGGCAGGATACCTTAGACAACAATATAACCTTTTCACACACAATTTTGTTTGTAAATTTTATTTTACATGTTGTTTGCTCCAGATACATTTAGGCATTTCTGGAATGATACAGTTAACATAAGGAAGATGCTCTGAGAATGAACTTACCTATTTTTGACCATCTTATAAAACAATAACAATGTTTACTCACTGAGTCTAATGTTTTAAAAAGGTTCTATTTTATTAGCCTTAAAAATATTATTAGGAAACAAATTGTGTAAATTAGCTTTGAAGTGAGAATATTTTGGCAGATGGATATTTATTATAAAATTTATTCATATAAAAATGATCTAAATATATGATTTAGAGGGGCATCTGGGTAGCTTAGTCAGTAAAGTGTCGGACTCTTGATTTTTGGCTCATGTCACTATCTCAGGGTCATAAGATTGAGCCCTGTGTTGGGCTTCTTGGGAGCTGGGGGTTACGGATATGATTTAAATACTCATATTTAAACTTGGAAGAAAATATTATTTAAACTGTATAATTTAGAAATTGTTCTTATAGTATAGGTACGTTTGACATTTATTTATTTTTCAAGGTTTTTTTTTAAACAAGTTTTATTTAAGTAATCTCTACACCCAATGTGGGGCTTGAACTCACAACCCTAAGATCGAGTTTCACGGGCTTTTCTGGCTGAGCCAGCCAGGTGCCCCTGTTTGACATTTTTTTATTTTTTAACTTTGTAAAGATTTGTTTTGCTTAATTAGAAGTTCAAAGTGGGTTTTGGTGTGTTTGTGTGTGTGTGTTAAAAAACACAATATTATAATCACCATTGTTGAACAAGCTGTTACTCCATGGTATTGTTGCCTTGGCATCCATTCTTTTTGGCCAAGTGGCCTTCGGGGACCTTAAACTGACACTAGCCCCTCTTGTAGATGCATGCCCTAGTTGGCTGCTGACTGAGTCAAAGGAAGTGGAAGTTGTTGGTATGACTTTTCTAACAGTCCTTGTAATCGATAGTCTCCCCTGCCTCCAAGCGTCTTCCTCTTATGTGGCCCATGTTCAAGATTCCCATGGGGCTTATAAAACCCCGCTCCTTTGGTTTGAGTTGGCCAATCCAGCCTTAGCTGGAAATCCTCAAAGCTCTCCACCCATGAACCCATACTTACGGCCTGTACCCTCTTCATCTCCAGTGTATGTCTACAGTCTGCCTTGACCACCTTGTGTGGTCTTTCAAGTGGGCCAATTCCTTCCTGCGGGACCTGTGAGGAATAAAGGTGTCTTTCAATTCTTGTAGTTTATTGTTGAACCACAGCTCACCATCTGGAACCCTGTGCTCCACATAATAATTGTAAATGTGACAAATTCATAACACCCATCTTAACCATTTTCAAATATACAGTTCAGTAGTGTTAAGTATATTTACATTGTTGTGCAACATATCTCTAAAATTTTTCATCTTATAAAACTGAAACTCTATATCCATTAAATATTAATTCTCTTCCTCTAGTTCTTGGCAACGACTTTTCTACTTTCTGTTTTTATGATTTTGACTACTTTAGGTACTTCATATGAGTGGACTCACGCAGTATATGTCCTTTTGTGACTGGCTTATTTCACTCAGCACATCTTTGTGGTTTACTCATGTAGCATAGGATAGGATTTTTGTCTTTTTAAAGGCTATATAATATTCCATTGTATGCATATACCACATTATCTTTATTCATTCATCCCTTGATGGACATGTTGTGCAATGAAATGGGTGTGCAAATATCCCTTTGAGATCCTTCTTCAGGATATCTTTTAGATACATACCCAGAGGTAGGATTGTTGGTTTATATGTAATCCTAGTTTTAATTTTCTGAGGAGCCTCAGTTTTTTTCATAATGGTGGCACCATTTTATGTTCTTAGTATTAGTGTATAAGAGTCCCGATTTTTCTACATCTTTGCCAACATTTGTTATTGTCTCTCAATAGTGGCCATCCTCCTGAGTGTGAGGTGATAGCTCATTGTGGTTTTGATTTTCATTGCTCATAGGATTGGTCATTTTGAGCATCTTTTCATATGCTTTTGGCCTACATGATCCCAGGATCTTGGGATCGAATCCCACATTGGGTTCCTTGCTCAGTGGGGAGCCTGCTTTTCCTTCTACCTGCTCTCCATGCTGCTCCCCCTGCTCGTGCTCTCTCTCTCTGTCTCTGACAAATAAGTAACTAGAATCTTAAAAAAAATATATAGTTCTTATCTTTAAAAAAAACACTCAGAACATTACATATAGTAAGGTTAAGAATTGTTTAGTGATGCTTTTTTCAAAGGTATGTGTATATGGACTAGATCATGATGTAGAACGAATTACTCTGATCTGTGGTGAAAGTATTACACAAGAACTAATGTCTAGGGCAATAAATGGTTGATAATGTTTGTCATCCTGCCATATTGCTTTGTATTTTAGTTGTTGATTTGTCTGGCTATTGACAACTTCCTTAGAGGCTGACTCCTATACTAGTTTTATAAAGTACACTAGGTTGACTAGGAAATTAGTCATTGTGCAGTGTTTCACATCTTACATTTTTATTTTTCTTTCTTTATAATTATGAGCATTGAATATTTTACTATAGTTCTTTAAGTGTCCATTTATCTTATGAATCCATGCTTCTAATATCTCCTGTAACTACTGTAGTCATTTTTGATTGTTTTTTTTCAAGTAAAACTTAATTGTAATAAATTATATTTGTTCAAGTTGAATTGTAAACTTGTGTATATTATCCTTCACTTCCACTTTTTCTTCCCAGATGCTATTTATTGCCCTAAATGTTGTCTCTATTTGAAAATGGACCATTTGCTCATTTATTTATGTGCAGAGTCTTCATATTTTCTGGAGATAGATCCTCTGAAACAACCACTGACCAAACTATAATGGCCATTTTGGAGATATGTTTTCTGAATATCTCCCATCACCACCTTATTGTGAAAGTTATTGTCCTGTTACCTCTGTAATGTAATTTAATAATTGTCCAAATATCCCCTTGTTCTAAATTGCATCCATTACTACTGATTTATACCTGAAATGGCCACTCTTCATTTTTTATGTTAATGTGTTAATTTACATCTGGTCCTTGTTAAAATTTAAATTGATTCCTGCCTAATAATAGTGTTATTGAATATTGAATTAAATAGTTACTAAATTTTTGTTTTTGCCCTCACCCTTTTTTTCATTTCATTTTCTGAGAACAAAAAATAGGACCAAATGAGATCATACCAAGAGGATTGAACTTTCCAATTCCTGTAATGAAAATTAATTTTCACTTAAATTTCCAAAGATCACATAGCATGCAATTACAGAACAAGAAGGAATTTATGTTAAAAATGCTGACAGGTGTTCTTTTAGCATTTATTTTTGAAAAATTTATTTTTGAAAAGACACAGATCTATGTATGTGTATGTGTGTATATACACATGAGTAATTCAATTACTATAGTAAAATAATCAACTTTATGTGTTTTGAAATTAATTGCCCAATTATTGATTGCTACTTCAAAGTCTACAAATGGCTTAGGTATAGTTTGTATGTTGCATTTAATTTTATTCCGTGAAAATGCCCTTTGCTAGTTTATAAGCTCTTTCAGGATAATAATAATTCATATCTGTTCCCCTAGCACTGATCTGTCATATAATCAGAACAAAATAATTACCATCTAAATGCATGAATAAATGACTTAATTTGTGAAATTTTAAAGGGTACAACTATTTTGCAATTTGAAGCAAGAAAATAAGGATATAACTTATTATAATGGGTATTCTTTGATAAATTGCCGCTAGGAACGTAGCCTTCTCTCATGTCCTATATTAGTTTCCTAGAGCTGCCATAACAAATTACCACAAACTGGGTGGCTCAAAACAACTGAAATTTATTGTCTCACCGTTTAGAGGCCACCAGTCTGAATTCAAGGGATAATATTCCCTCCAGAGGCTCTGTGGGAGAATTTCTTGCCACTTCCAGCTTCTGTTAGCTACAGGCATTTCTTGCCTTGTGTCTCCATTGCCCAAATCTCTGTCTCATGGTCACCAATACTTATTGACTGTCTATTCTGTTATCTTCATTGCAGCAGGTATTTTATACATATACACACACAAAGTTCCCCCAGCACCCGTAGCAGGTAGGAATGCAACTTACCATTTTATAGAAGATGGAACTGAGGCTTGTAGATTTTTTAAAAAGGATTTTATTCATTTATTTATTTATTTTAGAGAGAGAGAGGGAGAGAGAGTATGGGGGGTGGGGGGTGGAGCAGGGGAAGAGAGACAATCAGACCCCGTACTGAGTGTGGAGCCTGAGATGGGGCTCAATCCCATGACCCTGAGATCGTGACCTGAGCTGAAATCGAGAATTGAATACTTAACCAACTGAGCCACCCAGATGCCCCCTGAGGTTGATAGATCTTAATTTGCTTGTTCAACTTTGCACAAACAAATGGTGATAGAGCTAGGAAATGAATATAGTTTTGCTTTTAGAGTACCATGAGCTCTCTGCATTGGAGCTGAGCACATGATGATTATAAATGGAGCCCTCCAGAGATGCATGTCACCGGATAACATTTATGTGAAAATACACACGCATTCAATTCAACAGGCCAAATTTGACTTAATTATATTTCCTGTGTCAGTTCAGGCAATAGATTTAAATTCATTAGGTTGAGGGGTGCCTGAGTGGCCTAGCTGGTTGAGTGTCCAACTCTTGATTTTGGCGAGGTTGTGGGATGAAGCTCCACATCATGCTCCTCACTCAGCAAGGAGTCAGCAAGAGATTCTCTCTCTCCTTCTGCCCCTGCCCCTGCTCTCTTTCTCTCTCAAATAAATAATTTAATTTAAAAAAACACATAAAAATAAATTCACTAAGTTGAATAAGTGTTAATACTAAATTTTCCTTAAAGATGAAATCATCTAACCATAAAATAAAAAATGTCAAAACAAAATACAATAAGCACTGAATGTGTCAGTGTAATTATCAACAGTACACTTTAAATCATGGAATTCTAACAATTTTGCACATTTCTATATCAAATTTATTAGAAAACTAAGTCTAATAACAGGATTGTACATATCTCTCCTTAGTTTTTGTTTTCAGTCTAGTAATAGGTTAAGAGTTGAGATATTTCCCGAGATTGGCTAGTGAAATACACAACCAACCACAACACCAGGAGTAACTTGTGACCTTGGAAATAGTTTTTAATGCCAGGAAAAAAATAATGGATTAGAGGAGCTAGCTTAGAGAGGTGAGCCAGCAGTTCTAATCACATTAATCCAATCAGGAATTGAGAGGCTTTGAGGTTCATATGCTTAATCTCAGAGTAGTTTTCTTCCTGGTTCCAGTGGAAAGTCTAGGGTCTTTTCCAGCACTCATCCTCCATGGTTGACCCTGAAATCCATTCCCATGCCCCCTCTCTTCTCCAGACCTATGAGTCACACTGAACTTTAGCTCTCCAGTTGGTACTTTTGGGTTCAATAAAAACCTGAACTGAAAAAATGGCTTAAATAATTGCTGTCATTTCTTCAGTCACATTGCTTTTTGTTTGTTTGTTTTGTATTTAAGTTTTTATTTAAGTAATCTCTGCACCCAACATACAGCTTGAACTCATGATCCTGAAATCAAGAGTTGCATGCCCTTCTGACTGAGCCAGCCAGGTGCCCCTACCCTCTTAGCAATTTTTTTTTTTAAGATTTATTTCGAGAGAGAGAGTGCCCATGTGAGTAGGTAGGGGTAGGGGCAGAGGGAGAGAATCTTCAAGCAGATTCCCTGATGAGCACCAAAAGGGATGCAGAGCTCTATCTCAAGACTCCCCCCCCCAGCAAATGTTTAAGTCCACATACATTATTGCTAAGTATACGCACAATGTTGTACAATTTACTCATCTTCTGTAACTGAAACTTTATATACTTTGAACAGCACCTTCCCCATTCTCCCTCCTTCAGCCCCGAGCAAATACCATTCTACTCTCAGCTTCTACAAACTTGACTGTTTTAGATACCTTGTATAAATGGAATCACACAGTATTTGTCTTTCTGTCACTGGCTTATTTCAGTGAGCATTATGATTCAACAATCTCACTTCTGGGTATATATCTACAAAAGCTGGGGCAACAGATGTGTGTATAAGCTTCTTCTGGGGAGATACTGGTGCCTTGGAATGGGCTATATGGAGAGGGCAGGGGATGAGCCTACAGGCTTCCCTGGTCTCAGGGGAGTATCACACTCAGCCTTGAGGTATCTGCCATTTGGGAAGCCTGACCCTCAGGCAGCACTTTTTAAGGGATGCAAATAAGCTTTGTTCAGGGAACACTGGGGAGTGGGTGTTTTTTGCCTGCTCCCTCTGAGCCTTGGGGTGACAGCCACAGAGAGCCCTTTAAGAATTATCAATTTGTGGGGAACCTGAGTGGCTCAGTTGGTTAAGCATCTGCCTTTGGCAGGCATCTGGCTGGTTCAGTCAGTTAAATGTCTGCCTTTGGCTCAGGTCATGATCTCAGGGTCCTGGGATCAAGGCCCATGTAGGGCTCCCTGCTCAGCAGGGAGTCTGCTTCTCTCTCTGCCTCTCCCCTGCTTGTCCTCTCTCTCTCTCTCAAATGAATAAATCTTTATTAGGAAAAAGAATTTTTTTCATATTTATTAAGTTGTAAGAATATATAGAATGCAATTTTTTATATTTACCTTTCAAAAAATTTTTGCTAAAGCTGATAGGGAAATTAATTTATACTCAAGTAGAGTATACTATAACTTTGAGCTGTCAAGGGAGAGGGAGCCCGTGTGAAATGAAGATATTTGCTATAGATCAACCACTCATATATATACCAAGGAGGTGACCCTGCTATTAATGTAAAATTTAGTTTTCTTTCATTTCATGATAATTATCAAAGTTTCTTTGGTATGAAGTGCCATATTTTACAAAGATTACGTTACACTGAGAAACTGTAATTTTATTTTTTGAAATGTTATGTGGACGAATACATTAGTGAAAAATAATTGACTTACTTTGTAAATATGTATCACTCATTCTATAAATATTAAATATTGATATTAAATATTGTTTTAATCCCTATGCAGCATTTTGATTACGAAAAATACTCTAGTTCTCCTCATGTTGTGATAGAGTTTCTGGCTCCATTCACAATTTCTAAAGTGGAAACTTAATCTAATACTCTCTAATGTCAAGTTGTTCCAGCTGATCATATTAGTGCCCTGCATGGTATATGATAGGAGGATAAGGAAAACTTCATTGCATCTATGCTTAGAATCCATTCATTTCTTTTAACTTCATCAAGCCCACAATTTAGATTCCCGATACTTTGAAAGGTACCATGAGAGGGACACTACATTATGGGCTTCAAAATCAAAGGCATATTATTAGTAAGGGAGGTTGTAAATCAGCTTAAAACATTAATCCTGATTTCTTTTTCTATCTCCAGTGATTTGGTATGGTCAGTGTGCTGTGAGCACCACTAAACACTGTTTACCAGTGGCTGCTTTATCAGTAGTCATCAAGTAGGCATGCTGAGAATGAAGGATATGCACAAGGCAAGACATCCCTCACATCATCCTTCACATGAACATCAACCTTGTCTAGACCCAGTACATAAAGATGCTGACTCAAACAAAAGTACTGATTGTTGTTTCTCTTTTGCTTCTTTCCATATTTGCACAGCCGATCATATCTCTTCACTTCACCACTGGGGTATTTTTTCACTTTCATCCTTGGGCACTTACAAAGGTCGTTCATTAAGCTTTAGTCAACTTCCACTATGTTAAGATATGATAGTATATTCTTAGAACAAGTCAACTTAATTAAATTTCAAAACTGATAATTATTTGAATCACTAGATTGCTTGAATCAAGCAGAATCTATATCCAGATGTGAAAGATAGGTATTATAATGTAAATGTCAAATTACTGGCATTTATATTAATTTTCTGGCTTGGGTTTTGCCACTTCTCTTTTCATGAACATAATTATAAAAATGTAGAGCGTGTGATTTTGCACAGAGTGTGTTATTTTTAACTCCCATTGCATCTGCACAGTATGCCTGAATAATAATTTTAAAAAATAACAATTGTTAATTATTTTCTGGGTATCTAAATGTGCTGACCACCAGCCTGAGAATTGTTTCAATGCCTTTTCACTGCAATCTGATAGTGGAAGTGTTGCTTCCAACCCCATTTTGTGGACTGGGAAACTGAGACACAGAGAAATCAGTATCAGGTAGCTAGTAAGAGTTTGAACTGATACTTAAACCCAGGTATCTGACTTCAGCTTGTCTTCATGACCATTTTCACAAGTTACCTATAGTTCACCAAGCAATTCTAATACTGATAATGCCGATGAAAATTTAGATCACATTTTAATGTTATTGTTAATTATTTTCATTGTTAAGTCTTGATTGGGAAGAAAGGCAATGGAGGAATATACTTTGTATCTTGGAGAGCACCAAAGAGCTTAAAATTGCCATCTTAGGGCAGTGGAATCCAATGTAACACAGGAGTCCTGAAATCAGTGCAGAGCCTGTGGGTGACTGAAGTGTGTTCTTTTCCAAAAATAAGTAATTTACTTCTTCTAAAAGTAAATTATTTTGAGAGTAACAAACATCTGTCTTATACATGGCCTGAACCAAATATTTTTTTTCAAGATTTTATTTATTTATTTGACAGAGAGAGATCACAAGTAGGCTGAGAGGCAGGCAGAGAGAGAGGGGGAAGCAGGCTCCCTGCTGAGCAGAAAACCCGATGCGGGGCTCAATCCCAGGACCCTGAGATCATGACCTGAGCCCAAGGCAGAGGCTTTAACCCACTGAGCCACCCAGGCGCCCCTTGAACCAAATATTTTTGAAATATTCTCGATTGTCCAAAAATCAAAAACAAAAACAAAATCCAAACCCAAACCCCAGGAATCCCCATACAGAAGGGAAAATATAGAAGAGATTTGTTTCTTGTATACAAATAAATCAGCATGGTGATAATCAGTTCTGAATCTTAATAACTTTCAAAAATCCTAGTCTGGAAGTTGAAAGTGGAATTCTTTACCAAACAGAAGCGAAATTAAACAAGTAAATAATTAATCCCAATCTTTTGTGGGCCACTTGAGTACTGGTGCTTGATCTCATTCTGAGCATCTTCTTCCAAGTTGTAACAAATCTCCAAGGATTCATCTGATGCTGGACTTGAATCAATAACTCATCCTTTCAGCTGCTGGTTCCAGACTCTTTCAACCTTTTCAATATATTGCTCTAACCTTTGCAATTTTTCCTGCCCTTTTCATCCTTGAATCATTTGGGTCTTCTTCATTTATTAAATTTATCCAGTTGGCATCCTTTTTGAACAACAACAACAATAACAAAAAACCAGTTCATTGCAGTGTTAATTGAATGAACTTGTGAATATATCTTGTAAGTATACGCATCTCAAGGAGTCTTTTAAAATAAAACTTCAGGGTTTATTTTTCTAGGTCTAAGAGTTTGAAATAATTTTTAACTATTATGAAAAAAAACTCATAGATTTTATTTCTTCTCTTCATTTCACTGATTAAATGTATCCGGACTGACGCACACAACTGAGTCATTGACAAATAGAAAATCATCTAATGGCAGTGCTTATAGTATAAGCTTTAACTATTTCTGATCATGCCACTTTCCCGAACTACGGAAAGTGGCTATGGGTTATCTGCTTCATTTGTTTCTAGTTTACTTTCATTTCAAGAGCCCTACGTTGCAAAAATCTTCAGGCTAGAGTTGTTTTGTGCAGATTTTGAATCTTGAAATTAATTTAGTTAAGATCTCACAAGTGTAAATATCATGAACTCATATTATGCTACCAGAGGCTCTAAATGAGATTGCCTTGCTGCTGCATAAGAGAATAAAAGGAACAGTAGTAAACAGCAAATGTGGGAATGGTGGTTCCCTCTGGTTTCAAACATTATATCCTGATATTTTCTTTTTCAGGTTTTCGGGTTTTCCATTTTTAATTTTGAAAGAGTTGGCCTTGTTTATTTGATTCTTGATTGTTTGACTCTCTTCACCTAAAGGTCAGAATGGCAAAAATGAAGAAAGATATAAAAATCAGAGTGTTCTAATAACCCAGCATGAGTCTAAGATCCTTGCAGCCTGTGTCTATGGAAAGCTCTGTTGATTTTCAGTAAGTTTTGACATCTGGAGCTCTCTGCTCAATGTGCAAGCCAGATTTGCTCTTTCTTCCTCTACTTTTTTTTTTTTTTAATCTTCTAGAAACATTGGAATTGGAGCTTTAAAGATTTTACTGCCTCCCCTTTAGAAGAATTCTGCAAGTAAGATGGGTTAAAAATGTTATTTGTATTTTAAAAATGCACAAGCTCACTGGGTTACTTTTTAATTTTCCTCTCTGTACCCAAGTGGATAGTTTAAGCAATGTCTAGGGTATTAGTAGATATTAGTGTTCTACTGCTTATTGTATTTAATAATAGCAGAATGTATCTTAGCAGAGAAGCACAGAAAAACTCCATTATTTTAGGACACTTGGGGAAACAAGAAAATATGATCTTCTTTCGGTAGCTTGTCTTATCGTAATAGTTTCAAGTTACCTGATTTCTGTCATCCAGGATTTATTTCATAAAATAGCCAAAAAGTAAACAATAATTTGTTAACTAATTAAACCAAAGCCATTACATAATTATGGAGATACTCAGTGTGCTTCTAAAAATATCTTAACATATTTGTAATTAAGTCCTTTAACAAATAGAAGCTTTAGAGACAGATTGTTGCTATTACAAAAAAAAGTAAAAATAAGCCAAATATCTGCAATGACTGACTCCCTGTGCCTATCTGTAAAGGGGCAGATAGTAAATATTTTGGGCTTTACAGCTCATATGGTCTCTGTTGCAACAACTCAACTTCGCCCGTGTAGTGCAAAAGGAGTCATAGACAATATTGAAATAGATGGTCATGGCTGCATTCCAATAAGATTCTATTCATAAAAAACAAGCAGTGGGCCAGATTTGACCCATGGGCACTAGTGTGCCAGCTCCTTCCTTATCCTCTTAATGGTAGACCTTTCATTTTTATATATTACTCTACAAATGCATGCTTAGCCCATTTATACATAAATTATCTGATAGTAAACAAAAATGATTACAAAAAAATAGTAAACAAAAATTTACTGTAGTAAATATTTTAGATGTTCTCACGAAACTTTTAACAGATCAAATAATTAATAAAGCATTAGACAGATATGAAAGTGTTATAAAATATAGTTGGATCAATATTTTAACATTAAGAAGTCATTGTGAAACAATTTACCTTCTTAATTTGCCACGAGTGCTTGAAACCTTCTGCTACATAGCTAGAAAAAACTGTAAACTTGCCCTTCAAAGGTATACCAATCTCTTTCTAGTTCTAGCACTCTCTTTTAAGTAAACTCTCTCTCGGGTAAATGATTAGACTCTCAGAGTTTCTCCCCTCTTTTCCTTTGTGTAGTGGTATGAGCGGGTATGAACAGTAGACAGCTGGGGTGTTTTCCAGGGATGGGAAAGGTGTCCCTAGAGCAACAGCTGAATTTTTGTTGCTGTCCTCTTGGTCCTTGGTAGTCTTCTCTATTTACATCTAAGGCTGATGAAAGGCATGGATGGTTCTTTTGCCATAGACAAGCTATAAGGGCTGGCCAGACTTTATCTCAGCATAAATATTCCCCTGAGGTTGGCTCTAACTCCCCTGGAACCACAGAACAGGGATGACCTGGCCCAGTAGTTTTCAACTAGATGGGCTCTTTGACCCACCTTGTTGATCCCCTTGCAACATCTCCAACCTACACCATCAGCTATTTTATATGACCTCAGTATGTGGCAGTTAGGAAATGATGGATCAGTCTTCTCACACAGTTGCCACAGGGGGACAGCTTGGTTCTAATTCCTTCTGCCCAAACTTGTGCTTTTCATGCTTCTTATTTTATGCTCACTGAGGTGCCTCTCACCCAGATTCCCAAACTCAGTATGGTACAAGATTTCTTTGAGGTTGGTTGGTTTGTTTGGCAACAATGAACTTGTTTTACTAAGCTACTCATTCCCCTTCGCCTCTGAAATTCAATATAGGATCAGGGGCAAAGAAAGATACCAACCTCTGATATCTTCTCTTTCTTTCTCTAGCTCCCTCTCTTATATGCAAAGCCTCCTCTTTCCCTTTTCTTTGTGAGGAAATCTCTGTAATAACCTTCTCTTTCTGAATATAACTTTCTCCTTCTGTAATAACTTTCTCTTTCTCTCTTGTTTTTTTCTAGGTACCATCTATGTATATCCTTGTACTCGTTTTCCTTGGTAACAAAACCTCCTAATTTTGCCTCCATTTCTTGAAGGGCTATAGGGAAACATGATCAACTAGAACAATAAAAATGTTTCACATATATGCCATAGGTACTCATTATAAAAGGTACTAAATTAGTAACTTCTCATTAAATATCTGCAAATGTCTTGCCATTACTTCATGATGAGACTATATTCTACCCTTCTGTCTTTCAACGGACAATGCGAATGTGCCTTTAGATGCTACAGAAGTCACAGAATCTCTGGTACTGAGAAGTTCAAGATTCATAATGTACTACCAAGAGGGAAATTAGGTATGTATGAGCTCACAGCATTTCAGATCCTGCATCTAGCCCATCTGCTCCCCTCTACACACAGACATGTACACACTATACTGCTATTTTTCCAAGAAGACAGAATTTTTGGATTTGCAAACTCATTATCAAATTGCAGACTGCTTATTTCCTAACATATTTTTTCCTCCTGACATATTGGCTATTTCCACTTTTTCTCATGTATCCCAGAAATATTGCCATTTAGAAGTCAAGGACTCTTTTTCACTTTATTCCTATTTTGTTGGTTAAAGGTAGAGATATTTACAATATTTTATTCATCGCCTAGTTTTCCAGCGGGCAACCATTGGAGGACTGCACTGTTCTCTTTGCTATACAAGTGCCTAATATACCAACCCTGCCTTCAAAGATGTCACAGTGCAGGGGTAAAGACAACATTAACTACAGTAAGTGTGAGAAATAGTGCAATAAGGGTAAGAACAAGCAGCCACAGAATTCCAGTGAGGGAAGTAATCATTCTAGCCTTAGCAGATGCAGAAAAGATCTGGAGAGAGAAGGCATTTGAACTGGTACCTGAAGATGGCATGACTAAAGTTTGGCAGATGGAAAATGTGGGGCAAAGTGCTGAAGGGAGGAGAGGATGAGTAGGTATAGGAAAATGATGCACAGGTCATTTGGGGAAAAGAGAAAGAGAGAGTGAGCAAAAGAATTCACCATTCATTGGGAAAGGGATAGTTTTTGCAGTAAATGGTGGTAGGATAAAAGGTTATCTTCATGCAATAGAAATAATTTGGAATCCTACCTCCCATCATCATATACCAAAAAACCCTCAAAATTGACCAATAACCTAAATATTAGAACTGAAAGTGTACTGCTTAGATGAAAACCTGACCACAGATTTGGTAATGGATTCTTAGCTATGATATCAAAAGCATGAGCAGTAAAAGAAAATAATAGGTAAACTGGACTTCAACAAAATTTAAAATTGTGTATCACAGAATAGTATTGAGAGTGAAAAGGCAAAATACAGAATGGGAGAAATTATTGGCAAATCCTGTATCTGATAAGATCTACAAATGGCCAACAAACACATGAAAAGACAACTGCCAATTGTCATTGGGGCAGTGAGCTACCACAATGAGATATCACTTCATGTAATTTTTTTTTCCACTTCATGTAATTTAAAAAAAGGACAATAACAAGTATTGGCAGGGATGTGGAAAGACCCAAACTCTTGTAAACAGATGGTGGAAATGGAAAATGCAGTAGCCACTCTGCAGAACAGTTTAGCTGTTTCTCGTAAAGGTGAACACAGACTACCAGATGACCCAGCCATCCCACTTCTAGGTTTAAATACAAAAGACCTGAAAAAGGACACTCAAACAAATACTTGATGCACATGTTCATTATAGCACAATTCGCAATGGGCACAATGTGGAAATAGCCCAAATGCCCGTCAGTGGATAAACAGACTGTGCCATTACTATGCGGCCATAAAAGGAATGGACAACTGAGACATGCTACAATGTAAATGAACCTTGAAAACAGTAAGTGAAAGAAGCCATACACATCTGACCCCTTGTCAGATATAATGTGTGATTTGGATGAAGTATCTGGTATAGGTAAATCCACAGTATAGCAAGCCTATTTGTGATTGCCAGAGGCTGGAGGAAAGGGGCTTGGGGAGTGATGGCTTCATGGGTACAAAGTTTCCTTTTGCAGAATGATAGTTTTGGAGGTAGACAGATGTTAACTACACAACACTGGAAATGTACTAAATACAAATAAAACGTATACGTTAAAAATCATTCTCTATCATGTTGATAACTGCACAACTAAAAAACCCAAGCTAAAAATCTTCACAGCTGTGCTACTTGGAGCAGAAATTGGAGGCCTTGGTCACATACTGGCCTGTTTACTAAAGCTAACTCACAATTATTTCCTAAGGAGAATTTTGGCCCCATTCACAAAAACTTCCCGAGTGGGGTGGGTTGCCTTCCTCTCAAGCATAAATCCTTGTTAAGCTCCTCAATTGCCTCATGAAGATGTGAACTCAATCTTTAACTCAACCGAAAATATGACTTGTTGTTTAATTTGTAACTAAGCTGATTTACATAGTATATAATAGTTACTGTTTTATTTAAGATTGACTTATGACATGAAATCTATAGAGAACTTCATTTTTTTTCCCAGGACACTGTAGGTTTCCCATACAGAATTTATCTGGGCCATCTTCCAATCTCCAATAACCACAACTCTTTTTCCTAGGGTCCTTCTTTGGATGCCAGAGCCTGCTCAGCCCACCGGGGATAGCCTGAAGGTACATCTAAATTAACCTCAACCAAGGCATGGCAGGAGTTGGTTCTTAAATACCATACTCCCCATGCCCTTGAATGGGACACCTCTAAGGTATGTGTTCTGCAGTGGTTCCACAGTTCTCCAGCAGGCTTTAGCCTCATCATCCATGGTAGTAACTTAGCTGATAATGCAGGTATTGCACTATTGGATCCCTTCCATTGTCTGTCTCACTTCTCCACTGCCACAGGTGTCACAGTAGAGTGACATCTCCACTGCCAGTGTTCTTGAGGTCTCTTCCCAACAGTGGCTTCTGAGGGAACTCTGACCATGACAGGGATCTTCTGAAATTGGCATCATCTCTATTTTTAAAGATGAGAAAACTGAGGTATACAGAGGCTTAGCAATTTGCTCAAGATCACAGAGCTACTAAGTGATGTTGCTAGGATAAAAATCCAAGACTGCAAAGCTGGGTCTCTGAATCACTCTGCATATGGCCTCTCAGGAAACAGGCAGAACACTACCTCACTGACTGCTCACTTAGGTATACATAAGACTTAAATTCTCTACTGAATAAATAATACTAGTATATGATTAGAGGACAGCCTTGCAATCTGTCTATTCATTTAGGGGCTCTAAAATCTACCATGATCAAATTGAATAATCCCAAAGCTCTGTACCTGAAATCTACTACATCTTTCCCCAGCCATGCTAAGACTGTATTCTGTGAATTTCCTTGTTGCAATGTCATCTATCCATAACATCAGATGACAGAGAAATATCCTAAGGGATTTATCATAATGTGTAGGTGGTAATGTTATCAAAGGTTTCCTTGATCCATTCCAGTCTTTTTTAATGAAATATTTGGGAGAAATGGCTTTCAGATGTTTGCAGCAGGGATAGTGGTTGACGCAAGTGATTGGCTGGTTTTTGACCTGTGGAGCATGACTGTGTCACACATTTTTCCTCCATATACTAGCAACTAGAAAGACATTTTGGCTTATCTAGAGCAAATGACAGGACTATACTATATATCCTCCCTGACAGCAGGTGATGTCCCTAATGTTGTTTCAACTTCCTAAAAAGTTTACATGTAATTCATCTTGTGTTTAATGTCTTTGTGATAACTTCTAAAAGTTTTTGTAACAAATGAGGGCATACATAAATGCACTTCTGAGCCACTAGCACCAGAGTTTATTTCAAAGCTTTTGATTGCTATAGAAACTACCTACTCATGACATGATACACGAATAGGAGTAGACTGTAGCTCTCAACTACTTTTAGATTTCTCCTGTCTTAGCCAGCTTAGGGATCCAGGTTAGGAACAGAAGACTACGTGAGGCTATGTATAAACTGTAACAATAGGAACACAGCAAGACCTTGAAAGAACTTTCAGTTGAGTATTATGTAAGGCAATGTATAGTCAAGACTATGTTTCAGGGGTCCATACATCTCTTATTGCCTCTGAACTTCAAAAGGGGATGGGATTGGATGGCTGGATGGAGACAAGGATGCATCTACAAAGCCATAACTACTTCCCTGATTATTCATTTGGGGGAATTTCACTTGCATGCTGGGTTTAGGAGTGAAGCATGACAGAATGCACTCAATTTCTTGTTCTTGGAAGATTAGTAGCTGTAATCACATAAGTGCATGAACTCCATTTGGGGGTAGGTGTATACATCAAGTTATAAGTGTGTGCTTATTTGCAGGCCTGGAAATAGACTGAGTAGACAGCATAGAATTTTGTTTGTAATGAGTACAATAATTTTTTTTTCAAGATTTTATTTATTTGAGAGAGAGAGAGGGAGAGAGAGCATGCATAGGGAGAGGGGTAGATGGAAAGGGAGAGGGAGAGGGAGAAGCAGGTCCTGCTGAACAAGGAACCTAATGTGGGGCTCAATCCCAGGACTCTGGGATCACTACCTGAGCCAAAGGCATACACTTAACTGACTGAGCCACCCAGGTGCCCCAATAAGTACAATAATTTTCGACAGTCTAGCAGCAAGTCATCAAAAATGCATTCTAGCTATATCATTTCTAGTAATCACTAACATATATTACCAACCTCGGCAGTCAACAAAATGCCAGGAATTTATGCACTGAGTCATCTGTGTAATAGGTGAGCATTTGGCTATGCCGTCAAACCCATTTTCTTAAATTCTAACTGCCAGTCTGGTTTTAACAGATGTAATGCCCAGGATGTCAATCAGAGTACAGGATATTACTTTTGAACTGGCTGATACTTCCAACATAACTTTATCACTTAATGTTTCTCTGTAATTGCCTTACTGTTATTTTTAAAAATTTTATCTCCAGTTATGAGGTCAGGAGTATGCAGGAAAATAATTTCTTGTAAAGATGAATGACACTTATTTGTCATATTTTGTGCTTAATTATGGCATGCCAATCATGATGATTCACAGTGACATAGGCCCTTGCAGCCCACAGAAATAATGTGGCACTGAAAAAGTCATGATTGGAACATCAGTTAAAAGCAAAAGATAGCATTAATAGTTCTATATTGCTTCAAAATTCCAATAGCAGTGGTAACTAAATTTCTGTCATTGTATCTGCTGAATTATTTTTAAAATTTGCATGAAGGACAGTAGAAAAAGTGATAATTGGACTTCATTTAAATTAAAAGGTTTTGTCCCTCAAAAGACATTATTAAGGAAGTGAAAATATCACCCACAGAATTAGAGAAAATTTTTGTAAATCATATACTGGATAAAGTTTTAATATGTAGAATATATATATGTATAGTGTTTGCATATGTATATATACATATAAAATGGTACAACTACATAACAAAATGACAAAGAACTCAATTAAATGTGCAAAGGACTTGAATACTTAAAAGGTTAAACATAGTATTGCTATTATGATCTATAAATTACACTTTTAGGTATATTGCAACATAACTAAAAAAAACCTCAGATACTGTGCACTATTGTTCATTATATCATTCTTCAAAATAGCCAAAGGTGGAAAAACCCCAAGTGTCCATCCACAGATTGCAGGATAAATTGCATGTAGTGTATGTACGTAGAATGGAATATTATTCAGCCCTAAAGGAAATGACGTGCTGATACTAAACATGGATAAATATCAAAAATATGCTAAGTCAAATAAGCCAGACACAAAAGGATACATATTATGATTCCACTTGTGTGAAATATCTGGAAAAGAAAAGAAAATTATATTATCCGAAGATAGATAGAGGTCACCAAGGGCTGAGTGGAAGGAGGACAGGGGGATCAAAATTATTTATTAATGGCTACATGGGTTATGTTTGAGGTAAAGAAAAAGACTTGGAGATAGAGATGAGTGATGACCTACAACACTGAATGTTATTAGTGCCACTGAATTGTACCTTAAATAATGGGTAGAATTTTGAATTTTGTAATATTTTATGACAGAAAAAACAAAATGTATAAAATCTGCACTCGTTAATGTAACAGGGCGCAAGCCCTTTCGCATGGAGACTACCTTCATTTTTTTTTGTTGTTGGTGTTAATTTTATTTATTTATTTGACAGAGAGACACAGACAACGAGAGAGGGAACACAAGAGAGGGGGTGGGAGACGGAGAAGCAGGCTTCCCGCTGAGCAGGGAGCCCGAAGGGGATTGTGACCGGAACAGAAGGCAGACACTCAACCACTGAGCCACCCAGGCGCCCCTAGACTACCTTCATTTTGAATTTTCCTCCCACTGGCCTGCTGTTCTGAAAGAGATGGTTTTCAAATGAGTTGTGTTGATTAAGTAATAATTAATCATTCACATTTTCTTTTCCCCCCCCACATTTTCTAATTGAGATTTAAAATTGCTCAACACAGTTTCTGTAGAGGGAAGGGAGTAGTTATTTTTCTCACTGAGTTCCTGTAATTTCAGCTAATCTACTTCACCTTTTCATTTACCTGCATGGCCATTTTACAGGGAAATGGGTGATTGATTTTTATTCGAGCTTTAAATATAATGCCCTTATTTCTTCCTTCAAGTATCCCTAGCGGGCTAGGGTTCTAAGTATCCTGGGATGGTAGCTTCTAGTACAAGAAGCACTTGACTAGGAGTCAAAAATGGTATGTTCGGATTCTAGCTCTGTCACAAACAAAATGGGCTTAACACATCTATTAAATATAATATCCATTTTGACTTACAATTCAAGTTAAAAGCATAACCTGTATTAAACATTTTGCTTCATAAAGGCTAAAATAAAGGGAAGTATCAAGGTGTGCCAGGCAAAAGGAAACAAAAAGAAATCAAGAATTTAATACCTGTTATCAAATAAAATATAATGAGCCTAGAAGCATTACACATGGGAAAGAACAGCATTTTTAATGTTAAAGTCAGAATTAAAATGCATATATAGTAGTTAAAAGAATGCATTAAAAAACATGGCAACTACAGCAAATGCAAGAGAAAATAATAGATAAAAATACTGCAATATTAGAGTACTTTAATACTTCACTAAAGCTATAGTAGATGAAACACAGAATGAATAAATAAGGTACATTATATTGATGTATAGCAAACTTGACATGCCAGCAATAAAGAATATAACTTCTTAAGTCATATGGAATATTTACTTGTTTTTAGTTTGGCAGCATTTGAATGTTTTAAAAAAAATATGCTGATGATGTCACTACATTGTTCATATTTTCATATTAAATTTAAAAATATGGGATAATAAATAAGCCCATAGGCACCAAACTTAAACATTTATACATCTGGTTGTTTAAATATAGTACAAGTAAGCAGATTTTTAGCCATTTAGAGCTTTCCTGTTTTGCATACCTCCTCAAAACCACACCCAACATCTGCTATCTAGAGATGACATAAACTGTAGCCCGTAAAAACTCCAAGTCTTTGCTGCCCTTCAGACTTGTCTGACAGACCCCTATACTGCGCTACTGAGCAATATCGCCCAGACACACCAACCTCTAGTGTGATTCCTTGCTTCCCTCAGGAGTTCCTTTCCCCTTTCCTCCTGAAGGTAGCTCTGTACTGTTGCTTCAAGAAGTTGCCTGGCTCTGAGGCTCTTCCTCCTTGAATGCACCCTATCCCACTGCTGCCCAAATAAACCTCATTGGGCTTCTGCCCCCTACTGATCATATCTTTTTCCCTGATGGGCCTTGAAGTCCCTCAAGCTCACTGCAAGGTGTGAAAAGGGCAGTGATGAAATACGGATTGCTCCTGATCTGCTGCGATATGAAGTGTTGTAAAAATCATGGCTTAGGCTAAGGCTACCCAAGATGTCTTTCCTATACCTCTGGAAGTTGTAGTGGAGACACTAAGGTACCACCCAGATAACCCTTCAAAACTGAAGCCCAGCGAGTGGAAGTAAAGCCTCCTGAGAGCTCTTTTGGAGAACTGTCTTTGATTGAAGCCAGGAGAGCACGCTTGCTCAAGGTCAGGATGTTTTTTCCAAAGGCTGACTGTATCCATTGTCTGGTTGATGCAGGGATATAAAGTTTTGATTACAACACTTCAGTTTAGGGCTACTTTGAAGAGCCTTTCTGGTTTCAGACCATCACATGAGGTCAGCTAAGACTTTTTGTGTGTGTGATTGAATCACAGCCCACACTCTGCTTAATCCTGCTTCATTCTCTCTCCCCACAGGTGTTGCTCCTGAAAGCACTCCTTAATAAACTTCCTGGGAATTAATCTCCTTTTCAATATATGCTCCCTGACATTTAGCAGGGTTAGTTAAGCTAATTCTGAGTGGCAGACTGAGAAATACTTGTAAAATTTTTTTCTTTTTCTTGCTTTTTTGGGAGGAAGCGTTTTGTTGATAATTTTACATGAGTTCAGGTGTACAACATATTGATTCAACAACTCTGTTTTGCTATGCTCACCACAAGTGTAGCTACCATCTGTCACCATACAGCGCTCTTTAAAATATTGACTATATTCTCTATGCTTGTGCCTTTTATTCCCATGACTTATTCATTCCATAACTGGAAGCCTGTAGCTTCCCACTCCTCTTTGAGCCATTTTGCCCATTCCCCCACCCTCTCTCCTCCGGCAACCTTCATTTCTCTGTATTTACGCGTCTATTTCTGCTTTTTGTTTATTCATATGTTTTGTTTTTTAAATAACACATATAAGTGAAACCATATGGTATTTGTCTAAAATTTAGTTTACTAGTTATTTATCAGTGTTTTACAGTTATATTTTATTTATAACAGTATTGTTTATTGGGTAAGAGCCCAGATCCTGAGGCTAGACAATGCATTCAAGCCCAGCTTCACTATTTCATATCTGATTACTTTAGACAAACTGCTGAAACTTCTAAGCCCTCAGTTTCGTTGTCTTTAAACTAAACATAATAATACCTACTACAGACAGTTCTATGAGGATGAAATCAATATTTTTATGGGGCTTAGAAGAGTATCTAACATATAAACTCAATATACATGTTTATTTAAGTCAAATAAGCAAGCAGAAATAAAGTTAGCCAGCTATGTATGTATAAAATTATTAGATACAAAGGAGTAATATTTTATCATTCGTACATTTTTGTAATAGATCTGGATCGTATTTAATTATGGAATAGCTGGGGTGCCATTCAAGGGCATTATTTATATTTGAAATATGATTCATGGAATCATAATTAGTGTTAATTAAATGGGAAAACAGTGTTTTACTTTTGATTTGTTCATTCAGTTGGTCATTAGAATGCTACAGAAGAGCACTATGGGTGGAATATAGTAGGTAACTCAATAGTAACGTCGTGGTCAGTGTTTACATCAGATATTGCTACAAATATGCTGCAAAACAAACCATCTTAGAACTGTGATTTAGAATAAGAGTACACTAACCCACATGTGTAGTTCAACTGGGGTTTAGATAATCAAGGTTAGGCTTTTTGTGTCCTATCTGAGAATCCATAGAAATAAAAAACTCAAGTCAACATTTGATATTACAGAATGGATGTTTCATACTTTTCTGCTTATCTCATATAAGGGAAATAATGAATGTATTTTATAAAACTAAAAGAAAATCCATTCTAAGATTTCCCTTTTTTGGCTGGGTGCAATTATTCATGACTTACTGTTGCTGTTTATTCTTCCTGAGTTGTGGTAGCTAAAATGGATGTCCAACTGGGTAGGAGGAGGACCACTTCCTCCTTGATAGAAGTAGACAGAGTCTTTATTGAGTTATTTTATCACATGTAAATGCTGCTCCAATATTTTTCATAAATATTTTTCATTTCACTTGTACCACTTTAACACAAATTCTAACACAATTCCTAAACTGATAGGAGGAAAAGAGTAAATGGCATATTCATCTTGTATCCAAGCATGAAATTCCTGGGTACAGTGGCAAACTCTCCACATATGACATTGGTTTATTTGTTAGAATGGGATTGAGAATGCTAATAAACTCATATATGGGGGCACCTGGTTGGTGTAGTTAAACGTCTGCCTTCAGCTCAGGTCATGATCCCAGGGTCCTGGGATGGAGCCCCACATCAGGCTCCCTGCTCCATGAGGAGCCTGCTTCTCCCTCTGCCTCCTGAAGGAGGCAATGAAGGAATGAACCTTCATTCCTCCTGCTTGTGTGCTCTCTCTCTCTGTGAAATAAATAAAGTCTTTTAAAAAAAGCTCATATATAAGAAATTCAATATATTTAATAATTAATAATTATGTGACAAGTAGTATATAAAATTACAACACACGTAAATTCTTTATATATGTAGAATATAGGATTTTGTATATAATAACAAATTCTATAGAGTATATATAAAATATAATATGCATATGTTATATATGTATATATGTATGCATATATATACATATATGCACACATTTAGATAAAGAGGATTGAGTAATTGGTAGATTACTTTTTAACGACTGAATTTCTTTTTTTTTTTAAAGATTTTATTTATTTATTTGACAGAGAGAGAGAGAGATTACAGGTAGGTAGAGAGGCAGGCAGAGAGAGAGGGGGAAGCAGGCTCGCTGCAGAGCAGAGAGCCCGATGCAGGGCTCAATCCCAGGACCCTGAGACCATGACCTGAGCCGAAGGCAGAGGCTTTAACCCAGTGACCTGAGCCAAAGGCAGAGGCTTTAACCCACTGAGCCACCCAGGTGCCCCATAACGACTGAATTTCTTATATGTGATTTTTATTTACAAAGCTCTCCATTCTTTCCTATTTCCAAAAGCTCATCCCCCAAAGCAGTGGGGTGTGAGATTTTACTACCAGCATCTATTGTTTTTCCATTAGAAAATGTCTCATTACAGATTTATCACTACTGAATCCATCACTGTGAGAGCCAATTCTTCCATGGCATCCCTCATTCTCTGAACTCTAATCACCATGGACAGTGTACATCTACTTTTCTGACTGTAATTCTCATTTATTTCTAAGTCCTAAAACTGTACCACATCATCTTCTGGAAATTTTGATCTGTCATCAAAAAAATCACTCATACCCTTGGATCAACTTCTCTAATGTTTTCTGTAACCTCTCAATCTACCTGAAACCGGGCTCTCCCTTGTGAGGACGATTCTTCCCCTGCCTAGCCGTTTCATATGGTGGCTCTTTTTTCTCCTGTAACTTCCCTCTCCTAAAATTCTCCTGCTCTGAATCTTAGGCCATCAAATAAAATCATGTATCAAAATGAACTCTTAACTCTTCATCAGTCTCTCATTTCTTGATGGCTTTTAAATTCCAGCTAAAACATTATTCTTATAATCCCTGGGGACCTCAATATCCTGTCTGTAAATGTCCCCAATCATCTTGCTCTCCATCCAACCACAACCACTCACTCCTGGGTTCATACCTTAGATTGAATCATTCTTAATAACTGCATTCCCTCCATGATGTCAATTTCAAGTGTCTCATTCTCTTACTGGTACCCTCTATTACCCCAGTTCCAGAAATTCTTTAAATCTCTTCCCTCCTGATGTCCTTACACCACATAATGAATTTCATGGTCTATAATTACAATAACTCTCTTGCATACACTCTCATCTTCATTGCTTGCCTCTCTGCCCCTAACTTGCATAATGTACTTATAAATGGTGAGCTCATCCAAGCCTGCCTCTGTTCAGATGAATGCGGCTGGAGAAAATCATACAATTGTGCTGGAAGGTCTCACTTTAAACCTATGACCATTAATTTCAAATAGGCCCCAAATGATACCTTGCAATCATAACACATTTCCTGAGCTTTCTCACTCTGACAATTTCATACCTTTTTCTCTTCTCACACAGCCAAAACTTCCTCCCACATCTTCAGTCTCAACTAATAATTGATAGTTCTGATTTACTAAGAACACAGAGACAATCAAATGAGAACTTCCAAAAGCTTTTGCTGTCTCAATGAGCCAGAGTTCATTTAACCATATAGCGTGCCTTTCCTCCTTTTATTGTGGAGAAATTTTCAGAATTCTTGTTTAGGTCATTCTCTCTGCCTGTCCACTATATACCATCCCTACTGGCTCCAGCAATTCTTTATCACTAGCCTCAATCCTCCCCCTCCTTCTAAATCATTCTCATTTGCATAGAAAATGCTATACTTTCTCCAGTCTTTAAAAGAAACTGTTATGCCTGTATCATCTTCCAAGATACCTCCCCATTTCCAAGCCCCTTCATTTATAACAGAGCTCCTTAAAAGAGTTGAGACCTCAAGAGTTGAGAGCTCCAATTTCTCATCTCTCGTTTCCTTTCGGCCTGTTCAGTCAGATTTATCTTTACATTTCACCAAAGCAACCATCGTCAAGGTCACTATGATCCCTATGTTGCTAATTTCAATTACTAAATCTTATTTCTCATCTTACCTCACTTAACAGATGATTACCTCTTCCACTCTGAAACGGTTTTTCACTTGCTTTCCAAGACAGTATTGTCCTGGTTTTATTGCTGCCTCATGTCCCACAGAGTGTTGGTATTTTTTGGTTATTCCTCCTCTTCTTACATCCTCTAAATGTTGGAGTATACTTGGTGTGAAGTAATAAGAAATACGTATATTGGTCTCTGCCACTGTTCCTGAAACAGAGCTCCTAAACCTTGTAAATTCCTAAGTGGAGAACACTAGAAACATCTCTTGTAATATTTCTCTGTGACCTTGTCCCTGACGTAGATCTCCCCAAACTCTTGTGATTGCCTGAGTCATGAGAGCACCCTGGGCATTATTTTTTCTAATGTGGTGACTCTTGGTGGGCTGCTGCTCACCAGAAAGACTAAGCCATGATTACAAGCTGGAATTTTCAGCCTCATGCCCCCCAGTCCTCTAGAGAGGGGAGAGGGGTTGGAGACAGAGTTAATAATTGATCATACCTCCATGGAGAAGCCTCCATAAAATCCCGATAGTAGGAGGCTTGTGGAGCTTCCAGGTGGGTGAACACATCCATACAGGGAAGGCGATGTCAACTCTAGACCTCGAAAGCTTCTGTGCTTGTGACCCTTCCGGAAGTGTCACAAGTGAAGTGTCCTGTGTGAGGGCAAAGAAAGACTCATGGGAAAGAAACAAAGTAGTTTGAAAAACCTGCAGTTTTTACTTTACACTAGGACTCAATCTCGGGATATCTTTTTTTTTTTTTTTTAAGATTTTATTTATTTATTTGACAGAGAGAAGAGAGATCACAAGTAAGCAGAGAGGCAGGCAGAGAGAGAGGGGCAAAGCAGGCTCCCCGCTGAGCAGAGAGCCGATGTGGGGCTCGATCCCAGGACCCTGAGATCATGACCTGAGCCGAAGGCAGAGGCTTTAACCCACTGAGCCACCCAGGCGCCCCAATCTTGGGATATCTTATCTTCTCCATCTACAGCCCTATCTTCGGTGATCTCATCAAGCCTTGTGGCTTATATCATCCATGTGCTAGTGAGTCTCAAATTATTTTTCTCAGCCTACATACATTTCCTAAATTTGGATTATTAAATAATTATAATTATTATATATATAAATATATAAATTATTATATATATATATATATAAATTAAAAATAAAGTGGCCTACACATGATCTCTTTTATATCTAATAAGAACCTCAGAAGGTAACTTGTCTCAAGCCAAACTTCTGCTCTGTCTCTAAACTTCCTCCTCCTATATTCTTCCCTATCCCATTAGTGGCAACTCTTTTCTTCTCCTTTTACTAATCTGTCAACAAATCCTGATGACTCATATTTTCAAAACTGACCCCAAATCACCCTTTTCATTCTACTACATCTACTCCTACCATCCTCATCTGAGCTACCGTTTCATGGTTCACCAATTAGCTTCCTAACTGCTCCTTCTGCTTTTCCTCCAAACTATTCTACCAACTGCAATCAGAGGAAAATTGGAGAAACTCTGGTCAAATGAGATCACTCCTGTGCTCCATGCCCTCTCATGACTTTCCATCTCATTCTGAGTACACCCCAAAACGACCTCCAAATTCCTATGCCATTAACCCAGCAGTTAGTAGCATTTAATATTGTGTGTTGCTGCCGGATAGAAAGCACAGGAAGGTCTTTCAGATAATTGCCACGAAAATTTATTAAATACTGTTGGCATCTGAGCGTGGATTTTGGATGTTCTATAAAATTTTCCTTCCCATCATATCTAATGACCAATTTTCCACCCAACTGAGCTCAGGTTCCAATCATACGGATTTCTAATTATGATTTACAGCATAAAGCAGGTATGTTTCCTAGCTAATAAGTGAGGCTGCTGATTTTATTGTAAAGCACAAAGTGATAGCGTTTGTTATGCAAAGATGTATGGATGCTTGCCCTTCAGAAAAACCTGTACTCTGAAATTTAGACCTACTTTTACCAGTAGAATATTTTTTATGAAGAGAACAGAAATTGAACCTATTAAAATAATTTATAAATAACTTCTGGGTTTATGAAAAGCATCCTAAGCCATAGGGCAGTTTCTCTTTTATATTGTTTTACGCAGTTTGCTTAGCTTCAGAAATACAGGTAAATATATTGTAACAGCGTACTAATACCTGCTTAAGAGATTATAGAATATTGGGTTTGCAAGTAGTTTGGCTTTCCTCCCTTTCTAGGAAGCAATGAACAGCTCTGATCTCTTGGATAGGCCCTCACTAATTCACTGAATCCCATACCTTCTCAGTGACATAGAGCCTTCCGGGAGTTTTCCCTTTTGTCTCCTGTATAATAAATTAGTTCCTCCTTGTTGCATAATTTCTATCAACATGCACATGTTATAATTGCTTGCCATGTCAAAGGGCATGCTCCCTTTACCCTTTATCCCTGCCAGCAACCATCCCATTTCTCTTGGAAATTCATAGCAGAGCAACTTGGAAGGTCATCTATACATAGTGGCTCACTTGTACCACATTTTTTTAACCCTGGCTTTCTAGTTTTATTTCTCTTCAGTTTACTGTTCTTTTTAACTTCAGCAATGACCTAACACTGTCAGATCTAAGCATCTATACTCAGTTCTCATCCTGCTCAATCTGTGAGCTCCATTTGACAAAGTTAATCATCACTGCTTCTATGACCCTCAGCATCTAGGAGTCAATTTTCCCTTGATTTTTCTCTTATCTCTCTAGTAACCCCCTCCTCATTCTCCTTCCCATATTTTTCTCCCATTTCTTATCCTCCTGATTTCTAAGGTCCAGGACTCATTCTTCTGTCCTCAATTTTTTTTTTTAATCCACCCTCATTCCTGATAAAGTCCCATAGAGTCACACACAGATACCAGTAAATTCTAAATTGATGGCCCCAGCCTTGACCTCTCCATAAATCCAGACTCATATAGGTACCCGCTATGTCAATATTCCTCCCACGGATGTCTACAAGGCTTTTCAAACTTTCTTAGGTGCTCTGCTCAAGTGACACTTTATCAGATAGGTCTTCCTATGCCACATTGTATTAAATAATACCCAAATTTTTTCTAACTCATTGTTTTATACAACAATGCCATAAGCATAAACATTCTGTTTCTTCTTTTTTTTTTTTTTTAAGATTTTATTTATTTATTTGATATAGAGAGAGATCACAAGTGGGCAGAGAGGCAGGTAGAAGAGAGGGAGGAAGCAGGTTCCCGGCCTAGCAGAGAGCCCGACACAGGGCTTGATCCCAGGACCCTGAGATCATGACCTGAGCCAAAGGCAGAGGCTTTAACCCACTGAGCCACCCATGCGCTCCTCTGTTTCTTCTTTGACTTAAACCTGCCCTACCCTCACCAACACACTCTGGGGTATATGCTCTAGTAAAGTAGAGGATTTGTTTTCATCCTTATTTTTTTTTTTTTAAAGATTTTATTTATTTGACAGAGAGAAACACAGTGAGAGAGGGAACACAAGCAGAGGGAATGGTAGCGGGAGAAGCAGGCTTCCTGCCGAGCAAGGAGCCTGATGTGGGGCTCGATCCCAGGACCCTGGGATTATGACCTGAGCCGGAGGCAGACGCTTAACGACTGAGCCACCCAGGCGCCCCTGTTTTCATCCTTATTTTATCCCCAGTGCTTATTATAGTGAATAGCACATGGTAAGAACTTAATAAATATTTGCTGAGTAGATAAAATAATAATAAAGAGGAGAATAAAATCAGTATACAGACTTTGAGTAGTGACATTAGCAAAAATGGCTGAAAAGGGAGCTTACTCTTCCACAGAAACATGGAAAAAACAAGCAAAAATTTTAAAAATCAACTTTGCCAGAACTCCAGAAAAACAAAGATTTGGAGCAACCAAGGAAATGCTGAAGACAAAGCCAGCTCAAACATGATGGAAGAGCTTTGTGGTGTTTTAATGTAACCCTGCCACATCCCCCCTTCCTGGCATGGTAGCTGTTTTTGTTTTTGTTTTTGTTTTTGTTTTTGCATGGTAGCTGTTTTAAAGATGACAGCTCGTGCTCATGGTGTGATTCTCTGGTTCCATGGGGAAAGAGAGGGCACTTTGTTACCAGGGAATTTTAACTGTCTGTTTTGACCTGTTTGGAGGTTCCCTGAAGGATGGATGCACTGTGCTCGCCTTTGCTTCACCTAACTGTGAACATTCTTAGAGCAGAAAAGCTGCTAAGCAATGGGTGTTCCTTGGAAACACTGAAAAGGGAATGAACACTCTGTTGCCTCCGAGGACAAAAAATTAAAGTTTAGTTAAACAAGAGAGATGCCGAAAGCCTAAAAGGAAAAGCTGGAGAGAGAATTACTATGCCTCATAAGGGCTTTAAGAAAGCTCCCATGTATAATGGGGGAATCTAGAAAGACGTGTTGATGCCCAGATCAGGTTTCACGTTCAGAAAAATTAAGATGATCATAAGCTTTCACCTAAGGGTGATCTTCATGCTTAGGACAAGAAGGAAGTGAAGCCTAAGGGTTTAAATGGCCTGGCTGAGTGTTAAAGAACTGCCCCAAAGTGGTTAATCTGCAAAGACTGGGAGAATTTTTGCGGCGTCACCCTGGCATTTAGGAAATTCACTGTAAAACCACTGGCTGACCAAACAATAAAAGAACACAGAGTACAGAGGTCACACAAAAGAATAAAATCTTTACAACGTATTTTTGAAGAGTCACTACTCAAGCAACCACAACCCGTATTAAATAACAACAAATCCTGAGGAGGGGGAAGAATCTCATTTTCACCGTACATCTCTGTAATATTAAAAACAGTTTTGTCCAAGGTCATGCAAAGAACAAGACATTTTGTTCCATTCATAGGAAAAAAGAAATAAACAGAAATGGTCCCTGAAAAGCACAGATGATGGACCTACTGGACAAAGACTTTCAATCAGCTCTTCTCAAACATACTTGAGGTAAAAACAAACAAAAACAAAACCAAAAAAACATGGAAAAGAAATAAACTAGAAGAATGATATTATGAGGAAGTGGATCTTCATTCACTTCTATGATGCTCATTGTGACTCTGGTTTTCTGGAGATAACAACCATACTTGACAATGAGTGTCTTCATTTCTTTGAGGGTGAATTTCAAGCCAGGTGGAATGTAAACATTGCTTACTATGAGATTTTTTATATTGTTATGTGGTTGTCTACATCCTCCATTCCCAGCCACATTACAATAATAAACT
Source organism: Procyon lotor (assembly GCA_028646535.1). Lineage (NCBI taxonomy): Eukaryota > Metazoa > Chordata > Mammalia > Carnivora > Procyonidae > Procyon > Procyon lotor. The sequence continues at coordinate 76,770,024 of CM053612.1, forward strand.
CAGACCTACTTCTATACATAAGTTCAGAAAGTTTGTTTATTTGTCAGATTTTAATTGGTTATTATGGCACCCGTCTGCTTAAGAATACAATACTGAATAATGATAAAGATGACACACTGAAAGGTCCCAAAGCATTCTGAAATTTCCAAATATTATGCCAATTTTTTTCTCCAAACTCTGCCATTATCAGACTGACCCCACACAGGCAGAGTTCTCATGATTTCGTTCCTCCATTTATTCATTCAGGGCATACTATATAGCAAACAGACAGAAGACTTTAAATTGGCTACAAGGACATGCTTTCCCTTGAAAAAGCATATTTAACTTTCAAAGAATTAAAACACCTACCTCTTGGATTATTTAATTCTTTAATCTCTTAGAGTCTATAACCTTTTTGGTTTACAATTTTCAATGACTAATTAATGCCTTTCGAGTATCATTTCAAGATTTCCACATTGTCCCTCTACTTTTTTATTCATCATTCAAACACTTATGAGCTTGCTGATTTCTATACTTGCTTTATTGTCATTATCTCCATCTCCAGTTTCTGTTCAGAATGTTGCCAAGAAGAATAACTGGAAAGACCAGAAATGTTATGGAATGTCTATTGTTATTAGTGAGTCATTAGATAAATTTGATAAAATCTCAGTTATTTTCAATTTTAAGATTTCCTTGTTTCTTGGAAGTTAGGAATATTGAACAATTTCACAGGTCCCCAAGAACATTGATCCTTACATTCAAAAGTATAAATAAAACTAATGAAATCTTATGGTAAATTTTGGGGTAAAGTGGTTTTTCTTTTATGGGTGACAAATAGCTATAGGCACAAACATGCCACTGGATTTTTACTTAAATGAGTCTAGTTGTCTTGTCAAGATCATATCCTTTTAAATTCAACTATTACAAGCAAGCATGGTATAAAGTATAGATAACTTTATCTATATCTTGTTTCCTTAGATTGCATAAACATCAAAGTATGTTTTTAGTAATAAAATAGCTTTTATAAATTTAAGTGATATCTTCTAAGCTTGATTATTTTGAGATTCATGGTATACTTGAATCAGTTCTTACTATTTGATGTTCCAAAACTGTTTTGCAATGAACCAATCTGCTATTTTAGTATAATAAAGAGAAGGTGAATTTTCATAAACTATCTATACTTAATCAGATTTGTACTTATAATCTTTGAAATATGAAGTCAACTGTATCACTCTTTCAAAACTTTGCAAGGGAATTCATAAATTAGTAACACGAGATCTTTCTAATTTTGCTATGAATGATCCAGAATCATAAGTAAAATGTTGATAAAAGTGCAAAGTGGGGAGCCTGGCTGCCTCAGTTTGGTAGAACATGTGACTCTTGATCGCTGGGTGAATTCAAGCACCATGTTGGGTCCTAGTGCTTACTTTAAAAAAAAAAGTGAAGGGATTTAGAGTCAAATGGTTCTTACAAGTATATAACAAGATTTTAGTGCATGTACAAGGTAATCACAGACTAATATTTTATATTGTATTTATTTTTTAGAAATAAATTTATTTTAACAAACTAGTATATCACAAAACAATGATTAATGAAAAATGTAGAGCTTACAAAGACAAATTTGAGGATAAAAAGCCTTACACAGATATCCTAATTAATCTCTTTCTTCTATTGATATTTTTAAAAAATTATGTTGTTGCTATAACTGACAAGATTTGTGACCTTGTGCAAGTTTTTTATCCTGTTATTTCAATTTCCCTAATTATAAGATTGGGAAATTATAGCACTTACCTCATAGGGGTTTTTCTGATCATTAAATGAGATGATACAAGCCCAATACCCACAACAGAGATGAGTATATTAAGTACTCAGTAGTTAGTTACTGTTAATTACTATAGTGAGCTTGATAAATTTGCATTTATTAAGGAGTAAAGTTAACATTTTGTGGAATTATAAGAATTTTTTTTTTAATTTTGTTTATTTATTTGACAGAGATCACAAGCAGGCAGAGAGACAGGCAGAGAGAGAAGGAGAAGCAGGCTCCCCGCTGAGCAGAGAGCCTGATGTGGGGCTCGATCCCAGGACCCTGAGATCATGACCTGAGCTGAAGGCAGAGACTTTAACCCACTGAGACACCCAGGTGCCCTGAATTATAAGAATCTTAAGTTGGCATATTGAAGAAGGGGAAATTTTCTTTTTCTTTCTTTTTACTTTATTAATGGTTTAGTAACAAGTCTCACCTTTGGTGAAATGTCTTTGAATATTGTTTTTCTTATTGCAAAGACTAAGAAAAGAATACACACAACAACACTCAAGTATCAGAAGGAGATGTCATTCTTTTTGAATTTGCCAATTACAGACAGTAAAAAAATCATAACTTCTGCAACCTTTAAATATCTGTCATAAGTAGTTGTTTTTCAGAGTCTGGCCCCATGATCGTTTGATAGTGAATCCCTTAGCTGCTAATTAAAGCTTCTTGTTAAAATAGCAGCTTTCTGAACACCAGCCCGACTGAATGAATGCTGACTCTCAGGAGGTGAGTCTAACCATGCTCTCTTTAGCAAGCTCCATAGGTGATTTTTACACATAGTAAATATTGAGAAATTCTTATCTAGCATGACATAAGAAACCGCTATCAGTCATTTTGCCTTCTGGCTTTCACATGAGTGAGGATTTTCTTCTTTATTTTACAAATAGTTTTTGATTTCCATCTTGGATCAGTGAAGAGAATGAACAGCGATTACTGGCAGCAATTTTGAGGCTTCAAATGGAGAACCAGACCTATTGTAGACTGGAAATAAATACCAGAAATCAAAGGTTCTCTTTCTTTTTAAAATGAAACTGATGGGTTTTGATGTAATTTCTCTTTGTGAAGTGTGATAGACTCGTGAGTTTTATGGTTCCTCACCTAAGAAACCCCATTATCCCTTACGACATTTCTCAAAGAAATAGTGGCACGCTGGTTTTTTTTTTTAGAAGTAGGCTCTATGCCTAACGTGGGGCTTGAACTCACAACCTCAAGACCAAGAGTCACATGTTCTACCAACTCAGCCAGCCAGGCCCCACTAGACTGATTTTTAATAGGGTCGATTGAATATCTTTTTTTTTTTTTTAAGATTTTATTTATTTATTTGAGTGAGAGCACAAATGGGGAAGGACAGAGGGAGAGGGAGAAGCAGAGTCCTTGCTGAGGGGGGCCTGAGGTGAGGCTTGATGCCAGGACCCTGAGATCACGACCTGAGCCGAAGTCGGACACTTAAACTGACTAAGCCATCTAGGTGCCCCAGAGCTTTTTGATATCTTTTGAGATAAAATGTTAATAGTTCTGTTGCAAACCATAATACTATAATTTTTGTTTAAAAGTGATTTATTAAAAAGAGTTCTCATCTTAAGAATATTTAACATGAGATCCACATTTTAAAACGTTTTAAATCTACATTATTATTGTTGAATATAGGTACGATGTTGTACAGCAGACCTCTAGAGTTTATTCATCTTGCTTAACTTAAATTTTATGGCCATTTATTAGTAACTTCTCATTTCCCTCTTTCCCCAGCCCCTTGGACATTCCGCTTTGATTCTGTGAATTTGTTTTAGAGACCTCATATAAGTACAGTCGTGCAATATTTGTCTTCCTGTGACTGGCTTATTTCACTTAGCACATATGTCCTCCAGTTTCATCCAAGTTATCACATATTATGGAATTTCCTTCTTTTTTAAGGCTTTATTATACTCCATTGTTGTATATACCACATTTTCTTTATCCATTCATCAGTCAGTGGACATTTAAGTTGTTTTCAACTTAATAGTGAACAGTGCTGCAATGAACATAGAAGCGTAGACATCTCTTTAGGATCCTGATTTTTATTCTTTTGGATAAATATCCACAAGTAAAACCACTTGATTTAGAAGAGATGTTCATAAACTGATAATCACTAAAGAATTTGTATTATTGGGGCGCCTGGGCGGCTCAGTGGGTTAGGCCTCTGCCTTCAGCTCAGGTCATGATCTCAGGGTCCTGGGATAGAGCCCCGCATCAGGCTCTCTGCTCAGCAGGGAGTCTGCTTCCTCCTCTCTCTCTGCCTGCCTCTCTGCCTACTTGTGATCTCTCTTCTCTCTGGCAAATAAATAAATAAAATGTTTAAAAAAAAAAGAATTTGTATTATTTATTAATGCTACCAAATTGGTATTCCACAAATATTTACCATATTAATTTTGTTTTGTAGATATTATCTCCAGAAGAAAATATATTCAGGTGTCAACTTTATGAAGTCATACATAATACTGGTGGTTATTCAGATGATAAGTGCAAATGGCAATTTTGATTAATTGGATATAAAAAGGCAGCATTTAGGGGTGCCTGGATAGCTCAGTTGATTAAGCAAAAGACTCTTGATTTTGGCTCAGGTCATGATCTCTGGGTCATGAGATTGAGCCCTAGATCGTGCTTCTCGCTGGACGTGGAGCCTGCTTAAGATTCTTTATCTCTCCCCACTCCTTCCCTGTCTCGCTCTCTCTCAAAAAAAAGGCAACATTTCAATATGAACATTGAAGGGAAATTGTTTTGATTAACTGATTTGATTGGTTTCTTTTGCTTGCTGTGCACATACAATATAAAATTCATGATTTTTGTGGTGATGAATTTATTTCATGATATCTTAAATGATGAAATTTATGTTTTCAGAGGGGGGAAATATATCATATATGGGTATAGTATATATCATTGCTGATTTGAGGTTCAAAATGATAAACAAGTTCAACCATCAGTATCATTAACAATAAATCATAGAGACATGCAAGGAGACTCCTTTTAAAATGGGATATTAATGACTACTAAGACAATCAGTATCCAAAGAACAACCTCAAATGGGTCTGTCTGGGAAAAGTATAGGACTTATGATCCTGGAATTTAACAAGTGATGGAAATCCTAATGAAACACTGCTGTGACTGGATGATACTGTGTCATTTTGTAACATAACTTAGAGAATGTTCCTTTGTACACTTTTATAACTCTCCTGTTCTATTCTAGTTATAGTCTGCTGTTACTTGTTATTCAAAACTTCCTACCTTCACAGTGAACATGGCATGTACCATTTACCTGAGAGGCAGAGATGTGGCTTATTGGTTATCTTGCTTCTCTCCAAATTGTAGTCATGCATTATCATTCCTCTTTGCCAGGAGTCCAGTTTTATATTTACTTGATTATCTCAAATGCAGTGACTGTTCACCATTGGCTAAGATGGACAATGGTTTTTGCTCCTCTCCCGGCTGATTGAGGGTATTCTGTACTAAATCTAGAGAAATATACTGGTAGACTTTCTTGTCCCTTCCTTATGGCTGTGGCTTCCCTGCCACAGGCCTGTACCGCACTGGATATTTCTCAGGGGTCTGTCAAGTCTTTTTTGTGAGTGCTCGTTGGGGTTTGTTGAAAAAAATATATATAAGAATATGTGGACTCCTCCAATTTCCAATGGCAATTTCAGGGGGTTTACATTGTCTCACCAGGCCATGTTTGGTCTTCACCAATTGCCACTGATTCTAGCTCAATTCTTCTTACCGGTATCTAATGCATGTTCCAACAATGCATGTTCTTTCATTCTCCTTGCAGTGTCACCATCTTCTGTTATATTTGGGACCACTGACCTCAACTCTCTGGTAGTTCAAGAAAAGCCATAATTTGAAGTTGGTCTAGCTCTTTTTTATTGTAAGGGGGGAAGCAGCACTCCTTTCAACACTCTAAAACCCAGGACAGATGGAAGCCAAAACCATTATTCGTATAGTTTTAATTTTAGCAAGTGGAGTGAAAATCCACATTTGTTAGCAGTGCCTTTGACAATATTGTCACTTTTTTTTTATACTTACAGTATTCTTACTTGGGTTAAAAAATATATAGCATATATAAATGTTTCATAACTACTAAATTATTTTCAGAATGTTTCAGAAACATTTCAAATTGTTTTCTTTTTATTTCTAGAAGTTAAATGATTGTATAGTTTCCATAGAGATGAAATTTAAAATTTATAATAACCCAGTCATCTGATCAAAGTGATGTAATAAAGCCTAGATATTGCTCTGTTGGAGTTTGCAAGTAATGTTGCTTATATTTTCTGTAGACACTCTTCTTTTTTCCAAATTAAAAATGTAAAGCAGGGGCACCTGGGTGGCTCAGTCGGTTAAGTGTCTACTTTCTGCTCAGGTCATGATCCTGGGGTCCTGGGATTGAGCCCCGTGTCTGGCACCCTGTCCAGTGGGAAGTCTGCTTCTCCCTCTCCCTCTGACCCTCCTTGCTGCTGTGCTCTCTCTCTCTCTGTCTTTCTCAAATGAATAAATAAAGTATCTTTAAAAAAAATGTAAAGCAAAAAATTTCAGTCTAGAACAAGGCCAATGAAAACAAAAAAATATAAATTTCTTACACACCTTTTTTCACAAAAATTTTGGCACAAAGTCCAGGATGTTGCAGGTGATGGTAGACATGTTCTACACCCTTTATTCATTTGGCTTTTTAATTACTTATTTAGTTAAATGTGAGGTCTTTATCTAGACTATGTTGGATTATAGTGGTAAAATCAAATAGTAATGACAATGTTCTGAAAGAGGTTGTGTAGTAGGTATTGAATAATTTTATGAAGAATTCAAAGATAACTAGTAGCTTTTACTACAAATGTCCTTAAGAATAAAATTGACATAACTGTGCAGCTATGTATTATATAAATTCTATATAGCTCAGTCACCATTATTTACTTTTAGATCTCTGGAGATTATCTGTTGGCTTTTCCCTTTTGACTGGATTATCTGTTGATATTTTACTTTTACTTACATATTTTTATTTTTCTGTACCTTACCAAGATTCCATTCAAACCAAGGATCCCTTCATTATTGCTCCGTGAGCCAAGTTTTCTCTTTGTGCATTCTATTTTCTCCTATCCACTGTGACAGATAATTGGAAAAGGACTCCATTACCTGTTATAGTGGAAATACAATGTAATGTGAATCTATTATGATTGAGTGATGCATGTGTTGTCAGGGCACTAATTTCTTAAGAATTTGTAGGACAAGATCAGTGACTTGATATTAATTATCACTTTCATTGAACTAATTTCCAATTTAATGCTTTAAGACTCTGAAGTTAAGGATAACAAGAAAAACTTATATATTTTCTTCAGCCATTCTAACCCTTCCAAATTACATCTAACTGTATGTTTATTATTTCACGTACTTTCGTTAGTCCAGAGTGTTCTATATTCACCTGTAGATTTTAGAATGAAAAATAACTTTATTTTGATGTTATGTTACAAATGTACAGCACACTGCAAATACACATAGATTTGAGCATGCTTACCAATTTCGTTATTTAGGTGGATATATGATTGATGTCACAAAAACAGCGTAATGAATTTCAAAAGCTCTTATCTATAACTCCCCTTTTCCCACAGATTCCATTTATATTTTCTGTATATCTGACTTAGTAAAGGTATAATCATTGGCATGTTTATGAGGAACATAAATATTCTTATTTATTTGGACTCTAGTGCACATGGCCCCAGAATATTCTAGAACTCACACATGAGGAAAATACTGATACTAGGTTTTAGTGTAATTACTTTCTATATGGATAAATTATATTTTATTTTCACAAGATCACTGAAAATTTCTCCTTCATCTACATAAAAAATACATATATATTCTATAAATATTTAATCTCATATTTAAGCTTATTTTTGAGGTAATTACAATTATGTTTATCTTCCACAATTTTTTGACTTTTTTTTCCCTAATGCCAAGATACAGGAGCTTGCTTTATTTATTTATTTGTCAGAGAGAGAGAGAGAGCACAAGCAGGGGGAGTGGCAGGCAGAGGGAGAAGTGGGCTCTCCACTGAGCAAGGAGGCTGATGGCGGGACTCACCTGGGATCATGACCTGAGCCAAAGACAGATGCCCAAGTGATGGAGCCATCCAGGCGTCCCTATCTTCCACAATTAAAGACCTACTAGTCTGTTTATTTTATAAATGGACAAGGAATTCAAAAAATGAAAATTTGAAATATTTTATTCAGTTTAAATATATATTAGTAAGGTGTATTTGAATAAGTAGTTTGAGTAAGGAATTGTTTGAATAGAAAAAATATTTAAAGCATAAAAACATACAGAACACTTCTTACAGTGTCACGCTGATTTTTGCAAAATTATAGATTGCTGCTGCCCCAATGAGCAAATTCATTTGTCCACAGTGACCAGATGAATTAGTCATATAGTTACATTCATGTAGCAGATTCCCTGTGTACTAACCTAGTCTTCTTTAATATAGTTCATCTTTTTTTTTTAATTTTTGAAAAAGTTTTATTTATTTATTTATTTGAAAGAAAGTGAGAGAAAGAACATGAGCCAGGAGGAGGAGCAGAGACAGAAGGCGACTCCTGCTGAGCAGGGAGCCAGACTCCTGGATCATGAGCTGGGTCAAAGGCAGATGCTTAACTGCCCCAATATAGTCCCTAGCTTTTAGATATGTTTTGTGTAGTAGTACCTCTTTGTATATTATTTAGTAGTCATTTCTGTCGTCTTATATATTTTTTGTTAGTTACCAGTCATCTTTTTTGAGGGTTAGAGGTATGTGTGTGTGTGTGTGCATTCATATATTTATAGATACTCATGTTTTACATTCTTTATTTGGTTATGTATAGATACCAGAAAAATGACAAGATAATGCATACCAAGGAAGTTTTAATACTTCATAGTTGACATCGTTTGACATAGTTTATTTTCTGCTATCTCGAATATGATCATAGAAATTAAGAGTCAAGGTACCTGGAGATATTTCTCTCTAGGAATCAGGTAAAGAATAACATAGTTGTCCTACTGACTGGTGAATTTTGTTTGAACATTCCTACCTCAGAACCGACAGATTGTGCAGTGTTTTTAAAAGGAGTTCAGATAATGATAATAGGGATGTCAAGTCATGAATATTTTAATATGTAAGAAACAGTGTGGTTCAGTTGCAGAGTGCTGATTGTCCACTTTCTTTGTTATTTTTTTTTTGCTTTATTGAGATAAAATTGATATATAATATTTGTGTAAGTTTAAAGTGTACAACATGATGGTTTGATGTATGTTTAAATTGTAAACTTATCACCATAATAAGGTTAATTAATAGTCTAGAGCATTTTAAAGCAGGGGTTCTTAACCTGTAGTAGTCTGGTGAAGTCTATGGACCCTTTCCAACATGACCCGCCCCCCCACACAAATTTCTAAATACAGAAAATAAAAGAGCCAGGATTAAAAAGGAAACTACTTATATTGCAAAAACGGTTCTCAAAATATTGAACAAGTTTTGATATAGTAATGTGCATACTTCTTGGTTGCTTTAACTAACAAGATTTAGTTGTGTTTCAAATAGCCACTTTGATTTTGAAGTATAGTGGGGAAAATTTTTTTTAGATATTCATGACATCCATTTACTTATACATCATTTGGGTAGTGCTCAGAGTGCTCAGTTCTTACATTTGCTGTCTTCACTTAGTTGTCATACCCCCAGGTGGCAATAATTAGAATTATGATAGATTAATAAAACAGATTATAATTCTGTCAATAGTAAAAAGAGAAAAGTATGTAATAACTGAAATTTCCACTTCCAGTCTACTTTAATTTCTTCCTTTCTTTTTGCGATTTCCTTTTCATTTTAACAAACAAGATGGAGACCATGTGTTGTAGCCTTAATTTTAGAAATTCAAGCTTAGATAAAATGCCTCTTTTTTAAAGAAATGGAAGATTTCATATAAATTAGATGTGATGCTCAAACATGTTTTTATAATCAAGCATAAGGTATACATATATACATAAATTACATGTTTTACTAGGAAATCTGGCATCTAATTTTAACAACAAATAATTTAAAATATTTTATCTCATTTTCCAAATATGCAAATTTTTACTTGTAATAAATAATATGCCACCAGCAAAAAGAAAAGCACATTTTGAGCAAGCCATGGATTGTCCTTAAAAGTTTTGTACCTTTGAATATATATTAAGATATTGATTTGGGGCAGTTCATCTTTTCGGGTAAGCACTTTGGTAATGAAATGTTTCAACCCTGGTAGTAGTGGAGTGATTTATATTTGTGTCAGTCATTATTTTTAGATATTTCTGATGCCTTTGGGAAGTCAAGTTTACTACTATATGTTTGTGTTTTGTACAATACCAGTAAAAAGGGAAATAAACTTTAAAGTGCTAACATTATGGTAAGGTTATCTCCTTCTCCCTCATACCTAAAGTGATGATTCTTCTGAGATCTTTAGTGTTCAGCAAGCAGTATTTGTATTTATTTGACAGAGAGAGAGAGACACAGCAAGAGAGGGAACACAAGCAGAGGGAGTGAGAGAAGGAGAAGTAGGCTTCCCACCAAGCAGGGAGCCCGGCGCGGGGCTCGATCCCAGGACCCTGGGATCATGACCTGAGCCGAAGGCAGCCGCTTAACAACTGAGTCACCCAGGTGCCCCAGGATTCAAATATTTTAGTTGAACTTGTCTGAACATAGGTTTAGTAAGGACTGAAAGTGCCCACAGGTACAGAAGGACAAAACCATCATAATTTTAATTTTGGATGGTGAACTTGGGCCCTCCTAATCCTTCTGACATTTAGTCTTAAGATTTCTTAAAAAGTTAGTATGATGATCTGGCAAAATGAAATCCCAATGATGCAATCTTTATTTTTCAATTGAATTCTAGATGAACTAATTGGGAATGAAGCTAATCTATATTGAAAGGGAAATTCCTATAGCACTCTATCATTAAATTCAAGGGTGAAAGAAATCTATGTTTATGCATTATTCAGAAAGCAAGTTGACCACAAACTTGAACATGTAGTTCCTTGCAGAAACAAAAATATCTTCCCTGGTGTGTTCAGAAAACAGCTATTAGGAGTTGCTGCCCAGGCATTTGACAGGATGACAGGCCTGCTCACACCCAGAGTCTGGACACTGAGGTAAGGACAGGAGCTTAGGACTCCCACCACAAGTTTCTGCTTTACTTTTATCAGGGCACCTTTTTAAGTAACCACTTGGAGTTAAGCCTACAAAAAGTTAATGACCTCTACCTCAACCACCTTTTAAGTAATAGATACTTGCTTCCCTGCCCTCTGTCTCCTGATGACTTGTGACTTGAGAGGGAAGATTGCCCTTCCCCAAGCTCACTGTGTGTCCCCACCCCACTCTGCTTTCCAGGCTTTGTCAGTAGTAAATCTCAAGACTTGACTTCCTTTGTGTGCACATATTGAAAGTGCCCCTTCAGTCAAAACAATCCTGGGGTTTTCACTTCCCCAAAGTGGGAGCTGGAATGCTGAGGGAGCTATTGGCCAAACCCTTGTGGGTGGCTTTGGGCCTCCTCATTAGCAGATCATAACCTGCACAATTTTAACTTAAACCAGCTACATGCACCCCAACACACCTAGTTTTCTTCAAGCATATCTATTTTTTTACTTTGATTCCAGTTTTATCAGCTCTGTTTTTGGTCTAATTATTTCAGTAATTAAATGCTACAAATGAAATATAACTGAAGGAGTTATGAGAGAGGGTAAAGAACAGTTGATCCTTGAACAGTATAGGGCACTATCCCCTTGCACAAGAGACAATCTACATATAACTTTTTTTTTAATTTTATTTGTTTATTTGATAGAGGGGAGAGAGATCACAAGTAGGCAGAGAGGCAGGCAGAGAGAGAGGGGGAAGGGGACTCTTTGCTGAGCAGAGAGCCTGATGCGGGGCTCGATCCCAGGACCCTGAGATCATGACCTGAGCCGAGGCAGAGGCTTTAACCCACTGAGCCACCCAGGTGCCCCTCTACATATAACTTTTGATTGCCCACAATCTTAACTACTGATAGCTTACTGTTGATCAAAAGCCTTTTCAATAACATACACAAGGGATTAACACGTATTTTTGTATGTTTTATGTATTATATACTGTATTTTTACCATAAAGTAAGATAGGGAAAAGAAAATGTTAATAAGAAAACCATGAGACTGGGGCACCTGGGTGTCTTGACTCTTGATTTTGGTTCAAGTCTTGATCAGAGCTCTGATCAAGCCCCACATGAGGCTCCTCCATGAGCACAGAGTTTCTCTCTCTTGGGGCATCTGGGAGGCTCAGTTCATTGAGCATCTGCCTTTGGCTCAGGTCATGATCCCAAGTTCCTGGGATCAAGCACCACTTTGGGCTCCCTGCTCCCTCCAGGGAGCCAGCTTCTCCCTCTGCCTGCTACTCCCCCTGTTTGTGCTCTCTCTCTCTGTCAAATAATAAATAAAATCTTTAAAAAAATGTTTCTCTCTCCCTCTGCCCCTCCTCCCATACTTTCTCTCTCTCTCAAAGTCTTTTCTTAAAAAAAAAAGATTATCCATTTATTGTAGAGAGAGAGAGCAGGGGGAGGGGCAATGGGGGGGGAGAGAGAGAGAGAGAATGAGAGAATCTCAAGCTGACTTCATACTGAGCCCGATGTGGAGCTCAATCCCATTATCCTGAGATCATGACCTGAGCTAAAAATATGAGTCCGACATTCAACCAACCAAGCCATCTAGGCCCCCCATAGATAAATCTTAAAAAAAAAAAGAAAAGAAAATCATAATAGAAAATACATTTATAGTACTGTACTTTATTTGTCTTAAATCCATGTATAAGTGGACTCACTGTTAAAACCCCTGTTGTTCAAGGGTCAACTCTAGTTTTAATATATAATATATATATAATTATTAATGTATAATAATAATAATGACTATTTCTATTACTTAACTAAGTGTTCATTATTAACATACGGATAGCTCCTCCCAACTCAATCCAATCCCACTTAGATGATGTTACACCATAATCAATTAGGCATATGATCTGTGCATACTTGGGGACAAATAATTTTTAAATAGAAAATCAATGAGTCATCTTACATTTTTCTTAAAGTGCATCCATGTCCAGCGTGAAGCCCAACATGGGGCTTGAACTTACCCTGAGATCATGACCTGAGCATGAAAGTACTTACCCATCATTGGGTAAGTACCCCACATGAAAGTACTTACCCATCATTTCTACTTGCATCTCGTTGGTCAGAACTGAGTCACGTGGACACATCTAAATGCAGTTGAACCTGGGAAATGAAGTCTCTTGACAGATCAAGATAAAATTGGGGGGCCTTCTATTACTAACAAAGGAGAAAGAAGGAAGTAAATATTGGGGAATCAATTTGCAGTCTCTGCCATATTTTATTTACTTTGGATTTATAAAATCTATTCATCTATTCGTATATCCATCCAGAAGTACTTACTGAGCCCCAATTATTACATGAAATACTTTTCTGGGGGCACCTGGGTGGCTCAGTCAGTTGAGCAGCTGCCTTTGGATCGGGTCATGATCTCAGGATTCTGGGATCTCACCCCATGTGGGGCTCTCTGCTCAGTGGGGAGTCTGCTTCTCATTCTCCCTCTGTATTCTCCCTCTCTCTATCAAGTAGATAAAAAAAATCTTGAAAGAAAGAAACAAAGAGAAAAAGAAAGAAATGAAGGAAGGAAAAGAAAAAAGACTTTTCTGTCCCTGGTAACACCGTGGTGTAAGAAGCTCTGGCCTTCCCATACATCATCTCTCTCCTAAGACAGGGTGCTATCTCCAGGCCTTAGGATAGAGCCCTAGGCCGTATGTCAAATCCCCTATTGAGACTAGAAATCATCTCTGAGTTCCACTGTAATGGACTAGGATTAATCATCCCAGTTCCCTTGTGACTAAAATGTTTCCAAGGACACAGAACTTTCAGTGGGTGCTGTTTCTTATAAAGTAAGCTTGATAATACACATGGAAGAGAATGGGAGCTGTTAAACATTTCTTGCCATAAGCAGCCCCTCTTGTTTTCCCAGTCAATGTTTTTGGGGAAGTGTTTTTCTTCTGCAGTCCCCCATGTGCTACTTTACCTCTCTCTCTTTCTCACTCTCTCTCTTCTCTCTCCCTGGTCAGGCCTCCCTCTCCTCAGCAGAACTCACAATTTTTTTTTCCTCCAAATCACATCACTGCTCCTCCTACCTTCCACGTTGTAGCCTCTTCTCTCTCTAGTTGTGTGCAATTTGTTTTTTCATTCCTGATTGATTTCCTGGTTGTTTAGAATGATTTGATTATTATATAGCTGTGTATTAGGGATGAGGCAAGCATAATGTCCTCCTACTACTCTGCCATCTCAACTCCTCCTTAAATATTTCTTAATAAATGAAAAAAAAAACATTGCCAGAATAATTTCCTTCCCATATATCCAACTACATCCCATAGGTTCTTAGAAAATACAGAAAAAGTTTGCTATCTCAGAGAAATTGCATTCTTTTTATTTACCAGCTAGATGTAAGTAGCTTATTTTGCAAAAAAAAGGATACAGTATTATTAAGTCACATAATTAAATTTTAATAATGCTATTTTTAATAGTTGCTATTTCTTTTTATATGAGTAAATTTTAATTTTATAATTGCAAATAAGTCCAAATGAATCACATAGGTCTTAAATTTATAAATAAAACTGGAATATATCCACATGGCAAGTGTGGACTATTCTATTGGCAACATTCCCAATGACTCTTTATGGAATTATTTCTTCAAATTAAAATTGGGCAGATGGAAACTAATCCCATTTATCTTGGGAATATTATAACCTGGAACCAGAATTTCCTTTAGTAAAATAATTAGAGGAATTTTAGAAATTCAATTTTTTTTTTTTAGATTTTATTTATTTGAGACAGAGAGAGAGATTGCACAAGTGGGGGAGCAGCAGCAGGCAGAGGGAGAGGGATAAGCAGGCTCCCCACAGAGCAGGGAGCCTGATGCGGGGCTTGATCCCAGGACCCTGGGGTCATGACCTCAGCCAAAGGCAGATGCTTAATCGACTGAGCCACCCAGGTGCCCCTAGAAATTCAATTTTTTTTTAAAGATTTTATTTATTTGACAGAAACACAGCAAGAGAGGGAACACAAGCAGAGGGAATGGTAGCGGGAGAAGCAGGCTTCCCGCCGAGCAGGGAGCCCGATGTGGGGCTCGATCCCAGGCCCCTGGGATCATGACCTGAGCCGAAGGCAGACGCTTAACGACTGAGCCACCCAGGTGCCCCAGAAATTCAATTTTTTAAAAGGCTTTTATTTATTTGAGAGAGAGAGAGCACTTGCAGGGAAGGGGCAGGCAGAGAGAGAGGGAGAGAATCCTGAAGCAGAGGCTTGATCCCACAACCCACAAAGATAATGACACAAGCCAAAACTAAAATTCAGATGCTTAATGGACTGAGCCACCCAGGTGCCCTTGGAAATTCAGTTTTTAATAAATGAAATCCTATAAGCCTTCTTTCTTCAACTAATAGTAAAAACTAATAGGCAAATAAGGGAGGCAGATAATAGAGTAGATTAGCCTCAGAGTTCAAATGTGTAACACTTAACTGCCAAGTTTTAGGGATCAAATAAATTTCTTAAGTATTTCTTGATTAAAATGGACCAAAATTTTAAAAAGCAGGCGAATGATATTTATAGTACTTCAGGAATGGCCATTCAGATGTGAAAAAATTATTTTGTATCATTCTGCTACACTTAAGTGAAGTTTAATGGCTGATTAAATTTCACTGTAGACCCTTAACTGGGAGTATGTGTTCAAAGCTTGATTTCTATCGGAAAACTATCCTAATGAAGGAAAATGATTCTGTGTATAAGGGAAGGTAGAATGAAATATTCGTATATAGGAATCATTGTAATACGGTCTCACTATTTTAGTGCCTTGTATACTTGTCAGTTTGTAAAGTAAAGAAATCATAAATCTGATAATAGGAACTGATCAAATGTTACTACCTAAAATATTTGAAACTTGCTAAGGGGGTAGATTCTAAAAGTTTTCATCACAAGAAAAAAAACGTGTACTTTTTGGAACTACATGAGGTGATGATACTAACAAAACTTACCGTGAGAATCATTTCCCAATATATGTAAATCAAGGTACTATGCTATACTCCTGAAGTTTATATAACACTGTAATGTCAATTATAGCTCAATAAAACTTAAACAAATTTAAAAGTTACTACCTAAAAACTGTCTATTTTCTTAGATGAGCAAGATGTCTTCCTT
Source organism: Procyon lotor (assembly GCA_028646535.1). Lineage (NCBI taxonomy): Eukaryota > Metazoa > Chordata > Mammalia > Carnivora > Procyonidae > Procyon > Procyon lotor. The sequence continues at coordinate 76,786,104 of CM053612.1, forward strand.
AGGAAGCTGCCAAAACATTTTGGGAAAATTGAAAGGCATGTTAGGATAATAAACTCTTTCAAAATATTCTTTTTTAAAAAAGATTTTATTTATTTATTTGAAAGAGAGAGAGAGATCACAAGTAGGCAGAGAGAGAGGGGGAAGCAGGCTCCCTACTGAGCAGTGAGTCCGGTGCGGGGCTCCATTCCAGGACCCTGAGATCATGACCTGAGCTGAAGGCAGCTTTAACCCACTGAGCCACCCAGGCACCCTCAAAATATTCTTGAAAATACAATATTTGATATGATTCTAATTAAATTGCTTTATTACTTTTTATAATGGAAAGTAATACTTGATGTTCAAAATAGCTGTATGGAAATGATTGCAGGCTTATCTTCACTCATCATTCCTTCTGAAATACTTCTTTCTCTGCTTAGTGCTATCAAATTTAACAAGCTCATTTTTTGGCTAAAGACACTTTAATTTGTGAATATTCTTTTTGTTCTCTTGAAGCACGTCTTTGTCTTTTTTTTTTTTTTTAAGATTTATTTATTTTTAAAGAGAGAAAGGAAGAGGCGGGGGGACAGAGGGAGAGAGAACCTTAAGCAGGCTCTGTTCTCATCACCGAATCCCATGTGGGTCTTGGGATCCTGAGATCAGGACCCAAGCCAAAAGCAAGAGCCAGATGCCCAACCAACTGTGCCACTTAGGCTCTGTGAAGCATGTCTTTTTTTTTTTTTTTTTTTTTTTTTTTTAGATTTTATTTATTTGTTTGAGAGGGAGAGCATAGGAGCATGAGCAGGGCAGAGGGGCAGAGCGAGAGTGAGACGCAGACTCCCTGTTGAGCAAGGAGCCCAATGTGGGGCTCAATCCCAGGACCCTGAGATCCTAACCTGAGCTGAAGGCAGACGCTTAACTGACAGCCACTCAGGCATCCTAAGCATGTCTTTCTATACCAAAGCAGATTTGATCAACTCTCAACTTTAATATTTTCTCTGTCTTTATGTTGACCTCTCTCTTCTGGTCTTTTTAATGATATCTCGTAATAACTTTCTTCCTTTTCCTGTCATTATTTCAAGAGCATGACCAACTTGCTTGCACTCTAAATGTCCCTACTTGCCCTTGCCTTCTCCCCTATTTCTTTATTAAGGGACAAATCTGACCGGGACTGAATATGATTTGGCTCTTCAGTATATGAAGAGGGAAACCAGCTTCCCCCAGTTTTCCCCCTTGAGTGTAATCTAAATACAGTTTACCCAGCACATTAAGTTAGTGTCCAAAGAGTCATGCTGTCCCTGCCATTTTGTCTTTCCTGTCATCTCTTAAATCCTATATGGTAGAAATGAAAGTACTTCACTCTGTGGCTTGAACTATGATGGGGCTTTAGGAGGGAATATTAATTATACCCTCATCTGAGTTTATAATCAACTGAGAAGTAGCTGTAGAAATAAGGCAGATGGAGATTAAAATGTCAGGTAATTATTAGTAAAGAACAACTGGAATGTGGTTTGGAATTTTGGACACATTGGGCTGATCGCTACCTTCCCAAAATTGAATGTATGCACATCAAGTTGGCCAGTAGTAGACTTCCTGTAGCGAAAAAGAACTTACACATGAAGGAGGAGGAGAAAGGATGGATTCCTAGGTTCAAATTTTGGGGACAAAAAGGGAAGAGTCTGCTGGTCTCCTCATGTCTGTTCACCCAAATTCACTGATTTAATATGTTGCTTTTCCTAGGACAGCAAGTTATGCTAGAGGAGACAGGTTGAAGATGGGAGGGTTTTTCTCCTTCCACACTTTACCTTGTGAGTGAATAGGTCCCTCTATGTAAACATAGTAAGTAGGAGGTAAGAATTCCCACCACTCTCTTCCTATAAGGCTCCATATATTTTTAGCGTCTTTCCACCGGCCCAGTAAAATTATCGAGCCTCATTAAATGAAAATGCCAGGAGCCCTCTGCTCTCTCTCCATCCACACTCTTCTCAGGCGCGACTTCCTTGCATTAACCAGGATTGATCATTTTAATACTTTTATCTTTGAACAGCAATCAAGTGAGCACTTTTGCTGTCAGATACTATGTTTCGTCTCAGATGCCAAAATGAACAAAACACAGACTGTTGTCAAGAGGGTCAATGAACATCTATCCAGCATGTTTTATTTATGAATCGTTCTATTTAAGTCAGTTGGTATTGTCCTACCAGGATATCATTCTCCTTAAATATTTAGACTTTGTTTCACCATGTCACTTCTAGATGATTACAAATCATTCTCTGAAGGTGGAAGTTCCCCTATACTTGTATTTCTTGTTGCTAAAATCTCTCAGTCCACGTGTCCTTTGTGCCTCTGGGGATTAGTTCGGTGACTTTACTTTGTGGGATGTTCCCTGTAGGAAGTGGTTTTAATGTTTAGCTGTATATCAGAGTCATGGCTCTTCTCTTTCCCACGTGTTTTGTAGCTCAAGGGCATTTTTTCTTTGACTCACTTGTCTCTTCTGTGTCTGATTTGCTGCTTTATGCGTCCAGCTGGTCTTATTTTGCCCAAGGCCAGTCAGCTTGTTCTGTTTGCTTCACATGTTACATGTAAACTCTCTTGTGCCATTCTGTTTGTAATTACAAACAGCCCCTGAAATCCTATCGTTGGTTCTCCCAAGACCTCACATTGGCTTCAGGTAGACCCTTTGTTCTGCTTCTCCTCACTTCATTTTCTCTGGTCAGTTCATTTCATTAAGGCTTCCGTCCTCACTTTAGTAAGACCCTCCTTGACTAGACAACCAACTTTGTCTTTTGTGTCTTTAATCCAGTGGTCAGATTTGTGCTCTGAACTTAATCAACGCATCAGCAGAATTTACCATTTGACCAGCCAAAGTTCTTTTTGCTCTTGGTTTAGCTTTCTTTCTTTCTTTTTTTTTTTTTTTTTAAGATTTTGTTTATCTGACAGCGAGAAACACAGCGAGAGAGGGAACACAAGCAGAGGGAATGGTAGCGGGAGAAGCAGGCTTCCCGCCGAGCAGGGAGCCCGATGCGGGGCTCGATCCCATGACTCTGGGATCATGACCTGAGCTGAAGGCAGACGCCTAACGACTGAGCCACCCAGGCACCCCTTGGTTTAGCTTTCTTAATTTATTATCTCACTGGATGTCTGTTCTCCATCTCCATTGGTGCCTTCTCTTCCTCTGATCTCTGACCCTAAGGACCAGCACACTCTCTTGTACAGGTTATAGGTTATGCCCTGCACACTTCCAGATTACGATAGCACATTCTCAGCAATTATGCTGTATGACAGGCCTGATATCCTAGGCTATGAAGTGTAGAGTCGGACAGTGTTCATTCTTCCATTTGGTCTCTGTGGACTTGGAAAAATTTCCTCACTATTAACCTCAGATTCCTCATCTGTAATATAGAGATGATAACGGTACCTGTTACCCAGGTTATTTTTGATAATTCAATGTGCAAATAGGTGTGGAATCCTTAGAAAGTATAGAAAGTGCACAGTTCTCAGTGAGTGTTAGATCTTACCTTTATTATCATTTAAAGTCCTAGGTGGGTATTCTGTGATAGCACTGTACTAATGTGCCCATCTTCCATTTTGAGTGAGGTTTTTCAGAATTACACAAAAGAATATTCTATGAAAAGAAAGTAAAAAAAAATATGATCCTTAAATCATGGATAGAGTCTGAAATTGGATATAATTGCTAAAAGCTAAGATAAAATATTTGTGTTTCAGGAAGTTCCTTTATCTCTCATTTCTGGTATCTTTTCTCTCTCAAAAGAAAACATGTAAGAAGAGTGTCAGGTGTGTGGTCAGTTTTCATTTTGTTGCTTACTGTTCTTCAGCCATAGCAAAGGAAAAATGCAGTTATTTTAAGTTAATCAAAATGTCTGGTTTTTGAAATGACCTTACAAAAGTAAAGTAAAAACATGTAAATGAGATACCCCTTCAAAAAGATGCAATTTTATAAAAATAATAAGAGCATGTGGATGGCATTTCTTAATTATATGTTCAAAGAAAGTAGCTCCTGGTAATTTATCCATCATCCTCTATTTTCTTTGAATACCTTGTAATCTAGCCTATTTCAATTTTGTCTTCAGTAATTACCTTCATTTCTTATATGCTTGTTTTGTCCTTGTCTGAAACAAATGTACATGCTTATTATTACATCCCAGGAAACTACAGAAAATAAGGAAAGTAACATGGCTGGCAATTTCCATTATACTTTGATATTCATTTCTCCATCACGGAGATATTTTTGTTGAGTTTGCCATAAAATGTATTTAATGTAAGATTAAAATGGTTATTGATTTTGTAAATAAATGTATTACAATTCAATAGCTTTAAATTATTTATCACATTTAATCAAGTATTTTGTTTTTAAAAATTTCTGATTCTACCATATTGATTAAAACTCAATCATTGTCCGGAGAAAATTCACCCAAGTAACTGGCACCCTTGGCCAACATAGCTCCTGCTACTTGATCTTTTGGCACAATGGTACAGACATTAGATTGAGTAGTAATTACATAGGGACACTATCTGGATGAGAGACATGTTGCTTTTGTTCAATATAATGACTGCTGGCACATCCAAACGATGATTACCATTATTGTATTATGACACTGTGTGTGTGTGTGTGTGTGTGTGTGTATCATTGTGAAATTCTCTAAAACCTGTTTGATTAAGTATTTTGTATAAATGTTAAGAGTATGAATATAGGACAGAAGTGATAAGCTTGTGATTCTAGTCAGTCAGGATTGCTCATGTATCTCTCACTTTATATATAGCAGGGCATTTCTTGATCTTAATCTGTTATCATCCTCTCACCCTCTTGCAAGCTACTACTTGCCCTAAACTACTGGGGAGATTTTATTGACTACACTCCTAACCCCTTTTGCTCACTTTATCATTGAAAGAGTACATTACTTCCGTAAGCACATAAAAACATTAAATTATTCTTATCCCAAATCCTCACCATACCAAGCATGGTCTTGCCTATTTTGCTCCCTTCATCTCTCTCTCTCTCTCTCTCTTTTTTTTTTTTTTAAAGATTTTATTTATTTATTTGACAGAGAGAGAGTGAGAAAGTGAGAAAGCACATGAGCACAGATGGGGGAGCTGCAGGCAGAGGGAGAAACAGGCTTCCCCTGAAGCAGAGAGCCAAACGTGGGATCATGATCTGAGCCAAAGGTAGACACTTTACCCACTGAGCCAGAGGCGCCCCGCGTACTTCATCTCTTGAGAAGTTCTTCCCACTCCCTCTGTCCTGTCAGCTAACTCTTTTTTTTTTTTTTTAATCCAGCTAACTCTTACTCCCCTTTCAGGTTTGATGTTTTGGTCTCCTCTTGGGGAAATCATTAGCAGTCAGGGGCCCAGCACTTATACTCCCCTTGCCTCCTTTACTTATTCATGGTAGCAGTTATCATTGTAATAATTTTAAAACTAGTTGTATCATTGGCAGTTCGTTGTCAGTCCTATTCTATTGATCATAAGCTCAGTGAGGACAAAGCCCTCAGTTAGTATTTGCTGAATGAATAAAGGAATGAAAATGTAAATATAAACCATAAGAAAAATGTTCTTTTTAGAGACTTTATTTACTTATTTATTTAAGGAAGAGGATCAAACAGACTCCTTGCTGAGTGCAGAGCCCAACCTGGGGCTCATCTCATAACCCTGAGATCATGATCTGAGCAGAAATCAAGAGTGAGATCCTTAACTGACTCAGCCACTCAGGCGCCCCAGAAAAATGTTCTTCTTCTTTTTCTTCTTTTTTTTTTTAAGATTCATTTATTTATTTTAGAGAGAGAGCATGCACCCAAGTGGGGGAGCGGCAGAGGGAAAAGAATCCGCACTGTGCATGAGTCCAACTCAGGGCTTGATCCCATGATCCTGAGATCACAACCTAAGCCGAAACCAAGAGTCTGATGTTTAACTGACTGCATCACCCAGGCACCTGAAAAATGTTCTTTTTAAAGTATGTTTAGATATTGGCCTTGGAGACAATTTAACTCCCTCATATCCATGAATTTAGCCACAGCTAGAAAGTTCAACTGACTTGAAATCTATAGGTCTTAGTGGTTCATGAATATTTTCTCAGTATGGGGGACAATTGACAATGGGAGATTTTCTGAGAAGACTAGTCTGAGAAGACTATAATGGTTACCATGATGTGGTAACCATTATATATTGTAAGATAGAAAAAACAACAGAAGTGAGTAGTTATATACCTGTTCGAACATAATTGAAGTTAAATAGATACTTATTCTGTATACTGATTTCGTGAAGTGTCTTTCTAACGTTTGAAAAGTGTAGAAAATTTCTTCAATATTAAAAGGATTATTACAGTAGTACTAAGGACTGTTGGCTTGCAACTTTGAATTTTTAAATTACTTATTTTAGAAGCCTACATTTATTCTTTTAAATTTGCCAGCTATATTTATCATCAAACTGATTTTATCCAACAACCAGATAATAGACTGACTTAGCTGTTAACAACTCAATCCACATAGAATGACTATAGAGTCTGTCCAAATTGAGAACATGGCAAAAGGCTTATTTCTTAATTGAAAATATGATTTTTCTAATAAAATACTGAGACTCTAACAGATTAGCTTTAAAACATAATGTAGAATAATGATTATTTTAATCATGATTTTTGTCAATGGTGATACTTTCCCTCTCCCTTAGGGGCTTATATCCAATGTATTTGAGGTCTAGACAAGGGGGATATATGTAGCATGGAAATTTGCTCACATCATTATTACTTGCCTCACCATCTGTCCCCAGCTGATAATTACATCTCTATTTTTACCAACAGAGATTCTTATAATCAGAATTATTACAACTATAGAGACAGATCTGCACAGGAGTTTCAGTGCTTTGGAAGCTAAAATTAGTTTCTCATTTCTTAGTTTCATTTTGACACTGCCATTCCCATAAAGGCTCCAATGATTAAATGGAAATACTTGAGGATATCAACTGTATATAGTATTGGCATCTCTGGAGGTAAATTTTCATTGTAAATTATACAATGAAAGGAGAGAGAGGAAGAACATGAGGGAATGGTTGGCATTTTTTTGTTTGTTTGTTTTGGTGGAGGTTTTCCTGAATTTCAAAATTTTTTTTATATGGAGAGGAAGAGGGAAATAGCTCTAAAGACACCGAATGTTCACAGAAGAAAATGATAAAACAAAGTACCTTGTAGAATTTGGTGTATCTGGTGAAAATCTAATTGTATTTTGCTGGTTTCAAGCTCTAAGTTAGATTTTTAAGGCAGGGATACACAAAATCTAAGTAAGGGACAGCAAATAAATGCTTACAATTGCTTTCCTTCTGGCGCTGAGACTTTTTTCCCTTAAGGTTCTCTAATTATTAAGGTATTTTAACTTAATAGATATTTCTAAGTTTATCTATCACATAGGAATCAAAGCAAAACAGACTTGCCCTAGATTCAGCAGCACATTTACTAAAATTGGAACGATACAGAGATTACATAGCCTCTGAGCAAGGATGACACAAAAAGCAAAACAGACCTAAACCATAAATGCTGACCAGAATCACAAAAAGATATCCCTAAAATCTAAAAGCAAAACAGAAGGTAGGAACTATGGAAAGTAGCATAGTTTATCACATAAATAAAAGAACTGATCTATATCAGAGCTTCTCAACTTCTACACTATTTGGAACGACTTATTTTTTGGTTGGGTGACAGTCTTGTGCCTTGTGGGATGTTTAGCGGCATTTCTGGCCTCTAAGCACTAGATACCAGTACCGCACATCGTTCCTGGGTTGTCTCCCCCTTCTTTGCCAAATATCCCCTTGGGGGAAAAAGGCAAAAACATTCCCTTTCACTCTTTGAGAATCATTGATCTAACTAAAAGCTTGTCAACTTGTGCATACGCAGGTGGATTGGGTAGATTTTTAGAAGGGGGATTGCTGGATCAAAGGGATGGTGGACATGGCCTGGTGCTTCATAGTGTCACAGAAAGGTGAATGGTCAAACATTGATTGTTTTTGCCATACTGATAAGTGAGGGGAAAAATGTCTCTGTGTTGATTTGTTTTGTATATTCAAGCTTATTTTGACAGGACAATTTTTACTTATTCTCTTGTCAAGGGGACCACCTTAACAGCATTTGTTACTTCTTTAAAGCCATGCTTCTCAAACTTGGTCATTGTTCAGACAATTTAAGGAAAGGACCAAAGTAATTTTGGTCTCCCTCTGTGGGCTTACTAGGCAATTACTTCAGTAAGTTCAAACAAATGTATAAAAGAGCATATCTGTAGCTTACATCTTCGATGCACCTATAAAAATGAAGTCACCAGTGTATAAATTATATAATACCAAAATAATCAAACCAAAACGTTGAAATTAACAGTGCTAATTTAATGTGGCCATTGATATACCATGAACATTTAATCACCACAGACAATATGACTATGGGGCTGCTTGTTAAGGAGGATAGTTACATGTATGCCTTTGCCTTTCCTACGTAGTGCCGCAGGATGTGGCAATCTGCCCTCCATTGCTAAGCTACTCTGTCATCTTAGGTCTCCTGAAAAGATCCAGGGAAGCATGTGGCCTTCTTTTCTAGTACAAAATTAACATTAATGTATATATCCTTTATTCCCAGAGCCCCCTTCCTCCAATTGTAGAAGCATTTCTGGAAGCTTTGTGCCCCAGGCCCAGGGATGTGTGACCCCTCCTGGCCGCCTGCTCTTTAGAGGGGAAAGCATTCTCACCTGTGCAATTGTATTTTAATCTTTCTCGAGAAATGATAGTATTGGTAGCCAAGAATTTTCCTTTCCTGTCAAATAATCAAAATTATCAATTGTATTTTTCAATTATGACTATATTTTGACTGTTACTGTAAAGTATCTACTAATATGGTCATGACTGTCTTTAAAATGGCCTTGGATATTTCTGCCTAATGAATAAATGATACAAGAATATTTAGGAAGCAGTAATAAAATGAAGCTTCAAGAAGATCATAAGTTATAAACATCGACATCACCCCATTTTTTTCTTTTCTTTGATCATCATATGTTTCTGGTTTTAAGTTTTAGTATCTGTTCACATTTAGCTTCTTATTGTGTTAACTTAATGATAATGAAAAATATCAGAAACAACTAGAAGGGGAGGAGATAATATTCTTAAATATGGGCAGAGCCAATGCCCACATTTATACTCATATTTTTGTGGATTTAGAGCTTTTTCTTAAGTAGTTGAAAACCAATTTAGGACAGTTTGTGTGCATGAGAATCATAAATTTCTATGAATGTTGTATGATGGTCTGAAATATTTTAGCAATTCTGTTGTATGCATATATGTACATATTAGTTGTCTTTCGTCATTCCTTGTTCCAAATGTATTTGGTTTGCTTCCCTGGAAGAGACACTTATAAATAACACTAGTAAATATAAAGGCAATTGTTCAAAATTATGAAAAAATAAGAACAATTACATCAAAACTTTAGCACAGAATATTAAATTCAACTCTTCCTGGATGGCAAGATAGAAAGGGAAATACTATGGATTACATATTTTTGTAGTTTGGAAAAGGAAAATGCACATTGCTTCATAACACCATATCCTTTTGAGAAATTTTAGGTAATTTTTCATTTTTAATATTTTGAGATACATTGTGCTAAATAATAATGATCTATGACCTAAAGTTATGGCTTTAAAAAAATAAAAGATGAAGTAATATTATTTCCATGGCCTTTGGCCATTTTATATTTATTTAAATAAAAATCTAAGTCCTAATATTACAACTTAATTCAGTGAAGACATTTTGACTGGGTGCAGAGCTAATATAGCATTAATCAGTCTGATAATCATTTTATTTTATGTTATTTTTAAGATTTTATTTATTTGACAGAGAGAGAGAGAGTACAAGCAGGGGCAGCTGCAGGCAGAGGTGGACGCAGGTTCCCCCCTGAGCAGGGAGCCCAGTGTGGGACTCATCCCAGGACTCCAGGATCACAACCCGAGCCAAAGGCAGACGCCCAACTGACTGAGCCACCCAGGTTCCCCTCTGATAATCATTTTAGAATAGGAATTAGCAAACTTTTTCTACAAAGAGTCACATTGACATATTTTAGACTTTGCGGGTCATATGTTCTTTTTCACAACTACTCAACTCTGCCATGGTAGCATGAAAGCAACTATAAACAACTTATAAGTGAATGAGTTTACTGTCTTCCAATAAAACTTTATTTACAAAAACAGGCAGTGGCCTGGAATTGACCCATACATATGTATCCTGGAGTATATTCTCAAATACTAATTATCTTAATGATCCCTTTACCTTTTTATCTGCTCAACATGATCACTAGTACATTCCAAACTGAAATACTAACAGAAAAATGCTAGAAGGGAGAGGAATGGATAAACAAACTTGGATACATTTATACAATTGAGTACCACTCTCTAATTAAAAGCAACAACCTAGTGATATGTGGATCAGCACAAATGAATCTCAAACACTTCCTGCTGTGTGACAAAAAGACAGAGGAGACTACACACTGTATGATTCCAGTTGTGCAAAGTGGTAGAACAGGCAATGCTAACCCATAATAAAGGAAAGCAGAATAGAGGCTGCCACGAATGTGGTCATTGACTTGGAAGGGGGAACGAAGAAACTTATTTTGGTGGATGTAAAATCTACCTCATTAAAAAACAAACAAACAAACTCCACCTCATTTTTTGAAAAGGTAAGAAAAGTAAAAAATTGTCCTTCACTTGCCCAAACCATCCTGATCATAACAGGACTGTCAGTGACCTGGGACTGAGGTCAAACCCATAATCTGATTCACTGATACACAGATGGCACTTATTTACATGTTTCAGAAGTTAGGTTTCACATTTACTTACAGTCTGACTTATTTTGCTCTATGGCACTAGGACGGATACGAGAAAGGGAAGTAAGCTAACATATCTAAAGAATTCACGATGTGCCCAACATTGTGTTAGCTGTGTTACATGATACTTAATCTCATAAATCTGTGGTACAAACGAGTAAACTGAGACTACAAAATTATGAAGCTTGTTGAAGGGCGCGGACAGAACACCACAAAACTATACAATCCTTATCTGTCTAATCTCAAATTCTAGTTCCAATCTTAGTATCACTAGCAATTTACTCACAGAAGATTCAGAGAAACTAAAGTGATGATCACAAATTGTCATTGTAAAGGGGTATCCCATTTAAATGTGGCTTAAAAGATGTGGTCAGAGATGTTGATAAACTTTAATACCTGGTGAGGCTGAACCAGTAGCACTTTAAACACTTACTTTTTTTTAAACTTTTTTTTTTTTTAAAGATTTTAGTTTTAAACAGTCTCTACCCCCAGTGTCAGGCTCGAACTTATAACCCTGAGATCAAGAGTTGCATGCTCTACCAACTGAGCCAGCCAGGCGCCCCCTGAAGCGCTTACTTTAAACAAAACCCAGTCTGGTGAGAGCACTTTTGGGAGTAAATTTCCATGGCAGATCAGCAGGAAATGTTCCTAGTGTTTGCATTGGAGCCCAAATAGGTCATTTGCTGCTTCCGGTCATGCCCATAGGCTCTGGCATCACAGATTACTGTCCGTTTTGGGATCTGTGTCTCAGTAGTATGTGTGTGAAAGACCATAAAGGAATGTGAACTTAGGGAAAGAATGTTGTCCCTGAAAAAATGTTGCAGAAAGCCATCAGTTGAATAGCTGGTATCAGTAAAGCATATTCTTCTCCCTTTTCCATAACCACCACATTTAGCATCTGACATAAAAAATGGTTTGCCTGTTGTACAGTGGGCTATGTTCTGCACCCGTCACACACTGAAGTGGTAATAATGGGGTGTCATGCTGTAACATGTCTTTGGACACTAGTAATATAATTTAAAAAATGGAAATCTTTCTCAGGCAATGTCATGAGGTTTTTGCAAGTATTTTCACAGAAAACATGCATTTTCTATATGAAGAAATGAAAGTTAAAATGACCGTTTCACAAACAGCCATTATGAACAAAACTCCCTCATGCATCATGCCTATTTTCCCAATTCTTCCAAATCTCTTCTTATTTTCTTTGTAAAATATTCTCTGCTGGTTAAATTTGCAGGGTCCATTAGATATAAGCTACCACTTCTTAGTAAGCAAGTGGAAACCAGATAAGATGCCCTCCAAAATGAATACCCCAAAAGGAAAATGTAAACTTTAGTATAAAATGTATTTCTGTAGGGGTGCCTGCCTGGGTGGTTCCGTTGGCTAAGTCTCTGCCTT
>CM053612.1:76798832-76815914 GCA_028646535.1 Procyon lotor
GAGGGCTGAACCCCCGGTTAATCTCCGGAGCAATGTCCCTCAGCGGAGCGGACTAGAAGTTCCGGATTTTGTGCTCCACGGCTCTGCAGCTGCCGGGAGCCGGCCCCTCCCCCCGGGGGTCTCTCTTCCCGTCGCTTTAAATTCACCTTTTCCAGACGTCCTACCTCCTGAAAGTGGTTGATTTTCTGCTCCTAGAATTGCTGTTCTTATTCTCTTCTCTCTGCTGTTGCGTTTGCCGGCTTTTAGAGTGATTTCCCCCTCTTTAGCTGGACTTCTGATTCCCAGGGCTCTCTGTGCCTCCTACACCTCCGCCATCTTGCTTCCTCTCAAGACTTGTTTGAAGACACACCTTTGGGTGCCAAAGTGATTTCTAGCCTTTTAAGTCAGACACTAATTAGTGCCATGAGCAGAAATATATGTTGTTATTGTTTTAAGGTGATCATGTTGTTGAACTTGCTTATTAAGGAATGAGGATATACTTTTGTTCTAAAGGACTTAAATGACCTCTTTAAAAATAGATTTGCAAATTTAAATGGTATTCATTTTATCTAGCCTACAGTGGACATTCCTAAAATTAACTACTTAGGAGGCTTTATGAACAAAGTCTGTGCCTGGTTTCCCTGTATTGATTTGACAATGAAATTACTGGCAGCAGAATTAAGGGTTTTATAGGAGCGAATAAGGTGGTATGTGTTATTGACTGAGACCATGACATTTACAGTTAGTCTCAAGTGGTACAGTTTGAAAAGGCTTACATGGGAAATCACTGTTTGTTGATTCTATTTTTATTATGGACAACTTCAAATATGTGCTGAAATAGAATTAATCTCTATGCACTCATCATCCAGTGTGAATATTTAGAAAAACCATGGCCAATCCTGCTTCAGATATATGCCCACCCCCTTCCTCATCTCCCATATTATGTTGAAAAAATCTCAGACATTCTCTCATCTGCAAATATTTGCAGTTAATCTCTAAAAGTAAAAAATAACCAGGGTAAAACTCTCACATTTAAAAATTAACCATTCCTTAATGTCAACAGATACCAAATAACAATTTAGTGTTCAAATTTACAATAGTTTTATAATTATCATGTTCTTAACTTTTACATTATAATATGGACTCCTAGGAAGTTACAAAAACAGAGTCCTGTGAACTCTTACCCTAATGTTTTCCCCAATAGTGACATAATTGCAGTAAAATAGCAATAGAACAAGGAAATCTACATTGGTAAAATACTGTTTACTAGAATACAGCCTTATTCCATTTTCTTTGTTTTTTTACAAATATGCATGCATGTATTCATGTGAGAGAGCGACTGATCACAGTGTGACTGGGTAGGCCCCAGAGTAGTGGACAGCACAGAGGGCCCAAAACTCCGCTAAGCTTTGCTTGCTGCCACAGGCATGTCTGAAAATCCCAGGTGATACTTTTTTTTTTTTATATTTTAAAAAGATTTTATTTATTTATTTGAGAGAGTTAGCATGAGACAGCACAAACAGGGGAGGGGTAGAAGGGGAAAAGCAGGCTTCATGCTGAGCAGGGAGCCCAGTATGGGGCTCCACTCAGGGCTCTATCGCAAGACCCTGGGATCATGACCTGAGCCGAAGGCAGAGGCTTAACCAACTGAGTCACCCGGGCACCCAAGTGATACATCTTTATCTTTTGTCCCACAGGTCCCTCCTCCGAAAGCAGAGACAAAAAGGAGTATAATGGAACTAAAAGAAGTATATATATTTGTTTACCATACTTCTATATAATACAATTTATTTATATATTCCTTGGTCCTTCTCCTCTCTCATAGTTCTTTATGCTCCCAGACTAAGGCTAATGCAAATGGAAATTACACAGTGATACTGCTCCAAGGACACTAAATCAGGAACCCCTAGAAGTGGAATATTATTCTGCCCCTGCCTCTTGGGCAACAGGCTGCCTGACTATCACTGCCAGCAATTGTCTGTCCAGCTGAAATCTCAGACAGCTTGGAGAAGCATTTATGAGTAAATGGGATCATATTTGAAACCCCTATAGATTAAGTATTGGGGAAGGCAAATCTCTCTGACAACTAGCTGAAAGACACCTATAATATTGTCATTTTAAAACTATATAAATATAGTAGAAATTTGCATTTGACAATTTGTTCTATAGATAGTAGCACCATTACAAATTATCATTCAAAAAATAACTGACTTTTGCTAATTGCTAATCACAGAACAGCTCCTAGTGATATGACCTATTTGGAAATAGGTTAGGATCACTGAAATTATGGGAGTATAAAACCACTTTAATGGGTAAACATTCAAGTGGGCAGTAGTTTCTTTTTCTTTTTTTTAAGATTTTATTTATTTATTTTAGAGAATGAGAGAGAGAACACACACATAAGCGGTAAGAGGGGAGAGGGGCAGAGGAAGAGGGAAAGGGAAAGGGAGAGAATCTCAAGCAGACTCTGTGCTCAGCGCAGAGCCTGACTGAGGTTCAGTCTCATGACCCAAGATCATTACCTGAGCCAAAACCAAGAGTTTGACGCTTAACCGTTAGAGCCACCCAGGTGCGCCTGGGCAGTAATTTCTAATGTACTTATCTTTATCTTTAAAGTTGTAGCATTATAGTCATTACTATTGACTAAATATGACGTGACCTGAGCAATAATATTATTCACACCAAAGATCGTAGTTACCCTGCACCATGAGAACATGGCTACTAAAGTAGAAGCATAATGCTTGCCTTTATTCCTTCCAGCAATACTGTGAATGTCACATTGAGCAGCTCACTCATTTTTACTATTTAATATGAAGATGAAGATCTTTTTTCTGTATCTCATACATTTGTAGCCACTACATGCCAGGTATGGATGCTGGTTCCTTCATTTAGCTTCTATGTGGAATCCTGACAACGCTAGGAGGGAGTTGGTGTTACTTCATACTTTTGGATGAAGAAACAAGGTATAAAGAAAAAAATTAATTTTTGTTTTTATGTAGTTAATAAGCTATTGTGCTGGAATTTGAAGCTAGTTCTTACATATGTGATCAAGAGCAGAAGGTATTTCAGCTATAGTATGCAAGTGCAAATGAATATTGTCATTTTTTGCTGCTTTTATAAACCCGGAAGCATCAAGATCACTGGTAAATGTCTAAACTCAGTCATTTACTTTACTTTCAAATAGTTCATTGTTACTCTAAAGTCAAAATATACTGACAACATGGTTTCTTGCAAATTTTTTAGTTCATAATTGATTTCAAAAATAATCATTGTACTTTAATATACCCTAACTCTTTAAATTGCTTTCTTTTATAACTGCTACTTTTCACTAAAATGAATGTGACTATATGCATTACATCAAAAAACACAAAAGTAATAGTACAAACATTTACATAATACATATTAAGTAAAATATAATTTTAACAATATCAGGGTTGCTGAATACTTTTTATTTTCACTCAATGGTGTATCACTTTGTGATCACTTATCACACAGATAACACTCTGTTCAATTCCTGCAATTTCTTTTTTTCTTTTTTTTAAAGACTTTATTTATTTATTTGTCAGAGAGAGAGAGAATGCGCACGAGCAAGGGGAGCGGCAGGCAGAGGGAGAAGAAGGCTCCCGGCTGAGCAAGGAGCCCAATGTGGGACTTGATCTCAGAACCCTGGGATCGTGACCTGAGCCGAAGGCAGATGCTTCACCAACTGAGACAGCCAGGGGTCACTAATTCCTGATATTTCTACCAGACTTTTAAATTAATGTTTTTCTCACAGTTCATATTTTCTCAATTAAGAACAAATTAGCAACATCCACAAAAAGAAACACTTTCTTGCCAATTTCCCCCCAAACCTATTCCTTCTTCCTCCTACTCCCTTCTCAAGTAAATAATGCCACAGGCATCCTCCACTGCACACGAAAATGTCTTTATCTCAAAATTCACCTACCACTGTATTTTACTGACCTGTCTACTATATGTCTCTTAGATTCTCATTTGTCAACTCTTGTATTTGATTCTACTATAACATTTAAATTTGGATTCACACAATGATGCCGACTTAATGTAAAACGTTCCAAATTGATATACCAGATTTTGGCTTCTCCCCATCATCCATCCAACCTGTATACCACCACCAGATTTGACTTCCTGAAACATAGATTGGATTGCATAACTCCTCTGCTTAACATGTTCCAATATTAGGTCTATTTTCAATAGCATTTTCACATTTAATATGTTCCCCAAGTAGACTCCTCTGAATAACAATTATATTTTGCTCATACGTGTACTTTCAAAAATGAAAATTGAACTCATGTGCTAAGTAATTATAGATTCAACTAATATAAGAACAAATGGGTGGGCAAATAAACGAAGACTACAAATCAACTTGAGCAGTGTTTTTTAATCTGTTAGTCACAATCTATCAGTGGATAGAAGAATCAATTCAGATATTGCCAACTAATACTTTTTTTAATTAAGCAAAATAGAATAGGAAGATAGTGCAATGAGTCACACTTTGCAAGGAAAAGTATCATTCTGTAAAATCTGGTTACAATTAAGTGTGCACACGCATGTGTGTATTTACCAGGTCGTGACGTAAAATATATACTTAAATCAGGTTGTGATAATAAAGAATGGAAGTTCTACATCTGGCCTGACACTGTGAAGAGCTCCGCAGACCCACCTGCCATTATAGGTGGTAAAAATTACTTAAAAAGACAAACATATAATGTCTCTGAAAATCAACCTAAAGGAATACTTCAAATGAAGGACATTTATTCAAGAAAAATCTATTGAAACAAGGTAGGAATTATGAGAATTTTTTTTTTTTTTTTAAGATTTTATTTATTTGACAGAGAGAAATACAGCAAGAGAGGGAACACAAGCAGAGGGAATGGTAGCGGGAGAAGCAGGCTTCCCGCCGAGCAGGGAGCCCGATGCGGGGCTCTATCCCAGCACCCTGGGATCATGACCTGGGCCGAAGGCAGACGCTTAACGACTGAGCCACCCAGGTGCCCCAGGAATTATGAGAATCTTGGTATTTGAACCAATATCCAAGTCCTCCCTCTCCTGGTCAAGCGTAGCGAGAAGGACATGATACTCTAGACTGCTACAGGGAAGAAAGCAGGGTTCCCTCTCTCCTCCGTTTCTAGTGAAAAGGTTTTCTTCCCAAGAGGGGCAGGATTTCAACATTTGTCATTCAGGTCACAGGCACCTGTAGCTGAGGTTAGGATCTGGGCATGTATGACCAAAAGGTAGAGGCTCCTTTCTGCCACACCCCACTCATTAAACAAAGGCTCTACTACCTGCTATGTCAAGTTTCCAACAAAACATTAAGTTCATGCAAAGAAAATGCATGAACTTTTCCTCCTCACTGGGGGGGAAAGTATGCAATATAAACTATCTGTGAGAGCTCCTAGATGTTGTATTTAATAAAGACTTGAAAGTATGCATTGTATGTTCAAAGAATGAAGAAAAATCATGGTTATAGAAGTAAAGGAAGGTGTGATGACTATGTTTTATCAATAGAGGAAATAAAGAGATAAAGCAAATAAATTGGGAAAGCAAAAACAATAACTAAATAAAAAATTCATTATAGTCATTCAAGAGCAAATTTCAAATTTCAGAAAAGAGAATTAATAAACACAGATGTAGACCAATGGAAGAGAATTGAGAGCCCCAAAATATACCTGAGCAATTTGGTTAACCAACATAGGACAAGGGAGCCAAGAATACTCTACGGGTAAAGGATAGTCTTTTAAATAAACGGTGCTGGGAAAATTGGATAATCACATGGAAAAGAATGACATTGGATTCTTATAATACTCAGAAAAATTAACTCTAACTGGATTAAAGACTTAAACATAAAACCTGAAACCATAAAAGTCCTAACAGAAAATATAGGGAAAAAATTTCTGGATACTGGTCTTGGTAATGTTTTTTTGAATGTGACACCCAAAGCATAAGCACAAATGCAAAAGATCTACAGGAGGGTCTATGTCAAACTAAAATGCTTCTGCACAGCAAAAGAAAAGAATCAACAAAATAAACAGGAAACCCACAGACTGGGAAAAAACATTTGCAAACTGTATACGTGATAGGGAGTGACTATCCAAAGTAGGTAAGGAACTCCTACAACACATAGCAAAAAAATAGCAATCCAATTTAAAAACAAAAACAAAAACAAAACAGGCAGAAGTGTTGCCTGGGTGTCTCAGTCAATTGTTAAGTGTCTGACCTTGATGTCTGTTCAGGTCATGATCTCAGGATTGTGAGATGGAGCCCCATGCAGGGCTCCATGCTGGGCTTGGAGCCTGCTTAAGAATCTCTTTCCCTCTCCCTTTGTACCTCACCCCCAGCCCCAACTTGTACATATTAGCTCTTTCTCACTAAAACAATAGCAACAACCACCCCCACAATGCAGGAGCCTTGAATGGGCATTTTTCTCAAGAAAGGCATACAAATGGCTAACAGGTACACAAGAAGATGCTCAAGATGCTTCGTCATCAGGGAACTGCAGAGCAATACCACCATGAATACCTCACACCAGTCAGAACGGCTGTCATCAAAAAGACAAGAGATAAGTGTTGATCAGGGGCCAGAATGTGTGCTAGATCCACAAGCTGCTATTGCTTCAGTGCTCTCCTGGCCTCCTGAGCCTGACATCTGCTTATTCCAGTCAATTACTACATGAGAGAACCAACTGGAAATATAACTGCATTCAAACAGATAATAAAATTGGAAAAGAATTTTAAACAGAAAGTCCATCCTTTGTATCATGTGTTTAAGAGCCCATTTAATCGGGGGCCTATATTAAATACAAATTCTACTCCAGTTTTATCAACAGTGTCATGTTTAAGCTGTCACTTCCAATTTCTCTTAACTAGGAGGCAAAAATCAGGCAGAGTCTTTAAACTTCTCTTGCATGCCTTCCAACAGCATAGTTCTGGGCTTATGGTAGCATATATGCAATCAGATTTTTTGCTTGTTGGTTATTTAAAAGCTTTGGTCTGATAGTGTCATTGAGTGTACTTTTCCAAGTGTACTTGAACTACACTTGCCTTATTATTCATTATGAAGTGGCTACATAACCATTTAGAGAAGAATACCCAGTAGTGGAAATCCGATTTTAACATGCATTACTGATTTGTACTTTTGACCAAATGTAACTGTCGTCTCTATTAACTCAATGGTTTAAAAGTGGCCTGATTTTCTTAGTTTCCTAATTTTTATTTCCTTGAACTGTTTATTATATGTGCTGCCGAAGCGAGCACTATTTCCTTGAACTGTTTATGCGGAACATGACTTCAGCTGATTTGTTCTTTGGACTTGCTATCTTGTCATTAAAAAAAGAAGGAAGGAAGGAAGGAAGGGAAGGAGGGAGGGAGGGAGGCAAAAAGAAAAAGAAAAGAAAAAAAAGAAGGCTGAAAACCATGAGCTATTAATTCATATGTGAAGTAGGGGCCCAAGGTGGGCTACTTCGGCAGATAGATTATTTTCAGTTAAAAGTAATCAAAACCCAGCAGACGTAGAAAAGTTCTTTGCCTCCCCCTCAACTGCCTAAATTTACTTTGGAAAGGAGAGCCTGTAGCAGGAAAAGAGAGCTATAAACAGAGACTCCCCTTCACCTAAGACCCTTATCTGCTTTGTTTTTGAAAATCTCTCTCTCTTTTTTGAAAGATTAATTTATTTATTTATTTATTTATTTATTTATTTATTTATTTATTTGGGAGAGGGAGAGAACACAAGCAGGGAGGAGGGGCAGAGGGAGAGGGAGAAGCATATCCCCACCCTGGGATTGAGCCCCGTGTCGGGATCCCTACTCAATGGGGAACCTACTTCTCCCTCTCCCTCTGCCTGCTGCTCCCCCTGCTTGTACTCTCTGTCAAATAAATAAAGTCTTAAAAAAAAAAACCCTCTTTTGGCCTTCTTGTTAATCGTCTTTCTCCCTTTGTGTCCTCAGTCCCCTACCCCTCTCCTTAATGCCTGTGAGCTTCATGTGGCTTCACTATCTTTGGAATTTCCATCTATGTGAATTCCCTGCATGCATGCCTGTTAAATTTGATTTTTTTCCTGTTAATCTGTCTCATGTCCATTTGATTCCAAGTGTAGCCAGAAGAAACATAGGGCAGAGGAAGGTCTTCCTTCCTGAAACTATCTGAGCATTCAAGGCAAAATGAAGATGGTTTTGGTCTGATTTTAGTAGTGTTAAGGTATACAGGAATTGTGAGAATGATTGCTACTCTTAGTATTTATACAGCTTATAACTTTGGGTGATTTTTATGTGTATACATAACTTTAGAACTACTTTCTCATACTTGCATCAAAGTACACCAGTCAGTAATAATGTCAATATCACATCAAAGATTAGAGATGGAAGGCTTTTTTTCATGATTGGTTAATATATTTTGTTACTCTACGGCTCTCTGCCTCATTGACTGAGATGGCATGATATAAAAATAAGAACCATTAATAAACTTCATATTCAACAGGTTGATCAAAATATTTAACATAATCTATTGATTACAGATTCTTTAGGATTCATCTACTAAAAGGCAAATGCTATAAAAATCTATATAGATTCTAATGGTTGGTATCATTAAAGATAATGTTTTGCTGAAAATGGTAAGTAATGTACATTTGCCTCTAATGGGATTAGACCTGCCTCTAATTAGATTAGACCTGAACAACAATAACTTTCAAATTAGGCTTACTATTGCTGCAGAGTGGAAAGAGACCATTTTCTATTTTCATTTAGCTTTCCCCACTGAGAAAAAAGTTATATGTAGTTCAGGAAAAAAAATATGAACACTATAGTTAACTACTCACAGGTTGAGTTGTCTTGACTTCTCATTGTATATGTACTGGGTTATGTCATAATCTTTTTCCCTATAATCTTAACAGAACTGAATAAAAATCACAATATGACTTGCCTTTAAACCCTAGATAAAATGAATGTTTATATGAATAAAACAAACCGTACAAACTGGATCGGTAACCAAATTTATGTCATTTACTTAAGCATTTGTTGCTTTTTCTGGCAACCAAGTTTAAGTTCTGTGATGAAAAGTTGTATGGAGAAAGTGTACAAATTCTATAGCTAATTTAGGTATAACTGATGCATATATAATTCTTTGAAAATATTTCATTTTAAACTGCATATTTCTAACGTGTCATAAGACTATTACACTAAATTAATTTTAGTGAGAATTTTTATAGATAACCTTACATATTTTAAGAAATTTGAATTTAGTCCCATATTAAAATTTTCTACACTAACATTTTCAAGTGCAGAAAAATTCAAATAGTTAAACAGGAATATACATACACCTTTTACCTACATTCCATAATTAACATTTATCATAGTTGCTTATTATATTCATCTATTCATTAATCCATATTACTATTATTAGTATTTATTAACATATAATGTATTATTTGTTTCAGGGATACAGGTCTGTGATTCATCAGTCTTACACATTTCACAGCACTTACCGTAGCACATACCCTCCCCAATGTCCATAACTCAGCCACCCTACCCCTCTCACCCTTCTCCCCTCCAGCAACCCTCAGTTTGTTTCCTGAGATTAAGAGTCTATTATGGTTTGTCTCCCTCTCTGGTTTTGTCTTGTTTCATTTTTCCCTCCCTTCCACTATGGTCCTCCATCTCATTTCTCAAATTCCTTGTATCAGTGAGATCATATGATAATTGTCTTTCTCTGATTGACTCATTTCGCTTAGCATAATACCCTCTAGTTCCATTCACATCATTGCAAGTGGCAAGATTTCAGTTTTTGATGGCTGCATAATATTCCATTGTGTATATATACCACATATTCCTTATCCATTCATCTGCAGATGGACATCTAGGCTCTTTCCATATTTTATCCATTGTGGACATTGCTGCTATAAACATTGGGGTGCACATGCTCCTTCGGATCACTACATTTGTATTTAGGGTAAATACCTAGTAGTGCAATTGCTGGGTTGTAGTGTAGCTCTATTTGCAACTTTTTGAGGCATCTCCATACTGTCTTCCAGAGTGGCTGCACCAGCTTGCATTCCCACCAATAGCATAGGAGGGTTCCCCTTTCTCCACATCCTCACCAACATCGGTCATTTCCTGACTTGTGAATTTTAGCCATTCTGATTGGTGCGAGGTGGTATCTCATTGAGGTTTTGATTGGTATTTCCCTGATGCCGAGTGATGTTGAGCACTTTTTCATGTGTCTGTTGGCCATTTAACCCATCTTCTTTTTAAATGTACTTTAAGATGCAGAGAGCAGAAAAACTCACCCCTAATATTAAATTTTAATCCCTTGTACTCTGCTATAAAAGTATTCTTTGCCAGTATAGGGATATGCAGTTGATATTCAATGGGAAATCAAGTGGTTTGTGCTGTAGGCTAGGTTTCAGCAAACCACAACCCATGTGCTAAATCTGGACTGCTACTTATATTACTAAATTTCTTTTGGAATTTAGCTACTCCTATTTACCCACTGACCTATTGTTTATAGCTGCTCTTGCACCTCAGGGATAGAGTTGTAGCAAAGTCCATGCAGCCCACAAAGCCTAAAGTATGATCTGGCCCTTTTACAAGGTTTGCTGACCCCTATTTTGCTGAACTCTATCTCCAAGTGCCCCTGTGAACTATAGCATATATATATTTTACCAAATTAGAATTTAGATTTCCTCATGTTAGAAACATAGAATGGATGTATTGATTTGAGACTGTAACTCTATTTTTTTTTTTTGATTCATCATCCTTATATTTATTCCTCTTGCTCTTCCCATTAGTGAGTCTCTGAACTTCCTTTGCCCTATTTTGTGTTTATGGGGAGAGCTGCTTATCCTGGAGTTAATTCATCATAGATCCAGGCATGCAAACTGAATTTCAAGTTTAATTAAAATATTATTTGAAACTTCAGGTCAGCTTATAGTTTTCACGAACAAAGATGTTCTTCATAGCCACATCTGTAGTTTCTCTCAATATAATGCTAGAATTCTGACCTGTGCACAGTGAAGTGTACTACAACTCTTGCCATATTAACTATTGTGAATTATGTAGAGAAGTCAGAATTGTTATATAAGCATACTCACAAATCATCTCTCCCAGTTAACATGTTTCTGGAATACTTCTTAGTGCTTGATATCAAATTTGTAGAACTCTCAATGTAACACTTTTGGGCAAATTTTTATATTTCTATCCCTAAGATTCAATACATTCAGGAAAAAGGGGGTGCTCAGGTTTTGAAAAATATGCAAAAGGTATTCTAAATTGGAATGAAGAGGGGCACCTTGGTGGCTCAGTCAGTTAAGCATCTGCCTTTGGCTCAGGTCATGATCCCAGGGTCCTAGGGTCGAGCCCTGTGTTGGTCTCCCTGCTCAGTGGGGAGTTTGCTTCTTCCTCTTCCTCTTTCCCTCCCCATCCTGCTTGTGCTCTCTCTCTTTCTCTCGCTCTCAAATAAACAAATAAAATCTTTTAAAGAATTATAATGAAGAAGATCTGTCCCTTAAATATTCATGGTATTAAGAGTGGAATCATAGTCTTAAACTCAGTATGATCCATTCCCTATCATTCATTTGCTTTGACAGAATTTCCATAGAACCTGTCACATTTAGATGTTTTTTTTTGCTTGACTGAACAAAACTATAAATAAGGAAGGAAAGCGAGAGAGACATTATAGTGGAAGAGAAGAAAATACTATTTATTTATATGTCAAACTATTCACCATATTTACATATTAGTTGATTATTACAAAAAATTGAGGATTTGGCATAGCAATATAATTATGTGTCCAGCTCTACGGTTTCATTACATTTTCTAAAACTGAGTTTTGGTTAGATGTGAAACATACTGTATTTTGCCCATTTAAAATAATTGGAAGCCAAACAAACAAACAAATAAATAATTGGAGGCCTAAATAAATAAATAAATAAAATCATTGGAGGCCAGCTGAGTTGGTTTGTATATCCCACTGATGACAGCTAAAAACTTTTTCATGAAAAAGCAACCATCTGAATCTCAAGTGTAAAGTAGAGCAGGTAGATTGAGGATGAAAATGAAAACCTGAACAGAAATTTTTTTCTCACCACTTTGCTCTAATGGAGATTTCAGTCACATGGAATTGGACACCAGTACAAAAGGTTAGAACTCTAAGAGAATTTCATTTTCCAGCTAGAGAGAGAAGTCCAAAAAAAGGAGGGGTTGCTTAGAGTGGGAGTATGTGGGAGAAGTTCCAGAGAAGAATCTGGAGAAGAGCAGCTCTTAAATCCACAGATGAAGCAACATTAATTCCAGGCTGATTCTTAAGCTGTTAATGAGCAGAACAGATCCATAGAAGTATAGCAAAGGCTTCAAGAAGTTTAATATACCAACAACTGCCTAAGTATTAGACTAGCCTCTGAGTAGCCAAAAAGGGTAAAAGAGTTTGGAAAACTTAACTGATATGGGGGTCACCACACACAGAAGGTGGCACAGAACTTGCATTCTGAAACTAACTGGGTTGATTTCCAATTAAAAACACAGAAAAGCAACATTCTTCATAAATTATTATCACAGCACAGTATTAACAATATCCAAGTCATGGTCCAAATTTACATGGTGTTACAAGGTGTAGGAGTGTCAGGAGTATGTCCTCGAGACTGTTCAGAAAGCACTTTAAGACTGAAAAATGAAGCAAGCTACTTCATACCATTTACAGAGTTTTATTCAGGGTAACTTACTGATGAAGGAATCAGAGCAGACTGATGTCCCAGGTGGAATGTAGGTATTTACCACCCCTATTCTCAAGTCTGGACCTCAGTCTCCAGCTTTTATAGAGTGATGTGCATGGTGGTGAGGTCACAAGGTAGTTCTCTAAAGTGGTGCCTTCTGCACACTGGAGGATCCCTATTGGTGGAGCCTTCTGTTCAGAACAAGCCTGCCCACGTTCTGGTCATGGTATGCATTAGCCTCCATGAGGCCTGGAACATGTAGCCCCAAGGGAGGTCACCGTGCGGGCATGAAACAGATGTGGGCAAGGTCAAAGGTGGAGTTAGTGTTGTCAGCCCTCCTACACTCCATCCCTGACCTCTATGGCCTGTACCACCTTTACATGTCATTCTTCTGCTATGACCCTAGAGCCAGATATCAGCAAATGGCCTGGCATCCCTGTGCCACAGCTGCAATAATAGAAGACCAAAGAAAATACTTAGAACTGTGGTTCCTCAGCGGTTGTGAACTTCAACATAAGGGAAGATAAAACAGTAGGAAAGAATAGCAACGCAAAGCTAGGGCAGTCCAAGTGAGCCAGTACCACCCCTGGCTTAGGTATTATTCCCTCAGGGGAATAATACCACATATTTTGCCCCATAATAGCCTTAGAGGATATGTCTATATTGTACACAGGCATCTCAGCTGGCAGCCATACTAGCAGCCCTACCTCAGTACCAAGCATCAGATGTTCACAAACAGATATTTGTGTGTGTGTTGGGCTCTGACCAATGTAGAATGTGGAGTTATTCTTAATACTTGAGGTGAGCCCTTGGCCCCAAGGGATAAGGATACCAAGCTACCTGGGGCTTGGGGGGTGGGCTGTTCTCCAAGCTTATTTCTAATGAATGCAAGTCTTACCAGGTGGAAGGTTTTGTGGCAATTGCAAAACAAGTCTCCCAAGTGATAAGTTTCAAACCTGACAATATCTGTGACCATAGTGCCTGAGCCTTTAGGAAACTCTCTGGTTGGTCAGCACCCCAATCCCACTGGCTTCCCTTGTTAACCACGGCCTATAAAGGTCTTAATGTCTGTGTTAGATGGGGAATAAAAGGTTTCCTATAACCCAATAAACAAGAGTCTGTAATTTCTTCATCGTTTTAGGGATTGGCAAGGCTTGTAATTTATGGGACTGCCTCCAGCATCACATTTGTCTTACCCGAGCAGATGATGCTCAGAAAAGATAGTGATTGAGCCAGCCCTTGGATCATCAGTATTTATCTCCCGTCTCTATGCCTTTAAGTATGCCTATAATAATAATGTGACTGCTTCGGACAAGGACGATAAATCAACACAAGTTAACATAACATCATCTATATAATAAGGCACCATCTCCTCTGGTAATATCCATTTTTCCAAATCTCTAGCTACCATCCCGTGACCAACAGTGGGACTATGAAAATACCCTTGGGGCAATGCCTATGAAACTTATGGTCTTCCACTCCATGTGAAGGCGAATTGGTCTAGGGATTCACATCCTAATAGAATGCTGAACAAATTATGAGATGTGTAGACACACAGGATATAATGATGTCTTAATAGATGCCATGATTTTTTCTAACAATAAGACTATACTGGGCACCATGGCATTGATAAGCAGAGTAACTTTATAGAGTTCCCTACAATCTATTGTCATTGGCCAGGTCCCATTACATTTCCTTATAGGCCAAACTGGACTATTGAAGGAACTCTGGGCAGGCATAGTTAGCCCTGCCCTTTCTAATTCTCCAAAGGTGGCAGTAATCTTGTTATGCCCCACAGGTAGCTTACATTGTTTAAGGTTTATTACTCTCTGGGAACCAGTAGCTATATAGGTTTCCACTTGGCGTGACTGACTTGCAATGATGGGTTCCACTATTCGGGTATGCCACCTGCACTCACCTGTTGTTGTAGTTAGATCAAGAGCCTATAAAATATAAAGGCCCCAAATATACTCAGGAATGGGGGAAATATGCAGGAAGGGAGCCTGCCGATCTGTAGTTTGTCTGACTTTGATAATTCGTCCCCCATAACCATCTGTACCCTTCATTTCTCCCCAGAACTTCAAGAGTTTCCATAGGAAACCTGTGTTCAGTGTCTAGTAGAGCTAGTACAGTTGGTTAGTGCGAGACCAGTAAATGGTTAGTTCAGCAAGGGGCCTCTGTTTGCCCCCTATTACGTGCACTAAAGTGCGACACTGACCTAACGCCTACTCTCTAAGGAGTGAGGGGTATATTGACCCCTGAAATTCCTCCAGTAGTAGAGGGGCACTTGGTGACATACCTAGTTTGAGCTTTCCTTCAAGGGAGTGAACTGCTTTCTCTTAGGCAACACTGTCCCAGAAAGACTATATCGGGTTGTCTGGTGCCGGTTAGTATTTGATCTTACCACAACTGTTTATGAGAGGCCTTGATAGGCCCCCTTTCTGCCATTTTACTGTCAGCAGGATCATTTGTTTTTCCACTGATCTATTTCCCTTATGACAGATTGGGTTTCACTGGAGTCAGACACCATAGCTGCTACATTAGCAGTGGGCCAGTTCCCTAGAGGAGCAAGGACAAACACTATATCCCCATACCATGCCTCTGGGGCTCACTGTAAGATACTGTCTTTCACACCAGAGAAAGAGAATTCTTAGTCTGGGCTTTCCAAATACTGAGTGCAAATGGCCTTCATTTCCAGTTCACGTGTAATCTCCTATAGTTCTTCCATAGAGGTCCAGTGCAGTGGAAGGGAGGGAACATCCCCTGCCAGACCAGATCAGCCTGATGCTCACATTTATCCAATCAAAAGAGCCAAGTACCAGTGATTCTCATCCTTGCCTGGCAGAACCCCTGCCACAAGGCGTGTCAAGCAGTGACCGAGGCTATCTTTCACATCTCAAACTCATTTAACATAATACCATATCCCCCCAAAGCCCCTTTGCTCAAAGCAGCTGGTTAGTTCCACCAATTCAGTGGCAGAATCCTCCCTCATAATCATTTTCTGACCAGTAGGAACCTCTTCTCTATCATCCACAGGCTTACACATGGTCTGGGTCTTTGTCTGAACTAAAAGGCATGCCTGTAAGTCAGTCATTCTCCTCCTCCAGGACAATGTCTTCTCCATCAGAGGAGTCACCATCCCAGGGATCCCATGCCCCAGGGTCCTGTCTCCCTTGAAACAGAACAGCTCTCACCCTAGTACCTGGCAGTCTGCACCCATGCATCTTTGCTGTCTCACATCTCACAATCCATAGGTTTTCCTCCTGCTTTTGGATTCTCCTGGACACAATGTTTGCGTTATTGGAACATTATGTCCCATAACTCTCTCCCTATCCAACGCTTCTGGAGTCTGCTCCAACGCTCTCCCCACTTACAACTCCCCTTCCTGCATCCCCCACTTACAACTCCCCTTCCTGCATCCAGATCAATGGCCAAGCCATGCAACAGTTTGTTCACTTTCCCTTCTCCATCCCCTTTCCCCCCCAGTTTCACATGGAATATCTAAGGATATCTTGGGTGTTTTCAGCTTTTCCCTGTATTTGCACACTGGTCTGAAACATTCAAAAAAACCTGGCTAACTCCCCAGGTCGGGAGCTGGCCAGCTTGGGATTTCCCCCCACTATTACTTGCCTTCCTTCCCCTCCAGGGACAATGAGCCTTACCCCAGGAGGGCTCCTTTATCCCTGTTTGTTTCATTTTAATTTCCTGGCTGGCTCACTAATTGTTAGAAGGTAGAGCAGGATCAGTAAAGTATCCTCCAGACCAAGAAGGGCCTTTGTGACCCAAAACAAAGCAAGCTACTCAGCAAGCCACTCCGTACCATTTATAGTTTTACCCATGGTAACTGACTGACAAGGGGAATTGCGCAGGCCATCTAACCAAAACACAGGCAATCTCCGCCCCTATTCTCTGCCAAGTGCAGCCCTTATTGCCCAGCTTTTACAGAGTGAGGGGCATGGTGGGGAGGTCACAGGGTAGTTACCTAAAGTGACACCGTCTGTGTGAGAGTTATCTCTACTAGTTATGTAATGTGGAGCCTTCTGTGTGCCACGTTAGGGAAAATCAGAACAAGCCTTAAACATTCTGGGCAGAGCATACATCAACCTCCATGGGGCCTTAAACAAAGAGCCCTGAGGGAGGTCATTGCAGGGGCGTGAATGAGATGCAGAGCCAAAGATGGAGTCAGTGCTCTCAGCGCCCCTACACTTGGCATGCAAAAAACTAGGAAAATCTGATTAAGTTTAAGGGGAAAGACCATTGACAGATACCATCTGTGAGATGACGCAGATATTGAGATTATCATTCAAAATAGATTATTATAACCATGTTCAATGTTCCATGAGGTAACGGTGAACATACTTGAGATGAAAATAATAATCTACATTATCG
>CM053612.1:76816414-76843541 GCA_028646535.1 Procyon lotor
ATTCTTTCTCTCATTTCATTAATCATTGATTCAAGAATATTCATTGAGTACATTCTGCCAGAATTAATGTGATCTTATATTATATATATGTAGGTATAGCTTGAAAAACATAGTATGTGATCATCCCTCATTATAGAAAGGAACTTCTGTCAACATAAAATTGAAAGGAAGCCTTGGGAAATAGAGATTTATCCACTACTAATGTTCAAACTTAGGTTGGCTTTGGCAGAGAGAGTGTAAAAAATAGCCAAGTGTCAGGTAAATAGTTGGATTATATAACTATTTGAATAACTCATGTAATTGGGATGAACTTCATACAAATATGTAAGGTCAAATATTTATTTAAATAATTTATTATTGAGGGAGCCAGTACAATGGTGAAATTAATTTAAAAGTGAAAATGAGCTATGCAGAAGTAATATAAAAAATGAATGTACAAAATTGTTAGATTATATACACAATTGGTTATTGACTGGTAAGGTTATAACCTGTAACTTCCGGGTTATCCTTTCTGCCAATTATTTGCACCTATACCAAATAAAAATCCATATTTTAACATGTAACATCATCATGTCTGGGAACATTAATCAGTAGTAAATAGTAACTCAAACACAGTTTACTCTCCTAAATAACCTTTAGGTGGCCCTGTGACTGGAAGGACATTAAACACCCCCCCCCCAACTTTTTTTCTCTATTATTGGATACACACAAACACACATCAGATAAAATATATGCCAAGTGTCTTGTAGACCTCTAAAGTATGAATCGAAGTAAGTAGAAATATGTGAAGCTATTTAATTTATATGAAAATGTGGTGTTTATAAACACAAAACCCATATGTGGTAGGCAGAATTCTAATATGGACTCTACAATTGCCCCTCTCCCCATATGTGTACATGCTCTGTATAATCCATTCCTTTTGAGTGTGTGTAGGATTGATAAATATGATGAGATTTCTCTCCTTGATTACCTGGTATCACAAAGGTAAAGAGATTTAGCATATGTAATCAAGATTTTTAGTACACTGCCTTTGAGTTAATCAAAAGTGAGATTATCCTGGCTGAGCTTGACTTAATCAAGAAAGTCTTTTCAAAGAGGATTCAGGTCTTTCCTGAAGAGAGGAATTCAGAGCAAGAGACTCAAATGGGATTCTTCTGCTGGTCTTAAAGAAGCAAATGCCATGTTGTGAGCTGACTATGGAGATGGCCATGTGGCGAAATGCTGAGGGCAATCTCCAGGAGCTGAGAGTGGCTGCAGGCTGACAGCAAGAAAATGGGGACTCTGTCCTCCAACTACATGGAACCAAATTCTACTAAGAGCTTGAGTTAAGTTTGGAAATGGATTCCTCCTTAGTCGTGTTTCCAGATGAGACTGCATTCCAGAAAACACTTTGGTTTCAGTCTTGTGAAACCCTGAGCGGAGGACCCAGTCAAGATATATCTGTATACCTGACTTACATAAAACTGTGAACTTGTGTGTGTGTGTGTGTGTGTGTGTGTGTGTGTGTGTGTGTGTGTGTGTAGGTAAATTTGTGGTGAGTTGTTACACAGCAATAAAAAAACCAATATACAAGCTAATAAATTCTAAGGCTGATGTCTTCTCCATAAAGCCAGGCACCCCCCCCCAAAGATAGCTTTGACCAAGCCTTGAGTATGCATGCTGCTGGAATATACCTTTAGAGTTGTCTAGAGTAGGGCTGATATGACTGGGAATTTACACACCTATATCGACCCTATATTTGATGTAGATCTGTCTGGAAAGGGATGCAACTTTAGAGGCCATGGCTCTCTGACAGCCAAAAGCATGTTTTGCACAGCACTTTCGCCCAACTGGGGCATTAAATCCAACATTGAAGAGGTATCTGGGTGCATATCACAATGTTCCACACAACTATCCTATTCAGACATAAGCTTCTACTAATTTTATGTCAGTAACTGTTTCTGAATGTCTCCATTCCTCCCCCCATGTAATTTATCAAAAAATACCTTATAAGATGTTAGGTTAGGAACTGTATCCTATCCTTTATACTTATATGCTGATACTGATTTCTTTTTTTTTAAAGATTTTATTTATTTGACAGAGAGAAACACAGCAAGAGAGGGAACACAAGCAGAGGGAATGGTAGCGGGAGAAGCAGTCTCCCTACTGAGCAAAGAGCCCAATGTGGGGCTCGATCCCAGGACCCTGGGATCATGACCTGAGCCGAAGGCAGACGCTTAACGACTGAGCCACCCAGGCGCCCCCTGATACTGATTTCTGAAATGTGTATCAGAGATATTCCTTACAATAACAAAATTTAGTAGCCCTATTAGAGATAGTATTTATCTTGGGACAAAGAAAATGCCATGTCAAAGATCAATGATGCAACACTTTTAGGTCTGCCTTTTTAGATTGCCACTATCTGGTATCTAGGATAAAAAAATGTAATCACAGAACTGATCATCTTAGCTTGCACTTCAGAATCCAGAAAGGAAAAAAAAGTACGAGAACTGAGAGATTGTAGCTATTCATGCCTTTTGACATTTATTTCAAATGTCAAAAATTATATTTCTTCATATTATCACTGCTTCTCATTTTCAGTCAAAATAATCAAGTAAGCAAGGCTATTGATAAATCGGATTTTCAGTGAAACTGATTATGCACTATGCTTTATATGCATAGCAACTTGGTGCATAGTAGCTGAAAGCAGATAATCCGTAGAATTTCATGTCAGTGTTTACACTTTAAAGAGCAGGATCTCAAAATTCCCTGACAGTTTTTCGGACTGTGATTCTTCTTCTATTGAAATATATCAGAAGTGACTTTAGTACTGATGTCACTTTTGAACATATCTTCAGAAAGTTTTAGTTACTGGAATTTTATGCCATTCCCATCCTTTAAATAAGAAATTAGAAAATAAAATTATTGATCTGACTACAAGCACACAGTGTACCCCTATTATTATGTTATTTGTTCTTTAAAAATTTGCTTAGAATAGTAACTTTGAATCCCCTGTTCCCTATAATGATCTTAATATTCATTGATTTTATCCTTTAGATGTATATATTTATTTAAAAATCTATATGTAAAAACCACAAAGTAAAAAAAAAAAAAAAACAAATTACCAAGCAAAAATAAACAAAC
Source organism: Procyon lotor (assembly GCA_028646535.1). Classification (NCBI taxonomy): domain Eukaryota; kingdom Metazoa; phylum Chordata; class Mammalia; order Carnivora; family Procyonidae; genus Procyon; species Procyon lotor. The sequence goes on from CM053612.1 coordinate 76,819,538, forward strand.
CCACTTACTGATTCTAGAGGCACTAAAATATCTTTTTATCTTGTTTAGTTTTATTTATTTAGCCCATTTTATAACTGTCTGACAAAGACTGTTAATATAGGGCTGGCATTTCAGTCCCCTGTTGCATTCTGTTTATTGTTAGTGGTAGCAATATTATTGCTGTGCAAGAGTTTACTCATCTGTGATTGCTAGAGCACCCTATCCCCTTTTTGTCCTCTCTTCATATTCCGTGTGTTCATTACCCGCATTGGATTCAGTGTTTTGCAGAAGACTTCATTTGTCTCTTCCAAAATAGAGAAACACATTTTACCCCAGCAAATGTCTTACAAACCTTTTCAGGAAGATTTTCTTTTCTTTTTTTATCAATGGTATATTGGATTCATACTGAAATCTGACTTTAGGGTTTTTCTTCAATGCCTTCCTCTCCTAAGTGCTAATATCTGCTTTCTTAACTGGTTAGGGTATATCCTTTTGATGTTAGTTACTATTCTATTCCAACTATGATATGCAGAGGAATGTTGCTTTTTTGTCATCATTAAAGCAGCCACTGTAAGAAACTGTTTCCTGTTTCCCAATGATACTTCCTACAAAAATCTTATTCATGCAACCTCTAATGTCTTTTGTGTTCATTCCCATTGTTCACAGCAAGTCCAAACCTTTCTACTGTTTTTCAGAGCCTTCTAATAACTTGACCTCACACTAATTATCCAGCATTATTTACCCCTCCTACTCCTCCTTCACAGTCTCTGTTGTCAACTGACAAGGTTCTTCCTATTCCTTTACAAAATCACCACAGTCATTGGTTTCTGTTTTTGTTTTTATTTTTTAAGATTTACTTATTTTTGAGGGAGAGAAGGAGAGAGAGAGACAGGAGAGGCAAATGGAGAGGGAGAAAATCTTAAGGAGACTCCCTGTTGAGCACAGAGCCCATCATGGGCTCTATCTCATGACGGAGATCATGGCCTGAGCTGAAATCAAGAGTTGGACTATCAACTGACTGAGCCACCCGGGCACACCTATAGTCACTTGTTTTCATTCTTGCATTTTTGCTCATGCCTCTCCTTTTCACTTCACTTTTTCTCCAATTTCCCCTTTGCCTATCCAAAGCCTATTCATTTTTTAAGGCTCGTCTCTGTAATGAAGCCTCTGTTGAATACTCTCATTTTGAAGCTCTGACAAAAATCATTATCTTCTCTGACATTGCATTTGCTATACACCCAGTAATATATATAATAATATTTCTATTGTTCAAAACAGTATATGTAGCTTCACTTTTGGAACTGACATTCAGAATCAGTTTATGACACACGTGCATATATAAACAATCACATGCAATTAAACTGATTATATTACAGCCCTAACTTATTTCTGAAATTACCAAGAGCCTACTTTACTTAAAAATGCCTATAAAATATGAAAACTACTTGCTAAAATTTTTCTAAAGCATTAACTTGCAGTCGGGAAGCAGATCTAAAGGCATAGTTCTTATAGTCCTTATGCTATAGTTACTTATAGGTTGAGCGCTAATAAAACACGTTAATTTCAAATGAGAATATGATAGCCAACATTGACAGAGGTACAAATTGCCATTCATAGTGGGGATAGAAATGGAATAGGCTTCCTGGAGGAGATAAATACAAATTAGATGTTGAAGGATAAGAGATTGATAAAAACAGACACGTGTGAGTCAGAAACAGCATACATGGAGGCAGGAAAATTATGCAGTGAGTGTGTGAAAATGTGAATATTTCTCTTTGGGTATCTGTATTTGGGAGCAGTAGGAGACAATTTAGTTCAGTTGCAGGCATATTATGCGTAAGCTCAACTGGCAGACTGTAATGTGCAGGTGCGATTTTTTGGTGCGATTTTTTTTTTTTTTTTTGGTGTTGTTGGCTGTGGGGAGATACCAAAGGTGTTTGAATAGGAGAGCATTAATTGCTTATAACAACAGCAACAGCAACAAAAGAACAACATGATCTCAGGGTTGTGAGATCAAGCCCCGCCTTCGGCTCCATGCTCAGCAACTTGAGCATTAGGGAAGTTTAACGTGGCTATGACATGAGGATATTATCAATGTAAGAAAGAGACACCTAATAGAGACAGAGATTTCATCTTATAGGTCATTAGAAGCAATAGATAATGAATCATCAACCAGAGGAGACCCTTGGGAATGAAGAGGCTGTAGTGATAAAAGACATCAAGTGTACATGCAGACTGATGGAAGGAAAGCAGTCAAACCTGTCTCTCCATTTTTGAGCCGTGTGAATTGTAAAATGTTGGTACCATTAATGAAGATCAGAAACAGAGAAGCAGGTAATGATTTTGTTTATCTAGAGTATGTTCACTTTATTTTTGCCGAGACATCCAGAAGAAGATATTTGGTAGCTTGGGCTTAAACCACAAGTGACAACTAAAGATCTATACTGGTATATACATATGCCTAGATGTCATAGCTTAACTCTTTATTGTACATGGTAGGTGAAATTGCTTTTAAAAAAGAGAGAAACAACATTTTCTAAGGTGCAGGCAACATATTAGCCTACTGTTTTACTACTATTCTAAAAAACCTTACCCAATTCCAAGGCCAAAATACCAGTTCCTCTTGGTTTCCACTTAATTTCTACTCAGATAACTGAATAACTTAGGATCATCATAGTCATATATTGGTATTAATTTTGGGATGAGGTAGGTTAGTTTCTGTTGCAGTTGGCAACAGACCCAAATCAGACTGGATTAATTAACAGAGTATATTTTTAGCTGATGTTACTGTAAACACAAGAAGCAGTTTAAGCTATTTAGAATAAAAACAAAGTCATCAAGACTGAGTTTCTTTTCATCACTTGCTTGCCATATGTAAGCTCCATTTGAATGTTACCCAGTGTTGCCCAGCAGCTCCAGTTTCCTCCTTTCTGGGGCATTTTGCTACACCTATTCCATAATAATACACCTATTAAGGATGCCAATGTTGGTGGGGCCCTGGGTGGTTCAGTCAGTTAAGCTTCGGGTCTTGGTTTTGGCTCAGGTCATGATTTCATGGTTGTGGGATGGATCCCGGGCTGGGCTCTGTACTCAGCAGGGAGTCTGCTTGAGATTCTCTCTCCTTCTCCCTCTGCCCCTACCCCCACTAAAATAAATAAATAAATCTTTAAAAAAAGAAAGAAAGGATGTAAATGTTGGTTATGGTATGGTAAAGTGAGTGTGGCCACAGGAGGAAATGAGAACTCTGAGGCTTGAAAAGAGAAAGCTTATTATACTCACAGATTCCAGAGAGGGTGTCACTGCGTGCCACGTAGGGCCACGGAGGAAGCTCCAGGTTTTGGTCAGGCGGCAAAAGACAAGAACAAGAGAAAAGTCAATGCCAGAGCCTTTATTGGGGTTTCTGCAGGAAAAGCAAGGCAAGGCAGAGAAAATAGTATAAGTTTGGCTAGTTTGAATAATTATGGCAGGATTTGGGCTGTAAGCGTGATCTCTAGTTATCGGTACATGGCTCTGGGATGATTTAGGGCAGAAGAAATATAGGCTTGTGTGTGAGAATCAGATAATGAGATGGTCGAGACCATGGGCTCGGGATTATTTGATTTATATATGGAAGACATGCTCCTGCCTGGAGGGCTTTGCTACATCTAAGAAAGAACTAGCACTGGGACGGGTAGTCACTCTTTGGCCAGTAAGATTTTAGATATCAAAACACGATAAAATACAGAAAGTAAAAAAACATTTTACAACAGCAGCAACAACAAAAAATGAGTAATGCAGAAAGAGAACTTTTTTTCTAGTAATTCCTACAAAAATTTTGAAATTGACTCCTTTTTTTTCTTTATTTTAAACAGATGTCCACTGCTTAAAAAATAACTTTGATCAAGGGAGTGTAAGGTACTGCCAACCTAAACAAAAGAGCTAAACTGAGGCAACCTCCAATTACCAGAAATTGAGTTTATATGGAAATAGCCGATTAACTACAACGTGGGAAACACCTGCTGGTAGCGAACTTCAAGCGAGTTCAGTGAGGGTTCGCAGGGACTGTATTTATGCGCAAGGAGCGCAAAGGTGTGTGTAGTGGTGGAAGTTCAGCCAGAGTCCAAGCAGTAAGTTCATTGGCTCGACGATGGGGAGAGATTCCTGCTGGATATTCATTGGTCAAGAGCTAAGTCCCGGTCTTCTGTAAATCAGGCGTTTAGGGAAATCAATCTTTAAGGTCTCAAGTTCTGTTGTGAGGGCGCATGCGTGAGAGTCTCCATTTCGTCGCCTCCAGTTCGTTTTAGGTGGAAATCCTTTCACACCATTTGATTCTTTAAAGAAAGATCAAGTACCAATAAAAATAAAAACTAAAAACGGGAACCAATGAGTTGTCAGCATAGCGGCGGCATAGGTCATCCCTCCTTTTTTGCCCGTCGTTGGAACTAAAATTCGGCGTCCACCGGTGAACACAGTGCCTCTGTGCAAGTCGTGAGATTTAGAACCGTGCAGCAAGGGCCCCGGTGGGCGAGCGGGCCGGATCGTCTCGCCGGCCCGTGCATCGGGTTAGAGGCACACGGGCCTGGCCCTGGGCCCCCCCCAGGAGCCAGCAGGAGCCTGTGGTGAGGGAACACGCGGGGCGCGCTGACTTGGCACACAGCCGTGGAGGACTCAGCCCTCGTGCAAGTTCTGGTCTCCTGAGGACCTGAGGAGAGATTGCCCGCTCGCCTGCAGCACAACAAGAACGACTTTGGACACAGTGAGAGGGTAAGAGGCACCTTGCCAGCGCCCGGCAAGGCGGCTGGGCGCGCGGCCCTCTCCTGGCGAGGAAGGGTGCGCGGCTTCCCCAGCCGGGGGCCATGCTGCTGGAGAAACCTCTTTCTCTGCAGCGGCACCCGGACTGTTGAGGTGGGTCCTCCCACGACTGAGACGGGGGAGAGGGGGAGGGGATCAGGAAAGAGACAGGTGAAAAGTATCCGAGGGCATTAACGGGGTGTGATTCCTGCTGACTGTACTCTGGGCTCCAGAGGGAAGCCCGACCATGAGCCTCTTCTTCAATCCCACGTGATTCATGAGCCATGTGATGGAACCAGGCCCAGTGCAGAATGTTTAAAAGCCTCAGACTTAATAAGTGGTCCAAAAAGTACTTGTTTCTCCCTTCTGATTACCCCCCTCCCCAAATCCTGCCGATTCATCCTCTATAGAATTATGTGTAACCATCCCTTCCTTTCTAGGCCCATTGCACCTGCCCTGGTCAGACACAGCATGCCTAGATTGCTGTACCTTGTTACCCTCCAGTGCATTCACACTTTGTTTTTCTTCCTATCAGGCAGATTCACAGGCTTGTGGAGGTTCTCTCATCCCTTGCAGTGGAGATCATCTCTTCCTCAGCTTGAAATCCAAATCATTCAGCAGTCTTCATCCCTTACATGCACCATCTTATCTCCGCAGTTTTGCCTTCATCTGCCTGAAACCCAGAGCTTGGGTCAGAGTCAGTCTCTCACCCAGTACCTTTGCTTGTTCCATTCAGTTTGTCTAAAGGACACTTTTCTCACACCTGCCTAGCAACATACGTTCCACCTTTCAAAACTGCTCAAAATCTTCCAGCAGAAAGTTTTTTAGGTGTCAGATGTTTTCCATCTGAATTAACTTCTTCTTTCCCAGTTCTTTGTCTCTGTGCTTTATTTATATCACTATACTTCTCGTCACACTATGCCTCATTATCACTTGGGAATGAATGTTTCCCTCACTTTATTTCTGAGCCCTTGGAAGACAGGAATTTAATCATCTTTGCATCCACCACATTACCTATTATGCAATATCATTGCTTATGCATATCATTCATTAATTGTCTTTTTATTTGAAGTGGATTTAGCTTTTGTGTCAAAAGCCCTAAGCGAGTAGGAGAGGCATTCTTGGAATATGCCTCCTTATTGGTATACTGTTCAGTGCTCTACCTACCACACAGTTGGGACTAGTCAAGGCAGTTTCCAGGACATTACCACAGATTTAAGTATTTTTATCAAAAGCACCACCCATAATACAGCTAGGGACAATGCCCTGCCTAGTTTGATTCTTTGTCTTACCCCACTTTTCCTCAGTTAGGCTACAAACACAGTATGAATGAAGTGAGCCTGCCTAGCCCCCCAGTTCTGCCTCAGTGGTTCAGGCAATTTTCTGAGAATGACCTCTTTTATCCAACTCCCAGCCACTCACACTTGTGCGTGGAAGGAATTCAAATAGGCACTCTTGTCTGGTTTTTCTAATGCCTTTGTTGCTGTCAGGCCTCTCCTTTTCTGTGCTCTGAATAGCCTTTTCCAACTGACACCTTGATAATCCGCCTGGCTCTTTTTTTTTTTTTTTTTAAGATTTTATTTATCCATTTCACAGAGAGAGGGACAGTGATAGAGGGAACACAAGCAAGGAGAGTGGAAGAGGGAGAAGCAGGCTTCCCACTGAGCAGGGAGGCCGACGCGGGGCTCGATCCCAGGACCCTGGGATCATGACCTGAGCTGAAGGCAGATGCTTAGCAACTGAGCCACCCAGGCACCCCATTCCTGGCTCTTGATTTTATTTCTCCTTTTGACATCATCCCGCAGTTTTCATTGTTCATTTATACCACACTGTGGTTTACTCCCAGCACATCCATACTCCTTTAAGAGGAGTGATGACACATTAAAAAGAGGGAAGCATCTAAACTTCTTATCATGCACACGGGCATGATATGATTATTAGAGATGCTTGTTAAGCCAAAAGGCATCAGTCGTACCTGTACTTAGCCCTTGTACCCTGAAAGTATTTGTTGGTAGCAACTTTTTAATAGAAAAATTGCTGAAAGAAAAGGATGAACAGTGGGCATTTAATTTTCTGTATGAACATGTGAGAGAAAGATGAAGAAGCCTTGACATCCTTGACTAAAACAGAAACAAGGTGGGGATTGAGGCAATGGGATGGAAACAAAGTGAAATTCTAGCCTTAATCCAGTGGACTAGAAGGTAGGTCCTCACGGGACATTCTCTTGGTATTTGACATCATTTTCATTTAAAAGGCTTTTTTGTACCGGATTTATATATGGGTCCAGAGAGAACAGAGTGTGAAAATAAATTGAAGACAAAGAATCAGTTATAAACCATGTAAAGACCCATAGCAAAGTAGAAAATCTCCTGGAGATAAAGCGTCGATATGGAAAAGCACAGCACTATGCTGAACAGAGAAATAATCATGCATGGAGGCAAAGATTTCTGAGGATCATGCAATGTTGTAGCAGTTTTATTATTCTGCATAGCCTGTGTGCATTCATTTATTCAAAAATTATTTTTTATAATCTTTATGTACCCGGTATGACATAAAGTGTATGGTGTTGGTATACAGAGACAATTGAAGCAAAGTTCTGGCTCATGAACTTGCTGTCAGCTCTGCAAGTGGAAAATGATGATCTTTGCTAGTGTCAATATATGATCTCTTTGCCTACACTTTTGTGATGTAAACCAGTGCAATACTCAATCCCAAAGAGACTTTACAGTTCTCTCCTTATTCATCCAAGTTATGACATTTTGGAACCTTAATTTGGGAAAAAATTTCTCTTCCTATGCAATATCCAGTCTTGCTTTTAACTTGGTGAAACGCTGTAAACTTGTCTCTTGAGTGATAGTCCTGGTTCTCCAGACATGGGCCTGCGGAGCAATAAATTCTGCTTGTTTTTATCAGCATTGGTGGTCTTTGCATTTTGATCTGACACTAATGAACCTTTCTATGCATACCCTAGGGAGTGATTATTGTATAGACAAGAGATGATCTCAATCAATTTTCAGTCATGTTGCATTGAGGAGAACACAGGACAGTAGGGTAGGTTAATTGGTTGTGATGTACATCTTATAAAAGTGATTTTTGTAATTCGTATACATGGCATTTTCAAGGCATACATTGAGATGATGAATAACTAGTACACGTTGTTGCTACATATTCAATATACAGTATTTTAAATTTCTTTGCTGTTTTATAAAGGTAATATACAAGGGTCGTTCTTGAATTCCTGAACAGTCCACTGAGTTGACTGACGTGGGGAGATTTGGCCAAGTTCAATGTCAATAGCATCTGGCAGTAAGGGAGATAAATAAATCAATATCATAATTTTAAAAAGGTGGGAACTTCTATTGTACTTGGAGGGTGATTTTGGATTCCTCTCTCCACTGGCAGGCATTTGAAGTACAAGCTATTCTTTTTTTTTTTTCAAGCTATTCTAATTAATATTTATTCTCAAATGCTATCCCAAAGTCCTATTCATTATTAGAACCATTTGTAAATAACTTTCAATCTTTATTTGTTTTAGAATATTTGTGCTTTATATTTCTCTAGTTTATAAATTTGATATTTATCTGTCTAAATGGTCCCCAGTGTAGTCAGATGTGAAGAAATATATGTGAATTCTCAGGACTTACGGACTTACGTCAGTCACAAGATACCAAAGGTGTCAAGAAGACACAGGGCAAGGTCATAATGTCGAATGCTCTCTGCTCCCCCTATCATTTGTGGGTTATTTTAATGTTAGAGGGGATTTGAAATTCGATCCAGAGTTTAAAATTTTCCTTTGGCAGGCAGTTTCTCTTTTTTCTTTTCTCCTTTTTTCAATTTCTTATAGAAACATTCATTGGTCAGAATGTCTGTCGTTTTACAGCTATGATCCTAGTTCTTAACCTGTGGAAAAACAACATCAACAGATCCTTGAAGATTCCCCAAGCACAACCGGTGTTGGTTTTATTTTATTTTACTTTAAAAATCCAGCGGTGTTGGAAAAGAATTCGGGGAGAGGAAACTATTGCACTATATTCTTTCCACTATTTCTTAGTCTAGCACTTGTGAATATCAGTGGCTTATAAAACCAAAAGGCGTGAAATCATTTCAGAGACTAGAGCAGTTACATGCGGAGGAGGAGGAGAAACCAGAAAGAAGTCTAACAATGTCCACAAACTTCTTCCTTATCTCTAGAGTGCAAGGAACATGCTATATAGTGTTGACATTTGTAGCTTCATATGGTAAAAGGAGTCTGAAAAAGCAATAAAAAATTTTACTTGGAGTTTCTTATTTGAGGACCACAGTTTGCTCACTAGCATGTGAATTTCCTGCAGAATGGAGGATAAGATTTTTCTGGAAATCTGGAAATTTTACATGAAACTTACACTATCCTTTAAGAAAATACATATGCTGTTGTGAATTTTCTTTTGAAATTTTTTTTTGATGATTTGGAATTTGTTGATTCTTTGAATATTGGTCAAGTATCTATTAATTCACTTATCTGTTTATGCCTTTTAGTTAATAAACAGGTGTTAAGTGCTGCTCTGAGCTAGCTACTTTACCTAACTTTGAGATATAAAGACAAATGATCCCTGATCAGATCTTTCCTGCAAGTGCCCCCTGACTAGTGGGGAAGATGAGTGTAAACAGATAGTTTTCAGGCCACCTAGAAGGTGCTATGATTGAGACCTTGGTGTGGAAACACAGAGGTGGGAATCTGGCTGGGGAGCAAGGAAAAGCTTTAAGGAAGATGTTACATTTGGTTAGGAGATTAATGGATTTGGGTCTTCCAGGTATGGAATGGAAGTATGAACTCTCAGGCTGGCACACCCAGGAACCAGTAAGAATGGCTAGAGCTCATTGGATTGAGGAGTGACAGAAAAAAATATGGGAACAAATATAGGTAGGAACAGAGGAGGTTAAGGTAGTTGGCATTCTTAGTTCAGGGACAGAAATAGTCATATGGAATTTAGAACACGAGATGGATTCTGATATAAATTTTGTGACTTGTTGGTAAGTTGTAATAATTCAAAAGCAAAGCTAAACATGATAATGCTTATAGGAAGCTTATAAAAGCAGTGGTTCTCAAACTTGAGTACACACTAGAGTTATCAGAGTTGATAGCAAAAAATGCAGTTACAGGCTTCATTTCCTTTATTCTGATTCAGTATATTTGGGGCTGGTTGCAAGAATCTACATTTTAACAAGTACTCCAGGTGACTCAGAGATTTACAGGTTAAGACAAAATATTGAATAAGAGAAGGGCATAGATACAACTCTGAAAAACAGAAACATTAAAGGGGAGTAAGTGGAGAGAAGAGACAGTGGTATAAACTGAGAAGAAGCTGGTTAGAATGGGAAATATCTAGGTCCTGCTCCTGAGGCAAGGGTGTAGCCGTCAGGGTTACTGCCTCTACTGAGCCAACCACAGCCGAGGCCTAGATTCTGAGCAGACTGGACAATGTAAAGTATTTACCCCCGGAAGAGAAGGGTTAAGGGGAGACTGTAAAGAGTCTGGGGAAAGTTCTGAGACTTTTATCTAATTCCCTTGTAAATACTTTATTGACATTTACATGCAGTAAGAAAAACTGCCATTTATTTAGAGTCTTTCTTCTGACAAGTCAATATTATAAGGTTTGTGGCAACTTTGTTAGTCTTTTTGTTTCGAAAAATGTCTTCATTTTTCCTTCTTGAATTACATTTTGCTGGGTGTAGAATTCTGGGGTCATAATTGTTTTTTGTCTTAGCACTTTGAAGCTATTACCCCATTTTCTCTGCCCTTTCTTGCAGACAATGAGAAATACACTGTTTATCAAGTTGCCATTAACATTTAGATTAACTGCAGTGCCTGGGTAGCTCAAATGGTTAAGTGTCACTCTTGATTTCAGCTCAGGTCATGATCTTGGTTATGGGATCAAGCCTTGAGTCAGGCTCCCCACTGAGCAGGGAGCCTGCTTAAGATTCTCTCCCTCTCTGTTTCCCTCTGTGCCTCCTACCCCTCCTTCTCAACTCAGGCTCTCTATCTCTCTCTAAAATAAACAAATAAATCTTTTTTAAAAAAACCATTTAAACTGACTTCATTTTAGCTTAATTTTTTTTTTTTAGGGGCACCTGGGTGGCTCACTTGGTTAAGTGTCCAACTCTTGATTTTCTCTCAGGTCATGATCTCAGGATTGTGAGGTCCAGCCCCACATCCAGTTCCACACTGGTTGTGGAGCTTACTTAGGAGCTTAGGATTTTCTGTCTCCCCTCTCCTTCTGCCCCTCCTTCCCCACCTCTCTTAAAAAAATTGTTTTCTTTTATCCTTGATTTCCTCAGATTTGTCTATTGTGTTGTGGATCTATTATGTTATTATTATTTTATCATTAGTATTCTGCTTGTTACTCAAAGTACACTATTAATTTGAATACCTAGATCTCTTTAATATCAGAAAACTCTTAGCCATTACCTGATCATATATTCTTTCTCTGACATTGCCTGCATTCTCTATATACTAGAACATGTTTTCAAAGATATTGGTGAAGTTTAAGTGTAAAGAATCTCAGTAGATCTCATGGGAATCTTAACTGCTCCTACATGTATTTTATCTCTTTTGTCTTTTTGCTCTGATAGGTGAAGAGTTCAGTGCTATCAGTCAGTAATCTTTTCAGTAGGGTTCTGTTTAGAATGTATCCAGTGTTTTCTTTTTCTTTTTTTTTTTTTTAAGATTTTATTTATTTATTTATTTATTTGACAGAGAGAGAGAGAGAGAGATCACAAGTAGGCAGAGAGGCAGGCGGAGAGAGAGGGGGAAGCAGGCTCCCTGCTGAGCAGAGAGCCCGATGTGGGGCTTGATCCCAGAACCCTGAGATTATGACCTGAGCCGAAGGCAGAGGCTTAACCCACTGAGCCACCCAGGCGCCCCTCTTTTTCTTTTTATTATATTTTTGTTTCCCATATTTCAATTTGATTCCTTTTTATACTCACCTTGTTTTATGTATGTAACTTCTTGTTCAATATCTTATTGCTTGTTTTGTGAATGTTATGCTCTCATTCCCAGCCATGCTTATTTTGATACATTTGTGTAATTATTCTATAACATTGACATCATTAGAAAGTAACTTCTGTCCTGATGTGGGTTTTTAGCTCCTCCTCAGCATCAGATTTCTTCCTGCATTTTAGAATTGCAGATCATAGGCTTATCTAAGGCAAACATAGTTTTTGCTTTCACTGACCTTTCTTCCTAACAAAAGTCACGAAGCTACTTCTGTGAATGTCCTGGGGCCCTCAGTTGAGAAGTGGCTCTTATAATGAAGGCTTGGACCTACTCCCTGGTGGGGATATGAAGGATACACAGAACTGGTTAGTGAGCCTCAGGTGGCTCTGTCCCATGCCCATATCCCCAGGCTTACGTTGCCTGGCGGCTCCATAAACGTTGTTGTCCCAGGCCGCAGTTGTCAGTATTTTTCACCCTACTTTTATGACCTGTAGCCCCTGAAATTAAGCACTGTGGCTGTGTCCATTTTTCCATTTCACACTGAAGCCTCTTGTCCTTCTTTTCCCAAAAGGGTTGAATTTATATCTCCCACTGCCAGTTTTAGATTCTGGATCTTCAACCCTATTTACAGTTCCAGCTTTCTGTTTTGTCTCTGGCCTATGAATAGGTTTATCTTAGCTAAGGTTTTTGGATTCTTTAATTTTCTAATTTATCCATCATTGCCAAGTTTGTTGCTCATAGATGGAACTGGAGGGTATTATGCTAAGTGAAATAACTCAATCAGAGAAAGACAGTTGTCATATGGTTTCACTCATTTGTGGAACATAAGGAATAATGCAGAGGACCATAGGGGAAGGGAGGGGAAAACTGAATGGGAAGAAAGCAGAGAGGGAGACAAACCACAAGAGACTCTTGACTCTGGGGGTTTGTGTGGTGGGTGGGGGAATGGGGTAGCTCGGTGATGGGCAATAAGGAGGGCACGTGATGTGATGAGCACAGTATTATAGGCAACTAATGAATCATTGAACATTATATCAAAAACTAAAGATGTACTGTACATTGGCTAATTGCATTTAAATTAAAAAAAAAGAGGGTACATCAAAGTAGGAATATAGTGTTTTATTTTTACTGGTATCTCTGGGTTAATTTTTTTTACTACACATCCCATTAGAGTTTTGCCAAATTAATTAATAAAGGAAGTCCAACCACTTTCACATGGAAATGGCTATAGAGTTTCCAGAGATTGACATATGTAGATGATGATCAGTTACTAAGTTTATTTTTGTTCTGTCCAGGGGATGCTTAATGCGGTGTCTGAACATGGAGTCTCTCCTAATTGGATGGAGCCCCCAAATGTGGGGCAAGTATTGATCAGGAGGGGAAAAGAATTCACCTGAGACAGAACAAAGGAGATAGAAAGGTCACTGAATACACCTCAAGGGAGCTGTGAGCAGGATGGCAAAGGAGAGAGTATCTGCCACAAGGCATTGGGAGGGGGCTGTTTTTAAAGAAGGAAGGTGAGGAGGTATGGGGACATATGGATTTTCCCCTTTTTTGGTAAGTGTGCCTGGTTCTCAGTAGCCCATTAGTTAGTTAGGGTCTATGGATATTTTGAGGTGGGTCGCCTGTTGGGCCTGTCTGGATTTAGCGAGGGGGTTGGGGTCACTTTCGGCCCTTCTGCTTTGATCAGGTTTCCATTGTTCAGATCTGTTGTCTAAAAGCCGCCTCTTCACTTAACACTTAAAGAGTCATGTAAAAATTTCCAATTCAATCAACTAGTTAAGGATATTGAGACGGTTTCTTTCTTATCAGCTATCACTATGAAGAGCCTTGGTCTCCATTTTAGGATTAGTTAAGTAATTTGCTATGCCCTTTTCTGCCAGAGCTAACCTGTTCTCACTGAATACTAAATTGTTGGCCTTTATGTGCCTTTATATCTTTGCTTATAAATTAACATGTTCTGGAGTAAAATTATGTTGTGAAGACTTAACATATTGTGTTTTATAGAGCTTTTAAACTGAGGCCTTATTTTAAAATTTACAAGGAGATATTTCTACTAGAAGAAGCACTTCTTTAATGCAAAACAGCCGATGATCTAATTTGAAAGTAAGGCCGCATCCATATGTTAAATAGGTTAGTAGTTGGTCAAATGAATGAAGACTATATTGGTGGATTAATTAACACCACTGGACCTCAGCTAAGAAGTTCCCCTAATACACCTAAGGTCACTGACTGCAGGTTGGGAATCCCATGTGTAAGCAGCCAGCAAGGCCCTGTTCCCTTTGTCTTCCCATCTGCTAAGATTTCAAGGGGATAGTCTTACTCAGCTTGTCTGTTTATTGATCTTGCTCCATGATCTGGCTGAGGACCTTGACCCTTCTCTAATGATTCTTTTCCACTACAGAAATTTGCAGTGGGGCTTGGTTGTCAGGGGCAGGAGATCGAGTGTTGAAGGAGTATGAGGGAGGTACTAATAGGAACTCATGAATCACTCTCATCCCCTATTGCTGAGAGAGATACTTTTGACATCTGGATAACAGAGAGATAAGGCCATCCTTAATCCCTGTGTAAGCAATGTAGGCAATGGTATTTTTCAGACACCAAGAGAGGATTCATCTAAAGTCATCTGCCTCATTCATGCTTATAATTCTCTCCTTACCAATTTGTTTATGTAGTGGATCATAGTTTTCAAAAGATAAATATCACGGAGCTCTAGATCTGAGTCCTCAATATCCATGTTCATCCTCCTGCATAGCCCAATAGGCAGTTGGATAAAGGGCAGGAAACTGACCTTGGGAAAAACCAGTATATTCTTTCTCTAGGAATTTGACATCGGGATAGGAGAATCTATTTTAGTATGAGCTATTCAGTTAGGTGAATTTGGGAACTGTGAGATGGCAATGTAGGCATTAGTGAATGATGAAGAACATTAATAAGGCCCTACTTCAGATAGAGAAAGAAGGCAAATGTACAGAAAGAGACAAACTAGAGATGCTATGGTGTATCTTGCTTACTAATATCATTCCAGTGGCTTGTTCATATTGTGGGGAGGTCTGTCTGTATTACTTGTCCTTGGGTTTCATGTGTGATACCTGGATCCTTCTGGCAGATTTCTCCTTTACACTTAAACTTCAGGCACTAATTCTTTTACTCTGAATGAATTTACCAGATAGATTTTCTTGTGGATCTGCTTAAGGAGGAAGCACAAGACTACTGGCATATGGGTAAGGGATCTAGGAGTTTCATGGCCTCAGAGTTTCATAGGGTGAAATGACGAAGGATGTAACCAGATAGATATAGAAAGGACAGATACCTATGTAGTATCTTTTTTATATGTATCTGAGAGAAATGCTGTTTAGTAGAGTTTTATGGTATTTTCAGCCAAGAGAATCTTGATATTACTCATTCATAATATTTCTGTATAGTTTGTGTTATAATTCTAAACACATTGTGAATATTATTTTTTTAAAATAAAACAATGAAGGCAACTATAGATTCACATGCAGTGGTAAAAACGAAAAGGAAAGAGCCCATATACCCTTTGCCCAGTGTTGCCACTGGTAACTGATGTGAAATGTTGGTGTCCAGGAGCCAAAGGCCAAGAAGGAATTCTTGAGGCATCTTTGGTGCAGAAAAGGTGTTTTTATTAAAGCATGGGGACAGGACCTGTGGGCAGAAATAGCTGAACTGGGGTTGTGAGGAGTGACTGATTATACTTTCAAGTTGGAAGGGGAGAAGCCTCTAAAGAATTTGGAAGCAAGGATTCCAGGACCTCGGGCTAGCTGCTATTAGGATAAGGTCATTTACTACTAAAACCTTCCTCGGGAGACCCTTCAGATGTGTATCATTGGGCCCTGTGCTTGGAGGAGGATGATTGCTAATGGAGGATAGAGATAAAGGGGAGTTTCCAAAGCAATTTTTTATGTTAAAGAAGACTTAACAGGGTCCTGGAAGTTTGGGTAATGTCAAGCTAAGGTTGCCTTTTTCAAACTCTAGCCAAGTATTAACATTGAGGTCGTTGAGTTCCTAGAGGAAGGTCACCTTGCTTGTCTTAAGTACTAGTCGATGGGCTGCAAAGGAATTAATTTTTTTTCTATATTTCTTTTGCTTGTGTTTTCCACATCACTAACATCTTGCAATATTATAGTACAACATCATAACCAGGATATTGACATTGGCACAGTAAAAATACAGAACATTTCCATTGTCACAAAGATACCTCATGTTGCCCTTTAATGGCCAAACTTACTTCATTCCCATTCTTAGCCTCTTTAAACTCTGACAACCACTAGTTTATTCTCCATTTCTATAATTGTATCATTTCAAGAATGTTATATCAATGGGATCATTGTATGTGACCCTTGCGGATTAGCTTTTCTCACTCAGACGAATTTTCTGGAGATTCATCCAGGCTCCTATATCAATAGTCTGTTCCTTTCTGTTGCTGAGTGGTATTCCATGGTATGGGAGCACTATCGTTTCATTCATAGTGCCATTCTCCTGTTGAAGGATATCTGAGCTGTTTCCAGTTTCGACTGTTACAGAGGAACATATATGTGAACTTTCATATACAGGTTTTTATTCGAAGAAAAATGTTCATTTCTCAAGAGTGAATGTCCAAAAGTTCAAATGCTGGGTTGTATGATAGTTGTGTGTTTAATTTTATAAGAAACTGCCAAATTGTTTCCAGAGAGAGGCTATGCCATTTTACATTTCGACCAGCAATGTATGTGTGATGCAGTTTTTCTACATCTTCAACCTCATTTTTATAGTCACTATTTGTAGTCCGGACCATTCTGATAGGGGTATTGTGGTATTTCATTGTGGTTTTAATTTGCATTTCCATAATGTCTAATGATGAACATCTTTTCATATGCTTGTTTTCTCTCAGAGTGTCCTCTTCAGTGAAGTGTCTTTTAATGTCTTTTAACATTTTCTAATCAGATTGTTTTTTTTTTCTACTCTTGATTTTCGAGGGTTTTAATACATTCCAGATAGTAGTCCTCTGGGCAGACAAATGGTTTGGTTGCAATTATTTTCTTTCAGTCTGAAGCTTGTGTTTTCATCCACTTAACATAGTATTTCACAAAACAAAAGCTTCTGAACTTGATGAAATCTGAGTTATCTGTGTTTTCTTTAATGTACTTCTTTAATAGATTGTGCTTTTAGTGAATTGTGCTCAAATGTGTCAAGTCTAGGAATTCTTTGTCTAGCCCTAGATCTCAAAGATTTTCTCCTTTGTTTCTTCTAAAAGTTTTATAGTTGTAAATTTCACATTTAAAACTGCAATCGATTTTGAGTTGATTTTTATATATGGTATGAGACCTAGGCTGAAGTTCATTTTTGATCTTTGCCTCTGGGTGTCCAATTGCCTTAGCATCATTTGTTGAAAGGTAATTTTTTTCTCTATTTCATTGCTTTTGCTTCTTTGTCAAACATCAGCTGAGCAGCCAGCATCTCCCATACTTCTTTGTAAAATAGTTCCCAACAATTGTACTTAAATTGTTGCTACAAACTTTGCAAAAAATATGATAGGTACAGTGTTCTTTAAAAAATAATTATTTCATCTTTCCTGGTCATAAACTTACTCACCAAAGTAAAGTAGCCAAATGCTTTGATTAAGCTTAGAATCAAGTATAGTATCTATAATTCTTTAAAAAAAAAGTCTTAGTGCTGTGAAATGTGTAAGCCTGACGATCCACAGACATGTACCCTGGGGCAAATAATACATTATATGTTAATTTAAAAAATAGAGAAAAAAAAAAAAGAATTGCCTGGATAAAAAAAATAAAAAATAAATGAAGAAAATCTACAAAAAAAAGTCTTAGTTTTGACACAATATTTATTTCCATTTTAGTCAGTAATAACATTTCTTCTGCAGGGACTTCTTGTACTGAAATAAATGACTGAAGAATGTCTAATTGCTCACCGAGATCAAAGTCAGTTGCTAATGAAATGACTCCTTTATAAATAACTACAAATAAATCTGCTGATCCATAAAAGGTTCATCTTTAAGGGACTCCAATTCATTTTCTGCCTCTGCTAGTCCTATGGACGCGAAACATCTTCTGTATTCGACCTTGTTGCAGCCATTGCAATGCTGAGAGTGGCACCTAGCTTGTAATCGTGTGTTTTAATGGGCGAGATGACACATTTAATATGTCAGGGCTGCAGTGTGAAGGGCAGACACTTCTCAAAAGAAAAATGATACTCAAGAGTGCATTCTGGTGTAAAAATTAACTCCAGGAAACAGGGGTTTGCTCCATTTCAAAGATCGGAAAGGCAGTGCTGAAAAAGCATTCTGACGTTTCCAAAGACAAGCAAAACCCATGACTTCAGTTTCGTTCCCAGGGATTGATTCTCTGTGTCGTTTTGTATCTGGGACAACAGAGGACGGTGCAAAACCTTAGCAAAAGCAGAATGTGACATCTCAGCAGCTATCTTTGTAGTTAGAATCTCTCGGGAGTCGAGAGTACACTCCTACCTTGTGTGCCTTTGTAGAATAGCCCATTCCAGGTAGAAAAAAGTCCCATCCAGAGTATGGCTTGAAAATGGAGGCAATACCTTTTTTCTGAGCCTGCATATAATTCTTTGACACAATGATACAGTATGTGTGAAAAAAAAAAAAGACAGTTATCTGAAAAAACTCATGAAATAAGACATTGTATAGACATTTATTTTCCTAAATCTCAGGGAAAAAAGATGACTATTTTATTAAGCAAAATTTTCCAATGATGGATAAATCTAGTAGTTACTTAAATGATGACTTTTAAGGCATTGTGTAAGTTATGATGGCAAGCAGGGGTGTAGTCAGGCTGTTAATTGTTTTTAAGTTGTTAACTTGTATGTTTAAGAATAGAAAATTAGGAGTTAGATGACTGAGTATTCAACTCAAAATGTGGGTCATGAGATGTTTGCCACTTCTCATGTGGCATTTTATAATAAAAAGATATAATACTAAATCTACATTTAAGCATACTTACTCCTGAACACAGTATTAAAAATATATTGCCCATGTAGAATATCCAGAAATATGACCTGGTAACTCAGCAAAGCTTTCATTCTCTGGGAGCAGGTTTGTACACTTTGAAATCAGCCTGTCCAAAAGTGTCAGTTCAACAGCGCATTTTGACGGTCTTGGATATGTCTTTTTGTTTCTATTTAACAAAATATATTTTAGTAAGTAAACAGATCATAAGTGTAAAGCAACCTGAATTTTTACACCCATGATGCACTGACATTCAGATATAGAACATATCTAGCACTCTAGGAAACTCCCTTGTGCCCTCTCCTAGTTAAAACTCCCCAAAATTTTGACCATTTTTGAACTTGATATAAAAGGAATTACATACTTTGTACTCTCTGTGTTTGGCTTTCTTTTGCTCAGTATTATGTGTGTGAGTTTCATGCATGTATTTGCATATATCATATATTTATTCCTTTCATTGCTGAGTTATATACCATTGTATGACTATGTCACGTGGATTTATCCATTTGCTGGTGGGTGGACATTTGTGCTGTTCTCAGGTTTTGGCTGGGAAGATCATTTTTGTCCATGCATTGAGTGGAATTACTGGATCCCAGGGCATTTGTATTTTAGCTTTACTAGTTGCTGTTAAATGGTTTTCCAAAGTGGATTTACCAGCTTACCTCCAACAAGCAATGTATAAGAGTTTCAGTTAGTCTACATCCTTGCTCACGCTTGGTGTTGTCAGTCCTTTTAATTTTATTTATTCTGGTGGTAGTCTAATGATATCTCATTGAGGTTTACACCTGGAATCTTGATGACTAGTAATGTTGAGCACCTTTCATATACTAATTAACAATCTATTGGATGTCATATTTTTAATATAAAAAGCATCACAAAGTAGATATTTCTATTTTTCTTCATAGATTTTAGATTAAAAAAAGCTGTCAACTCACAAAATTTCCTGAAACTATTCATAATTATCCCAAATTAATAAACTTGAAGAAAGTAAACCAGGATTACATTTTAAAGAGCCAGAAGTCAGTGGTAAGATAGTACTGTAACTGCCAAGTTTTCTCTCAGGTAGTGCTTCTTGGCTTTTTGCTTTTTATTCTGTGCTGATCATAGAAAGTCCAGAGTATAATGTCTGTCACAAACAATCAAAAAGACACATTATCACACCACGTAAATCAATTATGTCTCAAAACATGCTGTTAGAGTAACATAAGGGTTAGGAATTTAGGATGAGATTTCATGACATGTTGAATGGCATTTTATGTGACACACATAGGTGTTTTATACTTTTAGATTCTGAGTACTGGATCATAACTGCATATAAATTACTCATAATGTATATGAATATGTATGTGTAATACAGAGAACTATTTAGAGACACATGCTACTATAAATGAACAATCATCTAAAAGCTCTTGATAGTTCATTAAGCTTCACAATTTGTCATAGGCACATAAATGACAAAGACTGTTCACATTTCTGAAAGCAAGAAGCAGTCTCAGTGAGACCGAAGGCTTTTTTTTTTTGAAGATTTTTAAAAATTTATTTATTTGACAGAGAGAGAGAAAGTGAGAGCACAAGCAGGGGGAGCGACAAAGGGAGGGGGAGAAGCAGACTCCCTGCTAAGTAGGGAGCTTGATGTGGGGCTCAATCCCAGGACCTTGGGATCATGACCTGAGCCAAAAGCAGACACTTGACTGAGCCACCCAGGTGCCCCATGAGACCAAAGTTCTAAATGAGGGAAGAACTCCATACTCTAGTATGAACACTGAGTCAGGTGGTGGTGTTTTTAGATCCTTATAGTAAGTAATCACACTGGGAGTTCCACTTCCAGCCACTTCCCCTCCTTCGGGAGGTCTGAATCTTCCCAGGACCACCAGCCACTGAGTTGCCCACAAGTGCTAAGACTGGGTCACTATCACTGGTGACATTTATAGAAGTAAATGCAGCCAGTAATGTGCTTGCTAGAGACCAAATGTTTGTGTCTCCCCGAAGTTCATATGTTGAAATCCTGATCTCCAGTGTGATGGCATTTGGAGGTGGGGCCTTTGGGAGATGATTAGGTTATGAGAGGAGAACCCTCATGAGTGGGGTTAGAGCCTTCATGAGAGAGTTGTAGAAGGATTCCTCATTCTCCTGCCATTTGAGAACATAACCAGAAGATGGCTGTCTGTGAGCCAATAAGAGGGTTCTCTCCGGATACTAAATCTGCTAGATCTTGGATCTTGGACTTTCCAGTCTCCAGAACTATGGGAAGTAAATGCTATTTAAGCCACCCTATTGTGTATGGTGTTATGTTCTAGAAGCCCAAGCAGACTAAGAGAGTGCTTTTGCCTTAAATCAGATGAGTTTGGCTTTAACTGAAGCAATTGAATGATAGTGATTGACAAGGTGAGTTCTGGAGTCAGACTTCAGGTATGGCCTGAGTGAATCACTTAATACCTGTCTGATCCTCCATTTCCCTCATGTAATACACTGAGGGGTAGAGGTTTAGAATAATTTCTGTGAAGTCCCACCATCAATTGCCAGGACCTTTCTGGAGCTGAGCATTTGAAAATACTAGCTACGTAACGAGAAATAGAAGGCATGTTGGACTCAGAAGAGTGTAAGGAAAGGTGACATTTGGAAGTAGAAGAACAGCCGGGAGCTCATTTTCTTCTCAGATGTGCTTGAGCTATAAGGATACAACCAGAGCTTCCTTTGCTGTCATCCCATGTGACTACGTCCCCCTTCCCCAGGATGCTGATAGCACTTCTTGAGCCTAGAAGCCTCCAGGGTGGCTCTCAGAGTTGAAGCTTACTCCTTTCCGTCATTATTAAAGAGCAATATAATGGACAACAGGGAAAGTGTCATGCTGCTGGGCCCTCGGGGTTCAGAGACCGCAGTATCTAGGGCAGAGAAAAAGGGTTAGTCCTCAGTACCAGTTCCCAGAAAGCCAGTGCCATCCTGTGGTGCTCTATTATTTGCAGGTTTAAATTGCAAGGGGCTTAAGGAACAACTTGGCAGAGAGTTCCCTGGGTTTTCTTATCACCTCCGTGTATCCCATATGGGATGCTACAAAAGCCTCCAACCCAGAACCATCAACAAGCACAGACAAAAAAGAGCCTGTTTCTCCTAGGTAAAGGCCTAGAAAAGGGGTACCTTAACAATGGAAACTGTTTTGGTAACAACTACTTTACTCCAGCCGAAAACAAATGCAACAATGGAAAAATTGTGTCCCTCCTCCACAGCTCCCAGAGGGCCAAGTGCAAGCTAATCTTCCACTCTCTCACTCCCCACTGCACCATGGAAACATGTGATAGCCCTCTGATCCCCCCTAACCCTGTAGCGACAAAATATTATAGGTCAGCCCTCTACTTCCTTCTTTCCTAGTGGCAGAGGGGCCTAGTGATGAGCTTACATATTCCCTCAGCCTCAACCAGGCAGTGAAAGTAAAAGTCACACATTTGTTGAGAAGATGTCCGTAGAGGGAAAGGCTAGCTGAACTTCCATCTTAACCGCACTGAAGGAGATGTGAGTGCTCCCCTCCACTTTGGAGGGGCGATGTCACTGGGATCTAGAAGGAAACTGAACACAACACCCGCCTGGACCTCATGCTACACCTCAAGAGGTGTAATAAATTCCAATCTAAAACTCACACCTTATACAAAAAATAGTTGAAAGTGGTCACGGATTTATTTATTTTTATTTTTTATTGTTTAAAAGATTTTATTTTTAAGTACTCTCTACACCTGACGTGGGGCTCGAACTCAAAACTCCGAGACCAAGAATCACATGTTTCACTGATTGAGCCAGCCACGTGCCCTGAAAATGGTCACGGATTTAAATGTAAAACTTAAAAAACTATAAAACCTTTGTGAGAAAACAAACAAACAGGAGAAAATCTTCAGGATCAGGTCCAGGTGAATAGTTGTTAAACTTAATACCCAAAGCATAATCTGTAAAAAAGGAAAAAATGATAATTTGGACCTCACAAACATTAAAAACTTTGCCTCAGTAAAAGACCCTGTGAAAAAGATGAAAGGCAAGCTTAAGATGAGGAGACACTACTTCTAAAGAACAAACATAACAAAGCTGTATCCAGAATATGTGAAGAGCTCATAAAACTCAACAGAAATAACAGAAACAATCCAATCAGAAATCAGGTTGACACATAAACAGACATTTAACCAAAGAGATATTCAGAAATCTGCATAAACACAAAGAAGCACAAAGAAGGTGTTTGATATCAGTATCTATTAAGGAAATGCAAATTAAAATCACATTGAGCTATCACTACATATCTGTTAGAATTTCTAAAATTAAAAAAAAAAAAGTGACAACACCAAATGCTGAGAAACTGGAACACAAACTCTGCTAGTGGAAGTGTAAAATTGTACAGCCACTCTGGGCAACAATTTGGCAGTTTCTTATAAAACTGAACATGAAACTACCATATTGTTCTGCAATTGCAATCTTGGTTATTCATCACAAAGAGATGAAAACTTATGTTCACACAAAAATCTGCAGACAAAAATTAAGAGCAGCTGTGTTTGTAATAATTGAAAATGGAAACAGCCCAATTTCCTTCAACTGGTGAGTGGTTAAACAAACCAGTACTTTTCATACAATGGAATACTTGTCTCCAATTAAAAGGAATGATCTATTGATTCAGGCAAAAACCTGGATAACTCCCTAGATTGTTATATGAAATAAAAGCACCAATATCAAAAGTTTACATATGATATGATTATATGACGTTCTTGAAATGACAAAATTATAGGGATGAATAACAGATTAGTGGTTATCAGAGGGTAGCAGTGTTGTGGGGAGAGGGATTAGGAGTGATGGAACTGCTCTGTATCTTTATTGTGATGTTGGCTATACAAACCTATATATGTGACAGAATTGCATGGAACTAACTACACACACACACACATACACACACACGAGGACAGATAACACTAAGGAAATCTTTGTGGGGAGAGAATACAGGTAATATTTCAAGAGAATAAAGTTCTATCATCTTGGTCCTTATTACTCAAATGGTGAACCTGGAACCAGCATAATCAACATCACTTGGGAACTTTGAGAAATGTAGACTCTTGGGCCCCACCCCAGACCTACTGAATCAGAGTTTGCCAAATTCCTGGGTAATTAGTATGCACATTCAAATTTGAGATGCAGTGTTCCATACTTTGTAACAAGCGTTAAAAGCACAGCTCCAAGTCTCTGGGCCCTCTTCGAGTGTAGGCACCGTGTCTGACTTCTGCATTACCATGACTTTTGCCTAATACAGTGCGTGGCATCTTGTAGATACT
>CM053612.1:76844041-76862129 GCA_028646535.1 Procyon lotor
TTCCAGGTACCTTTCCCCCCCAGAACTCTGCTGTGTACTTGCAAATAATGGCACTTGAGTGTAGAAGGAGACATATTGCACCAAGAACAAGGCTGTGCTACATATTGGTTATTGGTCCTCAGGCAGATTATTTCACCTTGTGACCTTCATTATCTTCGTTTGCAAAACAAGGATGAAGTCATCTCCAATGAGACCACTGAAATTATATATTTGGAAATGCGGTGTTAGCTGAAAAGTAAAAGACTTCTGAAACTCCAGGGGTTTTTGCTGTCATATAAGAATATTATGGGATTAGGTTCACAATACTTGGAGGTGGAAATGGCATTACTGATAGGAATCTGATATAATGTGATAGAGCTTTCTTTTCAGTGTATTTTATGCTATTATTTCCCTGTAGATGGAACAGCATGCATGCTACCTTAAGGCTTATAAATGATGTTAGGTGTCATCCTGTTCTCTAGCATGAGCTCCCAGCTACTTCCTTCCTCCCGAACTCTTCAGTATTACAGAATGAAGACACCAGGATGTGATATATAAATAACACTTCAAATAATTAACCTCCTTAAAGAGATCTTTCAAATATTTGGGATGCAAACATCTCTCTGCATGAACAGCTTTTGATGTTCTGATACCGACTACATGTAGTTTAAGTGGCCTCCTCCCCAGACATGCCTATTGCTGGTTGAGTTGATAATGAGTTAAAAGATGTCTGATATTTCAGCTAAACCTCTAAGTTGTCTTGGGGTATTTTGGACAAAGTATAGATCATTTTCAGCTAGGTGTGAGCTTTCAGCTCACAGGGAACTTGACCACATAAATCAATTATAAAAGGAGAAGAAGGAAATGTGAGATATTAACTTACAAAGTGTTTGCAAATGCCCTTGGATTTAATGTTATTTGGGGTCTACTTGTCTCTGATGGCCTTAGCAATTGGGCAAAACTCTTCAGATAGTTTCATTTCAATCTTTCCTGGCTTTGGTGCTAATGACTAGAGATTGCTGGATCAGAAGTCATAATCATATTCGTGAAGACAGGCCTGTGTAATTGATCACAAAGTTAGGAAAACATTTCTACTTACCTTAAGTATGGAAGGGTAGGCCTGGGATAAAATTATACACCACTGCAGTAAATGAAAAGTTCCAGGCAAAGTGGATCTGGTTTGGGGAGAGGCTACATATACTTTTTGGCCAGAGATTATCCTGAGAAAGAGTAAGTTTTTGCTGCGTTCTTTTAGAGGGCAAAGTAGGAGTCAACTTTTCAGGATAGTAGGGAGGCAAATTCTCAATCAGTGTGAAAGTAGAACTTAGTAAAAATTATCACTTTCAACAAATTTACTGAGCGCCTGCTAAGTAATCCACACAACTCCAGATGCTTAAGATCTAGCACTGAACCAGAGAGACAAAATCTGTAGTCTCATGGAGCTTTTGTCTGGGTTCAGAGAGACAGTAAATGATAAGAATAGAAACTAAACTATGTGGCATGCTAGGGAGTGCTAAGTACAATTGAATAATGATAAAAAGAATGTGGAGAGAACAAATGGGAGGGCCAGATTGGCAGAGTGAGTTACAACTCCAAAAAGGGTGGTCGATGGAAAGGTGACCTTTGCAGATAGATGCGAAGGACCGGGTGGAAGCAAGTTATATGGCTATCTGCAATGAGGAGTGTTTCAAGCTGAAGAAACCACAGAGCGAAATCCCTGGCAGGAGTGTGTCTGGTGTGCTCAAACAGCAACTCGGAAGCAGGTCAGCAGAAGTGGAAAAAGAGAAGTAAGAAGAGAAGATGAAGTTGGAGCAGTGACAGAGGGTCAGACCCTGTAAGGATTTGGGCTTTTACTCCGAATGGACTAGGGAGGCATTGGAGGGATGGAGCAGACTGATACGATCTGATATGGTTTTTAAAGCGATTATCTCCAGCCGTTGTGTTGAAAATCATCTGTTGGGGCCTGACGTTGGAAGCAGAGAGACCACTTTGGAGGTTGTTGCTGTAATCCAGGCAACAGGCAATTACTGTGGCTCCCACCAGGACAGCAGTAGAGCTGGAGAAAAGTGGGTGTACAGTAGTAGATGTATTTTGAAGGTACAGTTCACAGAATTTCCTGGCAGTTTAGACGAGGCTCAAGAAGGAGAAATGAGTCAACAGTAACTCTTAAGAGTTTTGGCTTGAACAACTGAAATGATAGAGTTGCCCTCAACTGAGATTATGAGCAGAGCAGATTTTGGGAGTGAGATTTTTAACCAGGAATTCAAATTTAAACATGCTCAATTCGAATTGCATGTTAAACATCCGAGTAACAGTTGTTGAATGTACGTATCTATACAAGTACGAAGCCCAGGGCATCATTCAAAGCTAGGCTGTCCATTTCATTGCATTCAGCAACTGGATAGTGTTTAAAGCCGTGGGAGTTAGGTTCACCGAGCAGGAATGTGTGTGTGAATGTAATATAAAGAAGGGACCAGGGGTGCCGGGGTGGCTCAGTCGTTAAGCGTCTGCCTTCGGCCCAGGTCATGATCCCAGGTTCCTGGGATCGAGCCCCGCATCAGGCTCCCTGCTCATCAGGAAGCCTGCTTCTCCTGCTACCATCCCCTCTGCTTGTGTTCCCTCTCTCGCTGTGTTTCTCTCTGTCAAATAAATAAAATCTTTAAAAAAAAAAAAAG
Organism: Procyon lotor; assembly: GCA_028646535.1. Classification (NCBI taxonomy): domain Eukaryota; kingdom Metazoa; phylum Chordata; class Mammalia; order Carnivora; family Procyonidae; genus Procyon; species Procyon lotor. The sequence continues at coordinate 76,846,696 of CM053612.1, forward strand.
AAGGGACCAAGGACTAAACCCTGGGGCTCTCCAAAGTTAAGAGGCAGAAAGAGGAAGAGCCTGAATCCATCATGGTTGCACATACATTCTCTTGAAAATTCTGTAGGGTGCACCCAAAAGGAGATACAAACTGCAAAATGTATTCAAGGCCTATTGTCTGCCTTGTTCTCATTCCTGTTGAACCTTTGCTCGTGGGAGCCCAGGCTTTTCTGATCATCCAAAGGATATTCCACTGGAGAAATTGGCAACTGCCTCTACAAATGGTCCTTCACTCTGACCAGGGTCTTTCTATAGCTCATTGCAGTTTGCAGGACTGCACTGTTGAGCATGGCAGTATTTCGATTAGGTATAGCAAAGAAGACCAAAAAACCACCACAAACAAGCAACATAAAACTGGAGCAGTTCCTCTAGTTGGAAATCTGCTAAGACGTTTTCCCCCATCACTACAAGAAGAGAGGACATTTCATTAAAAACTGAGTTGATTAGCTTTACAAAGCTTTTCATTAGAGGTCAGGCTGGCACCTGACAGATTCTGTTCCTCCAGTATCGTGTCTCCTTAAGGAACCAGCAGCACATGTGATTTCAGGAAGAGATGAGGAGGAGGAAGAGAAAAGGGAGTTTTGTCTACACAGGCTACTATTAGGCCCTAATTCATTAAGCAATACTATCTAACAGGCTTCCTCCGTACTCTGCAAGGGATGTCATAAGGAATGGCGCTTCAAGGTGACATAATCTGAAGGATAAACTTTTCCTACAGCACTCGATTGCCGTTAGGCCATCACATTCCTAAATAAAATTAAAGGAAAGTGCTAGAGCCTTTTCATTTCCTGGGCATTATTAGCGTGAGCCTGGCAATTACTGACAGCTAGTCAGAACAGTTTGTGTTCTTTGCTCTCTGGGTATTTCCTAATTATGAATAATAATTCCATTAATCATGCACTTGAAACAAGCAAATTATCCAGCAGAACATCATAATCAGTTGCATCAAAGAGTCTCCAGGAAGCCCCCATGTGGCTTTGTTTTAGCTTCCCCATGTGCAGCTCTCTGCAGGTACCTTTGGGAAGTCAGGAGTCAATGGCTGCCTCCTAGCACTCAAAAGTATCCATCAGAAGATGACTTTGCAAATGAAGCCACATCCTTTGAAAGTAATGGTTCTTACTGAGGTTTAATGTCAACCCCGGGGCACGCCAGACTTACCCTGTGGGTGGCCAAGAGCGGATGCTACAGACTGACAGTGATCATTGGCTCCCTCTTCCAGACTTACAAAGGGCAGGTGCCCCTTTGGCCGCTACTAAGGGTTCCTGACATTCAAGTTTCATCCCAGCTACCAGCTGGACCTCACTATTGTATGTAGCTGTCCTGATCCTGGAAGTAAGTTGAAGTTATCTTCGGTCCACTGAGAAAATGAAAATTGTTACTAAATGTACACAGAGGAGCCTTCCAATGGTCATATTTGTGCAAACAGTGCTTTTCTGTAGCCCTCCTCCCTGTCTTCCTAAATTTGTGTTGACATATGAATGCTTGGCTCCCTGATTATATAACACATCTTGCTCCCATCCTTCCTCTCTGGTGTGCTGGAAAGAAAGCTACCTTCCTGGAGATATCATTGGAATGGCAGGTCCCAGAAAATGGTTCTCCAGTCAACTTTTCTTAAATGGTGTTTCTTCTTAGCATTATTTTAATCGTATTATCTTTTGCCACTGGGGATTTTATTGCTTCTTTTGTAAAGAAGAACATAGACAAAATATATTGATTTCAAAACCAGAGTCACTCACGGCAGCCAGCCATAGCAAGTGATACAGAGGCTGTTTATATGGATATGAAGTGAGAAGAAGGTAAGACATTCTCTAATCAGTCGCTCTATTAAACACGGCATTTACTCTGACCCTCCTAGGCAGCAGGTGCCCTGCCAAGTTCTGTATTTTGTGTACGATGGCTGAGAAGATAAAAATATGAATAAGAGATAGTCCTCTTTGCCAGAGAATCTGCACTTTATTCAATAAAAAAAAAAAAAAAAAACAGCTAATGTATGACACAGAATTGAGTTAAATCACACAATGACTCCAGTTCCGTGTTTACTAAATTGACACATCTCAAAAGCTGAAGCTCCTGGGGAGCTAAACATTATTTGGTTGTATAGAAGTGGTTGGGGGTATCTAATGAAGCATCGCAAAAACACTTGTTACACTTTTAAAATGAATAGAAAAGCTGGGGAGACAGAAATTTAGTGTGCAATCAGGTGTGGGAGCCCGGATGTGCCAGGCTTAGATCTGTCAAGAAAGAATGTGCCCTTGAGCTGTGAGAGGTGTGGCTGCTGGACAGCCTCCAGCCGCATCGCGGGCCGGGTCCACACCCCAGCTCGCTAGCCGAGGCCCTGTTCTTCCCGGCAGCCCCCAGTCAGTGGCTGTGCCCAGTGGGGTTCCTAAGGCCTGGCCTCTCCTGACCGACACAAGGAAAATCTAACAAGCAGTCCTTGTTTCCCAGCTCCTTACTGAGCCGGCGGAGACTTTGTCAGATGTACCTCGTGGGCAGAGGTTCTCCCCGCTCACTCTTGCTCCCTCCTGGCTTACCTTTCGCCAGCATTATTCCACAAGAATCTTCTTGTGCTCCTAACTCTTGTCTCTGCGCCGGCTTGCCAGAGGACCCCAGTGACCCACCGTGTCTGCTCACCTGTGACTAATTTCAAGAAAAACAAATGATTTTAAATCAAGGCCACAGATTGTAGGATGTCTGCAAAATTCTCTCCCCCTAATAAATTCTCCTTCCCTGGGAAAAGTTTTGTTTCTTTGGGCAGGTCGCTAAGCTAGCGTAAATGTCTTTGGAGGGAGTGTGACCTGGAGTCCTGTCAAGGGAGGTTTAGTAGCGTGCCCCAAGTGCAAGCAGTCAAGGAGCACTGTCTCTGGAGAACTCAGAAGAATAAAATCAACTAAAAGTTCGCATTTTTTTTATTGGTAGTATGGGCCCAGTAATTTAATTTTTAGATTTATTTTAAAGGTTTTTATTTACTTATTAGAGAGAGAGCAAGCACAAGTGGGGGTGCAGAGAGGGAGGGAGAAGCAGATTCCCCACTGAGAAGGGAGCCCCACCTAGGCCTCTGTCCCAGGATCCCAGGATCATGACCCAAGCCGAAGGCAGACCTTTAACCTAATAAACCGCCCAGGTGCCCCAGGGCCCAGTAATAACATAGTTTTCCCTGTCAAGGTGAAATGTTCCCTTACTCCCCACCCCTTGGCCTCAATATGCATCTGTGAACTATTTAAATTTTAAATGTGGAATGATCTGTATTTTAACTGTTTTCAACCATGAAATTTCAAAGTCTCCCTTCTCTGATCCCTTAATAGGATCCTGGGCAAATCCTTTATTTATGGATATTAAAATTTTGTCTATTCCAATTTAAACATCACATTTGTTTATCATAACTCTTACAGTTAATGCTGGGTTTGTGCCTAAAGAGGACTCCCCTTCTCATACCTTTTCCCCCTCAATATAGCACTGTGTGTGTGTGTGTGTGTGTGTGTGTGTGTGTGTGTGTGTGTGGTGGTGGTGGTGGTGGTGGTGGTATCAGGGTCTGAGATAGTCTCTCTCTCTCTTAAAGATGTAAGTCCTCTAGGTTTGGGAACAGGGATGAGAGGGATATAGCAATGCTTGTATATAACTGCTGCCACTTGAAGCCCCATTTCTTACTTTGATTTGGTCTAATTCTGTCTGTTGTTACTAGTGTGTAGGTGGTGTGGGTAATAACTCAGGGGAGGATCAGCTTTACCCAGGATCACTCCATCACTGAGGACCCCTACAGACAAAGAATGCAGTATTTCCTTTCCTGACCTTCTGCTAATATTCCTTACCCCCAATCTCTTCTCTGGGCTGAGTATTCCAATGTTTGGCCAGTCAGTGGCTTGAGAAACCCCAGAGCTCCTCTTGGAGCCGTGGAAACTGCTGTTCTCTACTCCAAGGATTGTGGACAATTGGGATAGGCTAAAGTGTCTCTATATTTTTTCTGGCCTTATGACACTGTGCTTTTTTGAAGTCTTGCTGGCTTGGACCACTGCAGTGGAACTCTGTTGTTCAAAATCTCCAGATCACAGGCACCTGGGTGGCTCAGTGGGTTAAAGCCTCTGCCTTCAGCTCAGGTCATGATCCCAGAGTCCTGGGATCGAGCCCCACATCGGGCTCTCTGCTCAGCAGGGAGCCTGCTTCCCCTGTCTCTCTGCCTGCCTCTCTGCCTACTTGTGATCTCTCTATCAAATAAATAAATAAAATCTTTAAAAAAAACAAAAAAACCCCGAAAATCTCCAGATCACAAATTGACATCAGTCTTTCCTATTCACTATGCCACCAGCCTCCAAAGAATACCCAACAAACTATTTTAATGATTGCCCTTTGGTTGTTGAAACAGGATATCCAGATGAGGGAATAGGAAATAAGATCTCATTCTCCTCTTCTTACAGACTTAGCTAAAATTTATCATTGATTTTCTTAAACCCATCATTTGGGCCAACATTTGGATTTAGGAAAAGAAAATCGTAAAGGGAAGGAAGCAGTCTTTCTTTGAGCACTGTGCATGCTTCAAAAGCTGTCAGGCTTGACTCTCCTTGTTCTCGTCTCTGGGTCTCTCCTTGTTCTGGGATGGGAGGGTTTATGGTGGCAGTAGAGCTCATTCTCCTCTAAATTCCTTCAAGAAGATGGAGTTCATATAAAGGCCCTTTTTAAGTGGATTTGTAGGGCCTTTCATTATCAGCTGTTTTCCTAATAGCCCAGCCTAGACTAACAGGGAAAATCCCACTCAACATCCTATCACTCCAGTTTCTTACCTATAAAATGGGGGATTAGGAGCACCTAGTTGACTCAGTCAGTAGAACATGCAACTTCCCATCTTGGGATTGTCAGTTTGAGCCCCATGTTGGTTGTAGAGATTACTTAAAAATAAAACCTTTAGGGGCGCCTGGGTGGCTCAGTCGTTAAGCGTCTGCCTTCAGCTCAGGTCATAATCTCAGGGTCCTGGGATCGAGCCCCGCATCGGGCTCCCGGCTCAGCAGGAAGCCTGCTTCTCCCGCTACCATTCCCTCTGCTTGTGTTCCCTCTCTCGCTATGTTTCTCTCTGTCAAATAAATAAAATCTTTAAAAAAAAAAATAAAACCTTTAAAAAAAACGAGGGAGGGGAGCCTGAGTGGCTCATTCAACTTTTTTTTTTTTTTAAGATTTTATTTATTTGAGAGAGAGAACGAGAGCGAGTGAGTGAGGGTAGAAGGGCAGAGGGAGAGGGGCAAGCAGACTCTGTGTTGCGCTTGAAGCCTGGCTTGGGACTTGATCCCGTGACCCAGAGATCATGACCTGAGCTGAAGTCGGGAGTCCGATGCTTAACTGACTGAGCCATGCAGGTGCCCTGAGTGTCCAACTCTTATTTCCACCAGCATCATGATCTCGGGGTCATGAGATCCAGCCCTGAGTGGGAGTCCGCTTGGGATTCTTTCTCTCCCTCTCCCTCTGACCCCCTCCTTTTAAAATAAATAAATCTTAAAAAAATAAATAAGGGATTAGACAAAAATAATCCCTCAAAATTTATTTCAGTTCTAATAGTATATGGGTCAGAAATCTCTTACCAAGAGTGGAATTACATCACTCCATCCTCACTGAAATTAATTCACTCATATTTAATGAATCTTAATATCTCTGTAACACATCACTACAATATTTGTTTAGATTTGTGCCTTTCTATTATACCACCAGGCCTTCAATTGCAACAGACTGTGTTTTGTTCTTGTTGTATCCCTATAACATATGGATCCTGCATATATCTTAATTGAAGGAATGCATAGTTCATGTGATTTTTAAATGCAAATTACAGATAACTGACTTTTAGTAGTGGCTTATTATTAGAAAAATCAGGGAATGAATCAGTGTTTGTCCTTACCTTCCTATGACCACGCCATGATTCTGGGAGATTCAGAAGAAACGCAAAACACTCTTCCTGACCTCATAAAGCACAAATTCTAACTGGGAAAGCATGATACTAAAAAAGACAGAGTTGAGTGTTAGTATACAAGCTGGAGAAGATTTCCTAGAAAACAGATAAGCAAGAGGTCAAAAAGCAAATATACTTCTAGCCACATGCTCTTATGACTATCGGGATAGAATATGAAATAACTGGTCTTCCACTGGGGTGAAAGAGTAGCCGTTTAGAGCTGAGGATCCCCACATCACAAATAAGTACCACCTAGTTCATCAGTAGTTGGTGAAGCCTCGTGAGGTAGTAAAATGTTGCTGCTAGGCACACAGTGTTCAGAGTTAACACACACTTTATTAGATTTGTTACCTGGGGAAAGTTAATAATCCTCTCTGTGTCTCAGCTTTCTCATATATAAAATGACAATAATAATAGAATTTTCCCCATGGAGTCATTGTGAGAATCAAATAGGTAAATATAAGAACATGGCTTGGCACCCAATTACCACAATATCAGTGTTTTCTGTCCTTATTATTACTGAATAGATCACATTACTGAGATTGTGAAAACACAAATGCAGAATTTTCTGGTATTTTTAAGAAACTAAAAATCAGAGTCCTTAGCAAGAGTTTTATGCACACAGACACACACAGAGAGCTTTTAAGAATAGTGAAAATTTGTCACAGTCTTGAGTTGTGTGTTTCTGGCGATTATATTATGGATGCATCAGAGTGGTCAGCAAATCCTTCTAGAATTTTCAATCACCAAGCTTCCTCGATAAGAATTTTCAAGACAAATTGGCTGAATAAATCATGCTTTTTATTGCCTGATGTTAAAATAAGGCTACAAATTATGTCAATTTCAAGCAAAAAATCAAATACAGATGCCATACAGGTATTTCAAGTTTTAGTCCTAGAGCAACTGTACAAAATGATGCAGTGTAACTTTTTCAAGTCCTACTCTTCAGGGCTAATACCTGGGAAACAGATACGTATTTAGGCATTCTGCTAATCAGATGTTGGGCTTCTCAGGAGTCAAATAATGCTTCAGCATCACCAGGGCCCCTCAACTGAATGGGATCCTCGGAATGCTAGGAGTTTTGGGGAGTTGTGGAGTGTGCTTGATCGACAGAGGAAGCCAGATTGCAATCAGGAAACCTGTCTAAATAATCATTGCTGACTGATTTCCTAAAGTTTCTCAAAGAAAGGGACCAGAATTTCCAACACTACATACATTTGTTGTCATTTCTTTTCTTATATTAAATAAATATTCAATTTCTTGCTTAACTTTGTACTCAAAATTTTGTATTTTTTCCTTAAAGGAACACTCCCAAACTGTATAAACTTTAGATCCCACAAGATTTGGAGTTGCCGTTGTTACTGACCTCTTAGCTTTTGTTCTAATTTCTACTATTTGTTTTCTGACCCTTTCTCCATCCCACCCATCCAATTTAATTTCTGTTGATCTCCTAACTTCTAATTACTGGAAGTAAGGTAAATATTCCCAAATTATTTTCTTTTTCATCAGTCACTGAGAGTTGATGTAAACTGAGACTATAGATTTCCTCTTCAGTGAAAATGATCTTGGTCTGTGTTAAAAACTATTTTATGGCCTGTTTTTGCCACTTCTACTCAAAATAAGTTTGGAAGTTCTAGCCAGAGCCATTAGAGAAGAAAAAGAAATAAAAGACGTTAAAATTGAATAGGAAGAGGTAAAATTATCTCTGTTCATAGATGACATGATCTTATATATGTAAAACTCTTAACACACACACACGTGCTTTATTAGAATCAATAAGTGAATTTAGTAAAGTTTGAGGATACAAAATCAACACAGAAGAATTGTGTTTCTCTACACTTACAATGAAAAATATAAAAAGGAAATTAAGAAAAAATACCATTTACAATAGCATTAAAAAGAATTAAATGCCTAGGAATAAATTTAACCAAAGAGGCAAAAGACTTATACACTAACCCCCCCCCCCAAAAAAATTGAAGAACACATAAATAAATGGAAAGATAGCCTGCATTTATGGATTGGAAAAATTAGTATTGTTAAGATGTTAATATTACCAAAATGATCTATAGATTCAATGTAGTCTCTGTTAAAATTACAATGACATTTTTTGAAGAAATAGAAAAATCCATTTTCAAATTGGTATGGAACCTCAGGGGCCCAGAATAGCCAAAACAACTTTTAAAAATAACAAAGTTGGAGGACTCAAATGTGCTGTTGTCTAAACTTATTACAAAGCTAATATAATTAAAACCATGTGGTACTGTCATAAAGAAAGACATATGGACCAGTGAAATTGAATAGAGAGCCTAGAAATAAACTTTTGCATCTATGGTCAAATGATTTTCCTCAAGGACTGAAGACCATACAATAGGAAAAGGAGAGTCTTCAACAAAGAGTGTTAGGAAAACTGAACAGTCACATGCAAAAGAATGAAGTTGGACCCTTACTTTATACCATATACACAAATTTACTTCAAAATGTATAAAAGACCTAAACAGAAGAGCTGAAACTATAATATTTTTATAAGAAAAATTAAGGGGAAAGCTTCAAGACAGTGGATTTGACAATGAAAGAAAATAACAAGTATTGGTGAGAATACAGAGAAATTAGAATCCTAACGTATTGTTGTTGGGGATATAAAATTGTGCAGCCACTATGGAAAATAGTTTGTCAGTCCCTGGAAAAGTGAAACATAAAATTGCCATATGATCCAGTAGTTTCACTTCTGGGTATATACCCAAAAGAACTGAAAACAGGGATTCAAACAGTATTTGTATACCTATGTTCATATCACCAGATGAATGTATGAACAAAATGTGGTATATACATACAGTGGAATATAATTTAGTCTCAAAAAGGAATGGCATTATGACACATGCTATAACATAGAAGAATAGAGCCTTGAAGATGTCACAAAAAGTCAAAGATTGTATGATTTCACTTATATGAGATTCGGAAAGAAACCGAATTCAGAGATAGAAGGTAGAACTGTGGTTGCCAAAGTCTGTGGGGAGGGCTGAATGTGGAATTATTTTGGATACAGTTTCAGTTTGGAAAGATGAAAAAGTTCTGGAGATGGATAATAGTAGTGGTTGTACAACAGTGTGAATGTACATAATGCCTTTGAAGTGTACAGTTAAAAATGGTTAAAATGATAAATTTCATTAAGTTTATTTTACAATAGGAAGTTAAATTATAAAAACTGAATCATGTTCAAATTGATGATTAATTTGAAAAAAATCACAAGTGATCTAGTTCTCTGAGGCCATGCCATGTAGGTATCAATTATAGATTCCCTGCTGATTATCCTATAAACTAGGTTTTTAAAAAAAAAAATTAATTATTTTAGAGAGAGAGACAGAGTATTCGTGAGTCAGGGAAGGCTCGGGGCGGGGGGAGGGAGAGAGTGAGAGAGAGAGAGAGAGAGAGAATCTCTCAAGCAAACTTCCTACCCACTGAGTGCAGAGCCGGATGCGGGCTCCATCCCATGACCCTGAGATCATGACCTGAGCCAAAACCAAGAGTCGGTTGCTCAACCAACTGAGCCACTCAGGTGCCCCCATATAAACTAGTTTTAATCACACAATTCTCATTAAGTTTTGTTCTTGAGGAGTTAAGTTTCACTTTGCAATTTGTTCTTCTGATTATAAAAACCCATCGACAGTTGCAAAGCTAACCTTTGTTTACACTCAGAAGACAGGCGATGCCACGTGCAAAGGTCAGTATGTGCACTGTGTGGTCAGAGACGTGGAGAATAAATGCAGTTAGTCTGTCACTTATTTTCTAGATTTTTCAAATCAGTCTTAGAGCCATGACTGTTCCTGTATCAAGTTAAGAAAATCAGCTTTTCAGGAGAGAAAGATAAACTTTTCTAATTTGGAGTCTGGTATGAGGGCTGGTATGAGAAGAAATGAGAGCCAGCCGCCCAAGGACCTCCAGTGTGAGTGGTGCAGTGCAATTAGGGTTTGGCTGACATGTACTTGCAGGGAAAAGTCACTCCCCCGCAATGCTGTGTAGGCAAAAATCGGATCATCAGATTTCCTCCTTTTCCTGAAAGTGTTCCAGGAGAATATTTGTTTTCAGAGTATACCTCTGATTTTTCAGCTTCTAACAAGACTCAGCTGAAACTGTTTCAGGGAGGAGCCAGTCAACAGCGTCAGCCATGTTCTGGCAGCCTAGTTGAGAGACAGTGAAGGTCTGCATGTGCCGTCACAGACACATGTGAATCCACACATACACATATATTCCATTTATTTTAGGCAAGCTTTGGAAATGTACTTTTTTTTTCATTCTTAGGACACTAATCCAAGAGTGCCACAGACATCTTATTTACATTGTTCTTGAAATGTACATTCTAGAACCATAGCTAGCTAAAATCGTCTCACCAGAGGGATAGATGGCCTTCACTTGTAAACTCAGAGCTTTGTGCTGACACGGAAATAGTCACTTTCCTCCTTTCCTTGACGGGGACTAGCACACAGAGATAGAGTATTCCTCTGAACACTGATTTCTCAAGCTGGTCAGCCTAGAGTGCCTCAAATTTTTTGCATTAGTGAAAGAATATGAAAAACTTCACTGTTGAGACATAAGGATTTGTGCTTTTATCATCCTCATCACACCTTATGCATCTAAACTCACATAGGCACATTTAAAGGATAATGAAGTGAATACTACAATTACCAGTTAATATAATGCTTTTATGTGATTAGAAAAATCTCTGTTTCAGGCTGTGTGTCAAATCCAGGTCTTCCCATGTGTTTTATTTTTAGACACAGGTAGAAGGGGAAATGGCTACCTAATATATATTCTTCTCATAGTGGAAATGTAATTTCCCCAAAGGTTCGATGGAAACACTCAGGGCCTCCTCATGTGACCTACGTTTGGAACTGGCCAGTTGTCACTTCCACCCATTTTCTCTTGGCCAAAGCAAGCTACATGACCGAGTCCAACATAAATGGGGTAGGGATGTTGAAGTACTCTTCTCAAGGAGGACGGGGTAAACATTTTCATATTCCAGTTGCCTAGGTCAGACGCAACAAACATCCTCATATACATTCACATATAGGGGTGGGAGATAAATATTTGCAAAACAATAATATATTGTTAATATGTAATATTTGATAAATAATACAATTTGTCATAGTCATACTCATGGGATGCTGTTTCTGTAATCATATTGAGTATGTGTCTGATAATTCTAATATCTTCAATCTTTGTGGCTCTGATACTGTAGTTTTGTGTTTTTGTCACCATTTATAGTGCTTTCTGTGTGTGTGTGTGTGTGTGTGTGTGTGTGTGTGTGTATGTGTGATTGTGGTCTTATGTATTGTGTAAATTTAACTGGTGTGATTTTTGGACTTTAAAGTGCAGTCTTTCAGAGATAATTTCCTTTATTTCTGCTAAGTAATTGATGATGTATTCAGCCACAGAGGTTGTGTGGATTCTAATTAGCAAAGGTGCCAAATATTCCTCTGAGAAAAGATCTGTATAGGATCTGGCTTCTTTCCTATTTGGGATTCCAACATTCTTAGAAAAACTTTTATAAATGAAAACTGGTCAGAGAGCAGTAGGAAGGAATTCAGAATGCAAATAAAGCCTAAATCAGGCCTTAAACTACCAGGATATATTAGACCAGGAAGGTTAACCACTGTAGTGACCAGTCCTCAGATCTTAATGGCTTGATAAAATGCAAATCTAAGTCCTGGCTCATTCAGTTGTTTGGTGGGTGACCTTGTGTGGAAGGGTCTTGAAACCAGCCCCCTCCTTATAGCACTACTACCCCATAGGACCATAGGTTTTCCTGCTGGATATTTTTTTTCTGTCTGCCATAGGAAAGTGGAGAATAATTTAAGAGATATTTTGTTAGGTTGACTATGGAAGAAAAATATCCATCAGGAGAACCCGAAAGAGCAGAGCAAGGCTAACTCCGTTTTGTGCTACACCCGCCATCTTGTGTATAACCCCCATGTCAGAATATTGCCCAGCCCGCCCTTGAGTTAGAGTTCACCAATAGGAATTCGGAACCCCTAACCGCCAAAGAATGTAAACCCTGCCTTTTGCCTGCCAAATTTGTGCGCCAATTCTGACCAGAGTGATAGGCTAGCTCAGACAGCTACCATAGGGTAAATTGTAATTCAATTGGCCACCTGTGTGTGGCCTAACATGACTATGCAACTTTCTGTGTGTGTTACAATCTCATTGGCCACTGGCCCCTATAAAACTGTGGCACTTTTCGAAACTTGCTCTCTTTCTCTACATCACGCTGCTGCATCGGTGAGTGTGGGAGCCTGAGCTCGAGCTAGCTCGAATAAAAGGCTCTTTTGCTTTTGCATCGGACTCGGCTCCCTGGTGGTCTTCGGGGATTTCAAAATCTGGGCATAACAAACCTACGTGGCACCCACTTCCATCCACATGGCCCCATCTGCTGCGACACAGGTCAGACAGAGTGCATATGAATAAAAGGAAATGGGTTTGGTAAACAACCATCCAGGGTCTGTGATGCATGGGGTTATAAGCATCACAGTCTGAACCTGAAAACTTCCCATGAGTAAATAACTCGAACACTGTGGGATGGCTTTGAGATTAATGGCTGCATATTAATGGTAAAAGAACAGGTTGTAATGTCGTTTATAACATAGTTTACAATGACCTATGGTGGTATGAGGCAGCCACAGCTGACTGTGACAGTGGGAGCAGAGACGGCACTTTATCTCCGTTCTCTCATACCCTCTTCAATTCTCAACCCCCAGATGACAATGGGAACCAAAAGAAAACCTGTACCTGATACTGCTGTATCAGGACACAGGAATGACACAGACCGTTGAAACTACCTGATTTTTAACAGTGACATACATTGTGAGGTTGGAGTCGTATGGAGTCAAATCTGGTTCTCTGGGTTATGCTTACAGTGAGTCACCTTGGAAGGCAGTATACGGCTTGGGAAAGGTCTCCCTGGATTTCTGTGCCTGGGCATCAGTCTCTGGCTTCACTGTGAGCTACCTGTTACCTGCTTCTGGGGGTGGACTCAGGATTGCTTAACTTCTAGCTGGGTTTCAACTCCAGACATGAGGCAGTTCTCATAGAACACAATATTCCAGAAAGTAGTCTCTGGTGATGAGCCTATGGGAAGAGGGGTGGCTAGTCTTGCAGTGCTTCTATGGGACCTCATAGAAATGTCAGATTGATGATTAAAACCCCATTGTGACCTTAGCTGCACCCCTAGCATGTGAAGAGGGCTTTTCTGTTACAGTTAAAATTAGAAACAAATAATGCTGCCTGCTATGTGGAGAAGGAAATTGATCATCACAGAATATACCCCAATTTTATCCCCAGACTGATGTGGCAATGCACTTCCACAGTTTGCTTGTCTGCTTGGCAGGGTCGTGATTCCCTCATAACTTCCAAGCCCTCTGAAGCAGTACATGGATGTCTGCAGGGCTGACTTTCTTTTACTCACAGAAACTGACCTCGCCCGCCAGTTTTCACCAGCTAGCAAAGTAATGATCCCATTTCTTGTTGAAACAGACTATCGATTTGCTTGAAAAATGCCATTTCAATGAGAGGGCAGCACAAGGTTAAAAGGCCCCGAATCAAGAAGGCTTGAGTTCACAAACAGCAGGGTTTGTATCTTGCACGTTAGAGGCTTTGTTTCATGCCAGGCCTTCTTGTTTTGTCTCACAGGCTTCCAGGACCACATGGCAGAAGGATGGTGAGCCAGTGATCTCCTGGAATAAACTTGGCCAAGGTCAGTTTTTATTTGTATATCTTGCTTTCCCTTTTCCCAGAGCGTCCTATGTGTATTTTACCATGGCAATGACAGGATATTCTATTTGTGCTCAGTGTGACTGAAGAAGAGCTTGATTTGCAGGAGGTCATCCAACTCTGAGGCACAGGTCTGAGGTTGCAAATTTTGTCACATAGGCCAGGTTGTAAATCTTTGACTTTGGGGATAAAGAACTCTCTTTCCATAGAATCAAACCTCTCATAACTCACCAAACTACTTACAACTTGGTAGATGTTCAAGAGACAATGTTGTTTATTATAATGAGTCATTCCTTGTCTCTAACTTCTGAGACTTGTTGACATCAGTAGACATTGTAGATCATGTAGAACTGGAAATGGGGTTCTAGAATTTGAGTTCTAGACATCCTGTGCTAAATTTTGGAAGTATTCCTAAGGCAAGGAGAAGAACTAGGTGGGTTCTTAACCAAGAGAGGGAGATCCAGATCTCATATTTTCAGAATGAGATGTCAGTGGGTACTACATTGAAATAACAGAGAATTGCTCCCCACTGCCTGAGCTCCGGGCCCTCATAGGTAGAAAGGTTGCTTTTAAGAAGGAAAATAAGTTTTATCACAAATCCAAACAAATCTCAGGAATGCTTGAACAAAAAAAGACATTGGGGCTTCTTCCTATGCAAAAAACCCACTAAGATTTACTATGTAAACAGTTCTAGTTTACTGTAAAACAAGAGAGCACTGATTGTATTCCAAGTTCTCTCCTCAGTGTCATGGAGATGGAGCATAGTAGTTCAGTCACCCCAAGTGAGGGCCAAGTGAAAAGGAGTCTTATGCAAGTGATTGAATGGGCCTGCATGTATATACTCAGGGAACTGTCCCCAGAGAACACCAAGTGAAAGGGAATCCTATGCTGATATCCTAAGAGGAGTGAGTGTATAGGAAGGGGCCAGCTTATCTGCACTCAAGGAATCGCAGATGAGAACAGGCATGGAGAAAGGACTTCCACTGCAGAATTCCTAAAATTTGGGAGTAGGAAGATGCCTATGTGTATTCTCTTTGGAAGAAAGCTTGAGAAAAAGCCAAATGAAGGGGATCCAAACCTAGATTCCTAGAAAATAAGGATGAGAGGTGCACTGCATGTGTGCATTCAGGGAATCCGCCCCAAGAGAAGGTCAAGTGGAAGAAGAGAGGACATGAGGGTAAGAGCTCTCAGGCATATCTGTTATCAACTGATGAAGAGAATTTGTCTAGGTACCATATAGGGAAATGAGGTCCAAAATAAATCTGTTATTTCAGAAGCTAGTTTGTAGGTCAGAAACCATTGAAATTCCTAGAATTTTAGTTGTAACTACCTACACCAAAAAAACTTTTTGCTACTGTAGTCCCTGACAAGTCTTTTCTTTGTCTTCCTTTCATCTTTGTGCAAGATTATTCTATATTAGAATATTCTGGGGGGGGTGTCTGCCCGGCGGTGGGGCGGCGGCGCGGCGGCGGCAAGCCCCTGGGTCCTAGCCTTGGTTCTTCTAACTTTAAGTGTCCTCACCAAACCACCCAAACGGTGAACAGGAACCCAAACTCCTAAGCAAGTGTGCGGCTAAGTTCAGGACCACACTCCCAGGTATTTCTTGCAGAACCAGAGAAAGATTTTAAATTTTCTATCAGCAACATAGTGCAAAAAGCAGGTTTCACTTTAGCCTAGAACAGAGGTATACTCACAGGGCAAGGACACTAAG
>CM053612.1:76862229-76873585 GCA_028646535.1 Procyon lotor
CAATGTTCATAGCAGCAATGGCCACAATCGCCAAACTGTGTTAAGAACCAAGATGCCCTTCAACAGATGAATGGATAAAGAAGATATGGTCCATATATACAATGGAATATTATGCCTCCATCAGAAAGGACAAATATCCAGCTTTTGTATCAATATGGATGGGACTGGAAAAGATTATGTGGAGTGAAATAAGTCAAGCACAGAGAGCCAATTATGTTATGGTCTCACGTGTGGAGCATAAGGAAAAACATGGAGGGCATTGTGAGAAGGAAGGAAAGGGGGATTGGGGGGAAATCAAAGGGGGAGATGAACCATGAGAGACTGTGGACTCTGAGCAACAAACTGAGGGTTTTGGAGGGGAGAGAGTAGGGGGTTGGGCAAGCCTGGTGGTGGATATTGAGGAGGGCAGGTATTGCATGGAGCACTGGGTGTGGTGCATGAACAATTAATTTTGTAACACTGAAAAAATAAACATATTTGGGAAAAAAAGAAGAATATTCTGATTTATGCATATCTTCTTTTTATTTTTGAGATTAATTTTCGATGACCCTCCTTAGTTTCTGTTGTTTTAAAAAACTGGCTAGGTATATTGTAAAGGTTATTCTTGTGTTTTTAATGCATTTCCAGTAAGACCTCTAGGTTTCAAAGCTGACAGCTCCACTATACACTGTCTGTGCAATCTGGGGAAAGGTTATTAATGTCAGTAAGCCCCTATTGGTAAGCTAAGGACAATAATGTAGCCTACCTTATAGCATTGTTATTATGAATAAAGATATGTAAAGGAGTCTGGTGCATAATAAATGCTAAGTAACCGTTAGCAGTGATGATGATAATGATGATAATTACCGTAAGGGGAAGCTGATGTCGCATCGTGAAGGGCCCGGGAGTTCAGACGAAAAGGTTTTATCTAGATATAATGTGCAGTTAGATATCAGAGATGGAAACGTGTAAAGTCACTTTGATATTTCAAGTCCAGAAGATAGCATCATGAGCAACAATGGGGAATAAGAAAGATGAATCATGGCCTGGCCAGTGAGTGCCCTGGGTGTTGTCAGTAATAAAGATAATATAATAATATAGGGAATACTGAAGCACAGTGCGGCTTTGTGCGTTCATAATCAACTGATTGTCAGTGAATCTCACTCTTTGTAATTGCCACTGAAGTTCATCACAGAGAGCTGCTTAAAATGTGTAATTCATAACAGGAAAGAACATTAAGAAATTTGCAATTCACAGAATGGGTATGTAACTATAGTTGTCTTGTATTATCTGAATAACTAATTTAAGAGAATACCCTTTCTTTCCTGGCTTATTCATCCGAAGGGGCAGTATCTTGCCAATAATCCAGTCCTTTCATAATAATGGACCTATCTTCGTAGTAAGCAGTCAATCCAATACAGAGAAGTGTTCTTCAGCCTTTATAGTCCCTGGAAAATAAAGGTGCTTTCTGTGTGAGCTGCAACTATTTGATTTTGGCTTTTTGCTTAAAGGGATTCTGACTACTAGACCCAACCCTCTGAACTGTCCTGTCCTTTAGTCTCAGCATGTGAGTCATCAGTTGGCTCCAGTCTCCATGCCCAAATATCCTTCTGACTAACCTCATCACTGCCCCCCACCCCGTGGTCAACTGATTTTAGAGTCCCTAGAGGCTCCATTTTGGCCCCTATTCCAATTCTCTGTCATCTCCTATTCGAAGCCTCAACTCTAGCCTCCCATCTAGTCTCTGGTCCAGAGATTCTCAGCATCTCATTTGGGACATTACCATGATTGCGATCCCTCTTTTAATACTTACAGTACAAAGCTTCTTCTCTGGCATAAACATAAGATAGTAGTGTAGGGTTGAGATATGTATATAAGTATATATATATATATATATATCTCAGAATATGTAATTCCATAGTCCATTCCATAGTGAAGAGCAGGGGCTGGTATGTGAGGAACAGGAGATGGTGATTGCTGGAATCATGTGGAATCCATTCATCAAATGACACGCCTAGTTATTGTTCCACTCACCTGGGACTGGGGATTAACCAAGAGTAACTCGGAGGACCTTGTGCAGTATCCTTTATTGAAAAATTACAAAAGTGCGTGTAGTATATATGTAACTTATAGAGAAGTATGGCATTTAGAGCTTTGGGAATCCCATATCAGTATCATTCTTGGAAGAAAATGACAGTGATTCACCAGTGTGTGGGAATGTAATGTATAGCATGGAGAATTAAATCCTATCAGGTGTATTTTGTGTATGGATTTTTACTTCTAAAGATGGACCCAAGAGCTTTTAATGGAATCATTAGGAGTCTCAACATCACCTGTACTATTCTATCTCTGTTTCTCTCTTTCCTGTGGCTTGATCAGCAAGTGACTAAACTCTCTTAGCCATTTATCTTTTGTCAAACAAGCCAGCCACTCTGAAAGGTGATACTCAAAAGCATTCCTTAACAACAAGTAAATGACAAAGTGGCAGACAAAAACACTTTTGAAGGCGGAGCTGCAAACTGGTTTTGCACTAGTAAGTTGTGTGTTTTTCTTAATTATGCTGACTTCTGCAAAGCCACACTTGACATGTTTGTCTGAAGCTGGGAAAAGAATAAGGGAAGATTATCTGCAAAGACATTTGTGTAGTAACTGCCATTTAGCTCTTTGCTTTTGACATTTATTGTTAGATGGAGATAAAAAAAAAGGCTTCACAGTGGGAATAAATGAAGTCAGGTTGCTTTAGGTCCACTTGGCTGTGTCAACAACAGGACCCCATTCTTGTGATATGTAATGATTTCTGTACCCCTACTACCAAAAATTCTCCTTGGCTCACAGTTGTCATGGTGATCATCTAAATTCAGTCCAAGCACACACTTCAACATAGGACACGTGATATGCATAGTCGCTTCCTCCATATGTGCAGCTTCTTGGAGGAGTCCAGCCTTTTGGCCAAGCCATGTGTTAAAGACTGAGAAATGACCTTCCCTCCCACATTTGTCATGCCTCGGCCACTGAGACTGTAACAGCTGGTGAAAATGTAGTTTTTCTCACTTATTAAAAGGAGCAAGTCTTGAGACCTAATTTTAGATCGCACCTCTAGCTGATGGTGCGATACCTTTCTGTTGTGATTTAATTTCCTCTTTGGATAGAATGTAAAGTATGATTTTTTAAGAAATTCTCTCCACTACAAAACACCATTTATCCTGGTTTTAGAAAGAACAAAAGATGATTTCTTATGCTGAGGCTGAGCAGGGAGAGCAAGTGCCTCTATGACAGGGCTTTGTCCACCACCATTGTTCTCTATTGCCTTTAAAAATGAGTATTTGTGGGGCACCTGGGTGGCTCAGTCGTTAAGCAGTCTCCCTTCGGCTCAGGTCATGATCCCAGCGTCCTGGGATCGAGCCCCACATCGGGCTCCTTGCTAGGCAGGAAGCCTGCTTCTCCCGCTACCATTCCCTCTGCTTGTGTTCCCTCTCTCACTGTATTTCTCTCTGTCAAATAAATAAAAAATCTTTAAAAAAAAAAATGAGTATTTGACAGGGCATTCCAATTCTCAGTGTCTAGGACAAGGAAAGCTGAACGAGGTATGTGAAAATCTGAGTCAGACCAAGCCCTTCGTAAAGCAAAGGGGTCAAAAATGGGCCCACAACTAACAGAAAAGATCAGGGTGAGAGGCAGGAAGTTTAGGAGGGGAACCATCACTACTTGCTTGATCTTCCCTAGTTAACTTTATTTCATTTTATTTTATTAACTCTTTTGGTCTCTTATGTGATTTGATGTGGGTCCCGAGCAAATTCTGGAGATGTTTTCGGTACAAAAGGGTTGATTTTACTACAGCACGGGGCCAGGACCTGGTGGGCAGAAAGAGCTGTCCTGGGGTTGTGTGGAGCAGTCCATTGTATATTTTGGAGTTGGGGGAGGTAAAGACAAAGGAAATTTCCAAAAGGATTTTTCATATGCTAAAGAAGACTTAGGGGATCCTGAAGGCCTAGCTATTGTCAAGCAAAGGTTGTTTTTAACTCTAGCAAGGCATTAACATTAAGATAGTGGGGAGTTCCTGGAAGGATGTTATACTCTACCTGCCTCAAGTATTAGTCAATGGGCTGCAGGTTATAAGGAAATTTAATTTTATCCGCATTTCCTTTTGCCTTTGTTCTCCACATCACTTTCCATGAATCTCCTGACTGTCTCCAGCAGTGACCTGATGTCCTTCTTATTCTTTGGTACACTTGCCCAATGACTCTTGAATGAATGAGTTTGGACTTTGAATCACTGCTTGCCTTCTTCCTTGACATCATGTGTGCACCCCCTGCATGACTCTCCACCAGACTTCTGGCCTCTTCCTTCATCCTTTGTTTGGATCATGGAAGTTCCAGCTTTTGTGTTTAACTGCCTCACACTGCCCTAACTTCTCAGCCTAGGCCATTTTCAATAAAGCTCAGGACAAAATTAACTGCCCTTAGTATCCTCTTCTTTTCTAACCTTTTCTTCCCTCCTTCTACACTGGTCCTCCCAACCCCCAGCCACATATTTATAGAAGTTTTAAAAAAAAAGAGAGACAAAAAAATCACGGAATAAAAACCTACATTCCTGCAACACCATGGATGTCTGTAAATGGGGAGAGGCTTCCCTTTCCTGAAGTCAGGGGAAAAGGATTAAGAACTGATTAAATGTATATGTCTTAAAATAATTTTAGATGAAATTTACTGATAACAGCATGCTAAATAAACACATTGAGAAGTTCATCAAAGATTAGGCAAATCCCCATTTATCATGGATATTATTATGTGACTAAGGACTTGAGTGAAATTCAGATGTATAAATCATGAAATATTTCAGTAAAGTGTTACAGATACATTATCGAATTTTCCTTCAATCTCTCTCCCTTGTTTTACTTTGCAGAATGTTGGCTTAAAAGACAAAATGGAATTATTGCTTGGCATTTAAAATAATTTCTTTGAGAACAATTTGTAGGATGGACAATTGACATGATAGATTGTAAATGTAGCTCACGTTTATATCCCAAAGTTATGCATATGAAAGATAGAAATACTTTTAAACATGGTTTAAATGAATTGCAAATCACAGATCCATGGTGGAGAAACTGAAAATGCTAACTTATTTATTTGTGAGAATAATACGGACAGGGATATTGTGCTCCTGAAAAACATCCCTTGATGCAGAAAAAAATACTGAGGCCAGATGAACTACAGACAAGTTTAATACAACATTTTGATGTCTATTTTGGTTATTTGTTGCTGTGTATCCAACCACTTCAAAACTTAGTGGCTTAAAAACCAATTACTTTAATATTTCTCACAGTTTTATGGATGACTAGAACTTAGCTAGACAGTTCTTTCGCTGGTTTCACTTGAAACCTCTCATGCTGTTTCAGCAAGATTGTGGTTCATCCAAAATGTTCTGCTCATAGGTCTAGCTCCTGGAAGGTTGGGCTCAGCTGAGATACAGGATGACTAGGTATCTCTCTATCTCTGACTCTGTCTGTCTGTCTGTCTCTCTCTCTCTCTCTCATTCCAGGACCTCTACCTCTCCACATGCCCTTCTCTATATGCTCTCTTCATATGATCTCTCCAGCAGGACTCCTACCCAGGGTATCCACAAGCACAAAAGCAGAAGCTTCCAGTAGCTTTCATGTCAGGCCCAGAACTGGAATAGTATCACTTTTGCCACATTCTACTGCTTGAATCAAGAAATTTACCCATCCCTTGGGGCGCCTGGGTGGCTCAGTGGGTTAAAGCCTCTGCCTTCGGCTCGGGTCATGATCTCAGGGTCCTGGGATCGATCGAGCCCTGCATCGGGCTCTCTGCTCAGCAGGGAGCCTTGCTTCCCCCCCCCCCCCCCCCCCCCCCGGCTGTCTCTCTGCCTGCTTGTGATCTCCCTCTGTCAAATAAATAAGTAAAATCTTTAAAAAAAAATTTACCCATCCCTGATTCAAAGGAAGAGGACTACCGAGGGTGTGAATTCACTGGGGACTGCCAGTATCACGGTCTACCTCTTTTGTCGTTATTTAATCTCTGGCATCTGGCTGACTCATTTATATTCTCTTCTTTAGAGAGTTCATCCACTTCCACGACTTATCTATCCCTCATGGGGATAAATCTCTGTTCTTTCACCAGACTTCTTCCCCCAGTGATATATTATCAACTCTCTGTAATGAATAGCTAACTCTGATTGAATACCAAGTATGGCTGTGTATTTCATATAAACTATTTCTAATTTATTGACTGCACTATATTTAAAAAGTAAGAAAACTGAGGCTCAGAGAAGCTCAGTTTATAAAAGGCATATGGCTAGTAAGGGGCAGAACTATGACTGAAACCCTGGCATACCTTTGCATAAAGCCCTTGCATGTTTTTTCCAAGATTTCACACTCTTTGGTCTCTGTTTCTGTCTCTGTATTTCTGTCTTTTTCTGTCTCTCTGCTTCTTTGTCTGTCTCTTTTTCTGTTTCTCTCTCTCTCTCTCTCTCTTAGTCTTGGGACAAAATAAGAATTTACCTCTTCTACTTAATTTCCAAATGAGATTGTGTAGGGTAGTCTCTCTTCCCAACTCATTTTTTTTTTTTTAACCAAGATATAGAGGTTTGCTCTGAGATCTGACTGCTATCCATTATATAACTTGCTGTTCTGGAAGAAAAAAAAAATCCCTGGTTCTGGAAGAAGGGCATTTCATATATTTGGTTTTTGTTGAATAGTACTTTTTTTTCCCCTCTCAAGATAAAGTAGATCTTGGCTAAGGTCTTTTGTTTCCTCTATTTTGTTTTTTGCATTCAGGAAGTGAATATCAGAACCATTGGTTCTTTATTGACTTGACTTCTGAGAGTTCACATTATTTAAAATCATGGGACATGTTTTGTTCTAGTCCTTTGATTAAACATAAAGACCTCAAGTCAAAAATATTCCAGGAGACAGTACATTGATAATTAATTTCCCAGGCAATGGGAAGCAAGTCACAGTGAAGAGCTCAGCCATAAGCTGCAAAGTCAGTCCGTTGGGAGACAGTTTTCTCTGGTACTCTCATGGGCCTAGACTTCTTGTGGAGAAAGGCATTATATATATTTTTTTAAATTATTTCTTCAAGGATGCTTGTACAGTGACTGGCCTTGGAAGATAGATGTAGTGTCTTCTAGTGGATGAAAGGGGAGGTTCAGTTACTTTCCACTATAATAATGACAATATCCTCATCTGTATCAAAGGGAAAGAAAGCATGCCTACTGCCCATTATAAAGAGGTTCAGGTGCACTAAGTAAACTCAAGGTTGCTCTTCTGAAATTCAGCCCGCTGTATGGTAAAAGAACTATGTGGGCTGATCTCTGTTGCCCTTGTGAAACTTGGGGCAAGGAGATCTGACACAAATATGCTGATGATTATGCTGCTTATTGTGCGGTGAGTAATAAAGAGATTTATCTCTGACCCAGGAGTCTTATGCTTTATCCCCGTGCCTATGAAACAGTAATAGGTTAGCTTATTAGCTGATATGCGAGGTAAATCTGAGACCCTTTACAGTTATTGACACAGCTGCAGTGGGAACTATAGTCCAAATCTCGTATCTCAACTTATTTGTCATTCTAAATCACTTTCACTTTGGGCACTCCTCCTGTAGTAGTAAGAAAGTTTTATTACTAACAAAGATCCCAAGATCTATGTCGTGTATGTAATGCTGTTAACAATTTACATATGACAGTGTTGAATTGAATTACCTCATTCCAATTATTAAACTGAAAATAAAGGATAAATTGTAATTTGAGCAACAGAATTCCCGGGAAAACTTGAATTATTCAATATCTAGGTTATAATATATTCATATTGATATCTAGAAATGAATGATTCAAGAGCATACATAGAAGGGCAATTAACAAAAGGAAATTCAGTGAACATAAATAATATATACGTTTCACTTGGGTAAGTTCAATTTTATGATTTTAGGAGAGAGTAATAATAAGAGGGATAGCGAGGATGAGAGAGAGGGGGTAAGAGAGAGAATGAGAGAGAGAGAATAAAAGTTCAAATAATGTGAGCAATTCAGTCCACTATTCAAATCGGTAAACACATATAGCCTACAGAGAACATAATGTGAGAGAAACCCGCCTTGGCTGTTGCTCTTCCTTTGGCTGGTCTCAGTTACAGCATGCTCCCATAAAGTGAGCATCTGTTTGTGTTGAGTGAGATTCTAGCATGTAATGATGTGTTTTTCATATGATGTATCTTCAAAAAGCAAGCCATTTATTTAATCTGGTGCTAAACTAAAGAAGTAGCAACCTATTCCCATGTGTTGGAAAAATCATCTGTTTGACTCTCTTGGCTTTTGGGAAGCCTGGAAATTCAGGAATCATGTGGAAGCCAATGATGATCTCAGCTGCCCGTAGGGCTAAAGCAAGTGATTCACAGGAGCTCACTCTAAGTCAAATGCAAACTCATGGTTGCAGTTTCCCAAGAGTCTCTTTTTAATGCTGCTGGGTAATAACAGCTTCTGCTTCTCTTCTGCCTTTCAAATAGCATGTGGATCCTTCTTACTGGAAAAAATTAACCCTGAACTCTTTTGTCAGTGGAGTCTCCGAAATAATGATTTTAAAACTTCTTCCTGTGGTGCAGAAGCAAGTGTAAATCAGGGTGTGTGTCATTTTGAATTTGACATGGCAATCTGACAGTCTACCCCTTTAACAATTCAATATCCGTAAAGACCCTTTTGCCTACATTTAACTTTCAAGTGACAAAAATAGCAATGAATCTGGCTTTCATTTAACATGAAATAACTATCACCGATGTCAAGAAAATGCTTTCCCCTCTACCCCCAAAATGAAATAGTAATTCCCAATAGACTTTATCCATTGCTGGGTGATGTTTTTTCCTCTTCTACCTCAGGTACAAATTCCCTTTGATATTTTTTAATCTTAAGATGAAATTATAAATTTACCTACGGTGAATTAGTGAAAATAGTAGGCAAATATACCCTGAAAACTGTAAAACATTGATGAAAGAACTGAAAACAACACACAAAAACATGGAAAAATACTTCATGCTCATGGATTGGAAGAGCAAATATTGTTAAAATGTCCATACTACCCAAAGCAACCTGTAGATTTAATGCAATCAAAATACCTACAACATTTTTCACAGAACTAGAACAAAGAATCCTAACAGTTGTATGGAACTACAAAAGACCTCAAATACCCAAAGAAACCTTGAAAAAGAACAAAAGTGGAGGTATCACAATCCCAGACTTCAAGATATACTGCAAAGCTGTAGTAATCAAAACAGTATTATACTGGCACAAAAAACAGGCACATAGGGGCATCTGGGTGACTCAGTGGGTTAAAGCCTCTGCCTTCCACTCAGGTCATGATCTCAGGGTCCTGGGATTGAGCCCCGCATCAGGCTCTCTGCTCAGCAGGGAGCCTGCTTCCCCCTCTCTCTGCCTGCCTCTCTGCCTACTTGTGATCTCTTTCTCTGTCAAATAAATAAAATCTTAAAACAAAACAAAACCAGACACATAGATAAATGGAATAAAATAGAGCCCAGAGATAAACCCATGATTATATGGTCAATTAATCTTTGCCAAAGGAGGCAAGAATATGCAATAGAAAAAAGACAGTCCTCTTCAACAAATGGTGTTGAAAAAACTGGTCAGCTACATGCAAAAAAATGAAATTGGACTACTTCCTTATACCATATACAAAAATAAATTCAAAATTAATTAAAGACCTAAACATGAGACCTGAAACCATAGAAGTCCTAGAAGGGAGCACAAGCAGTAATTTCTCTGACATTGGCTACAGCAACATTTTTCTAAATATGTCTCTTAAGGCAAGAAAAACAAAATAAAAAATAAACTATTGGGACTACATCAAAATAAAATCTTCTGCATAGCAAAGGACACCATCAACAAAACTAAAAGACAGCCTACGGAATGGGAGAAGATATTTGCAAATGACATATGCAGTGAAGGGTTAGTATCTGAAATATGTAAAGAATTTATACAACTCAGCACCAAAAAACCAAATAATCCAGTTAAAAAGTGGGCAAAAGTCATGAACAGACATTTCTCCGAAGAAGACATCCAGATGGTCAGCAGACACATGAAAAGTCGCTCAACATCACTCATCATTAAGAAAATGCAAATCAAAACCACACTGAGATACCACCTCATGCCTATCAGAAGGGCTAAAATCAAAAACACAAGAAACAACAAGTGTTGATGAAGATGTGGAGAAAAAGAAATGGACATGCACTGTTGGTAGGAATGCAAACTGGTACAGCCACTGTGGAAAACAGTATGGACGTTCCTCAAAAAATTAAAAATAGAATTACCATTTGGTTCAATAATTCCACTACTATTTACTCAAGGAACACAAAAACACTTTTCAAAAGGATATGCGCCCTTGTATGTGTACAGCAGTATTATTTACAATAGCCAAATTAATGAAATTAATCCAAGTGTCCATTGATAGATGAAAGGATAAAGAAGTGGTATGTATGTGTGTTGTCATTTGTAACTTTATTCTTCCTTACTTAGTATTTCTTTTGCATTCAGCTTGATCATAGTTGTTTAACTAGAGCTGTGACCAGAACCTTTATTTCTCAAGGGTCAGAATCCTTAAGAGTTCTGTCTGCATTGTGTTGTTACATCTTTCACCAGCTTTTATCACTAGACTCAGAATTGCAATGAAGTTCTTCAGAGATTTACTGGAATTCCATACTTAATATGTATCCACCTTAATCAAACTATAGAGCAGCCACCTTATTTTCCCTTAATAATCAGGATCAGTGAACACAACCAATAGAGTAATCTTTTTGTCTTTTCACTAACTAGAATGCTGAATCCTAAATAGGACAGTTGGCAATTTCAGCTTTCACCTTTTTGGAAGAATTCTTGTGACCCTAGTAGAAGTGTTCCTTTTTGAAGGGTGAACTAACACTCTGAACAGGGAAACACAGAGTTACTGTGCTTGGAACCCACATTTTTATTCATGTGTTATCACTGGTAATAGAAGGAGTGCTTTAGGGATGCCTGGGTGGCTCAGTTGGTTAAGCAGCTGCCTTCGGCTCAGGTCATGATCCTGGGGTCCTGGGATCAAGTCCCATATCAGGCTCCTTGCTCTGCGGGGAGCCTGCTTCTCCCTCTGCCTCTTCCTGCCTCTCTGCCTGCTTGTGCACTCTCTCTCTCTCTCTCTCTCTGACAAATAAATAAATAAAATCTTAAAAAAAAAAAAGGAGTGCTTCCATTTTTACCCCTTTATACATTGCTTTGTATGTTCTGGCTAGGAAACAAATGACATATCGTATATCGGTCATTAGTTCAGATCACATACTGAACCTTTAAGTGCAGATACCCCAACTCACAATGTGTTGTCATCCAAA
>CM053612.1:76873685-76923086 GCA_028646535.1 Procyon lotor
GTGTGTGTGTGTGTGTGGGTGTGGATACCGTGTAAATGAATGAGGGATTCTGTAAGTCCATTGATGGTGGTACTGGTAGGACAAATCACTTCTAATGATGTATGGAATTATCTATAGTCAACTTGCTACCTAGTAGGTTGTGATCCTCTTCCTCACAGTGGTGCTCTGTTGTATTCTTGGCCCTGGCAGGTTGGATACTCAGATGTGCGAGTAAATAATCAGTAGAAAAATTGAGAAATTATGACTTATGTAAGGTAAATGGAGAGTCAGGCAGGGAAAGCCTTTTCCTCATGTTTGGATCTCCTTACACCTATACTTTTGCTCATATCATTTCTATAAAGCTCTGTCTCCATCAGACACAAAAAGCTGTGAAAAAATATTTGCATCTTCTTCTCCATTCATACCTAACTGGTTCCCAAGGAAATTGGCAGACAAAATCCCCTCTTTGATTGTACAGGCAGATCATTCTATCCCAGTTCAAATGCTTGGATCACATAGTGTTTCTTATATTGAAAGCCAGAAACTCGTCTCAAAATAGAAAATTTGAAACATGTCTCAAAATAGACATATTTCAATGAGTACAATATTGGTATTGCCAAAAAATAATTTTAAGAATAATAGTATCAAACAATTCCATGACATTTAAACTGCTATGAATTATTTATACACATGGATTCATTTAATCCTCATGACACCCTGAGGAGGTAGGTACTAAGTCACCCCCGTTTTACAGACAGGGAAACTAAGGCACAGTGGTTAAGTCACTCATCAGAGGTCACAGAGCTACATTCTGGTGGAGTCAGATTCAAACTCGGGCAATTTGGTTTCAAAGTGCATGCTTCTATCCTCTTAGTTATATGACTCACACTCAGCCTACGCTGGCACTTTCTTGGTAACCTCATTTTGAACTTTCCTAATTAATCTGCCTCCTCATTTGCTGTTGAATCTCTCTAGAAGAAAATTCAGTACATAGTCTGAACACTGGCATTTTTAGAAGAGGTTGAATTAAGTCATATTTTATATTTTATCTTGAAATAATTTTTTTGACTTTAGACATTGCAGTCTTACTGTTTTGATCATCACCATAGCTTGCAAGAAAACCTCTGATTTTATTTTGGCAGTATTCAAGTTCCTTATTAATCAGTTAATCAGATGTAGTCTCAAATAGAATTGTTAATTATATGTCCAAGGCCCCTGATTTATGGTGATTCATTCCTCCATCTAAAAAATTAAGCATTGTACTAGTTTAATGGTGTATTGAAGATTCTACTACACATTCTTCACCAATCTCTGAGCCAGCGTATAATTAAACTGATGAAAACGAAATAAAGGCATTTTAACATCACCGATTCCATAAGTGAGCCCTGGTTTGCTGAGTTTCGGTGTTGAGGGTAGGTTGAGGTTGGAATATTAAATTAGTAGAATAGTTGATAGAGTGGAAACCAAAAGGATGTTTACGGAATATATCAGATGGCTTTTGTCTTCCTGATTGTGATTTGAGAGTTATTTAGTATTTCAAGTGCATTCTCAGGAGGTTGAGAAAAGCAAGAAAGTCATGAGAAATATGTTGCCCCATTTAATGGTACATTCCATTTCTGCCCAAGGACATTTGTAAACAATGTAAAGACCAGGGGCGCCTGGGTGGCTCAGTGGGTTAAAGCCTCTGCCTTCAGCTCAGGTCATGATCTCAGGGTCCTGGGATCGAGCCCCGCATCGGGCTCTCTGCTCAGCGGGGAGCCTGCTTCCCCCCGCCCCCGCCTGCCTCTCTGCCTACTTGTGATCTCTCTCTCTCTGTGTCAAATAAATAAATAAAATCTTTAAAAAAAAAAAAAAAAAGACCATGCCAGAAATGTCAAATGGGAATGTTATTCTCAAACTGCCTGTAGCATCCAACAACAATGGATGGCCTGGGGGAAAACGGCGTTGTCAGTGTAGCCGCATCTATATTTGAAGAGCATAGTCTAAATGATACTTCCACAATGCATGTGCTTGAATTACCCTCAGGTGCTTTGGCAAATTCATAAGCACAGATCAAGGCTCCCTTTCCTTTTTAAGGCAAGCAACAAGCTGCACCCCTTTTTTTGGATTTAAAAAAGCTGTACAACTCTTTGAATACTACTAAAACAGTCACACTCAACAAGCCATCTGCAAACGCGTTATTTTCAAAGGAAGAATATTGGCATTTAATCTGGGTAACAGTCACATTTGACAATGACATAAAAAAAATTCTTATCATTGCTGTAAAAGGGAATTATGGGTGATGTATAAAAGGAACAAAGAATACCATCCCCAGCATATGAAAAGATACTCAACATCACTAATCATCAGGGAAGTACATATCAAAACCACAATGAGATATCACCTCACACTTGTCAGATTGGCTATTATCAAAAAGACAAAAATAACAGGTGTCGGCAAGGATGCGGAGAAAAGGGAACCCTCAGACACTGTTGGTGGGAATGTAAATTGGTGCAGTCACTATGGAAAACACAATGGTGTTTCCTCAAAAAAAATTAAAAATTGAATTACCATATGATCCAACAATTCTACTTCTGAGTTTTTTTGTTTGTTTTGGTTTTTAGATTTTATTTATCTTGAGAGAGAGAGAGAGAGAGTGAGCAGGGGCAGGGGAGGGGCAGAGGGAAAGAAAGAATGCCAACCAGACTCCCTGCTAAGCTGGGAGCCTGACACAGGACTCAGTCTCACAACCCTGAGATCATGACCTGAGCTGAAGTCAAGAGTCATAGGCTCAACTGACTGAGCCACCCAGGTACCCCTACTAATGGGTATTTATCTGAAGAAAACAAAAATAATTTGAAGAGATATAAGCACCCCTATGTTCATTGTAACATTATTTACAATAGCCAAGGTTTGGAAGCAACCTAAGTACCCATTGATAGATAAATGGATAAAGATGTGGTATGGTTTTTCTATCTCTCTCTTTCTCTAAATATATGTGTGCGTGCGTGTGTGCATGTGTGTGTATGTAATAGACTATTACTCAGCCATAAAAAAGAATGAAATCCTGCTATTTGCAACAAGAAGGATGGATCTACAGGGCTAAGTGAAATACGTGAGACAAAGACAAATATCCTATGATTTCACTTATATGTAGAATCTAAACAAATGAAACAAACGAACAAATAAGATGAAACAGAAACTGAATCATACAGGAAACAAATCGTTGGTTACTGGAAGGGGTAGGGGTACAGGGGTGGGGGAAGTAGGTGAAGGGGATTAAGAGGTACAAACTTCCTGTTATAAAATAAATATGTCATGGAGATGTAATATATAGCATAGAGAATACAGTGAATACTATTATAACAATTTTGTGTGGTGACAGATGGTAACTAGACTTATTGTGGGAGATCATTTCATAATGTATGAAAATATCATTATGTTGTACACCTGAAACTAATAGGGCATTATATGCCAATTATACTTCAATAATAAAAGAAGAATATCATCCTTGTAGCCAAAAGAAATCCTTAAAGGTCAAATGGCATTGGTGGCAAAGTCTGATGAAGAACCTAATGATGAATATTCACTGAGTTATTTATTTAACCTAGGTTGCATCTTTCATCTACATAAGTGAAACACCACTTTTCCCCCTAATTTTGCTTATTTTCTTTCTCATCTCTCCTTTCTGCTCTTTGTTTATAAAGATAGACTATAAAATTATTCTGTCCTCTCTCTTTGTTTTCTAAATCTTCTGGTGTGTGATCACAAAAAGATTTGTAGGCACTGATTTTACCCATTTCAGTGTGGTAGCCATCCAAGAATTCCTCACCCTCTAGAATTTCTGCTGATACATTTCATTTTTTTTTTTTTTTAAGATTTTATTTATTTATTTGACAGAGAGACAGTGAGAGGGGAAACACAGGCAGGAGGAGTGGAAGAGGGAGAAGCAGTCTTCCCACCGAGCAGGGAACCCGATGTGGGGCTCTACCCCAGGACTGTGGGATCATGACCTGAGCTGAAGGCAGATGCTTAACAGCTGAGCCACCCAGGTGTCCCTGCTAATACATTTCTAATTCTAGCTTACCTCATAATATATTTTATCTATTTATTGCTTCCAAGCCACCATTTGTTGATGAAAAAAGTCACAAAAGGGAATTAGTTCCAAACCAAAGGCATGCTCTCTAACCACAATTAGGCCACTATTGCTACACTTAATTTTTTTAGTATGCACCGATTATTGTGAGATATCATGTCCCTTTCATTGGTTATCCAAGACTCGTAACTTTACTTTTTAAGCCCCCAGTTTGATTTCTACAAAATTATTTTCATTGCCCTTAGTGGTAAGCCAACTTTATGCAGACTACTACAAAACATTGCTGAAAAAAAATTAAGAAATCAAAACAAATGGAGAATTACAACATTTTCATGAGTGGAAGAGGCAATAAATTGAAGAGGTCTATTTTTTTCCCAATTTGATCTATAGACTCGGTATAATACAAATGAGGGATTCATTGTTGGGTGCAGAAATTGGCAAGCTGATTTTAAAATTTATATGAAATTCCAAACGGCCCAGAATATCTACAACATTTTGAAAAAAGAACGAAGTTGGAATACTTAACACTACTTGATTCAAAATTTACTAGAAAGGTACAATATTCTCGACAGCATTTTACTGATGTAAGGATAGACATATAGATAAATGGAACATAGTAGAACACTTAGAAATATACCTACACATAAGTCAATTGATTTTCCAGTGTTGTTAGTCTAACTCAATGGGGAAAGAAAGTCCTTTACATAAATAGTTTTAGAATAACTGGATATCTCCATGGGGGAAATAAAATGAACCTTAGCTTCAACTTCATACCTTATACAAAAATTAATTTATAGGGGCACCTAGGTGGCCTAGTCGGTTAAGCATCTGCTTTTGGTTCCTTCTGGTCATGATCCCAGGGTCCTGGGATTAAGCCTTGCATTGGGCTCCCTGCTTGCCAGGGAGCCTGCTTCTCCTTCTCCTCCCCACTTGTGCTTTCTGTTGCCATCTCTGTTTCTCTCTCTCAAATAAATAAAATCATTTAAAAAAATTTGTTTATAAAGGCTCATGAACAGGGGCACCTGGGTGGCTCAGTGGATTAAAGCCTCTGCCTTCGGCTCAGGTCATGATCCCAGGGTCCTGGGATCGAGCCCTGCATCCCGCTCTCTGTCCAGCGGGGAGCCTGCTTCCTCCTCTCTCTCTCCCTGCCTCTCTGCCTACTTGTGGTCTCTCTCTCTCTGTCAAATAAATAAATAAAAATTAAAAAAAAAAAAAAGGCTCATGAACAAACAAAAAGTAAAAGTCAAAATTAAAATACCTGTAAGAGAAAAGAGAAAAGAAAACATCCAGCATCTTGGCTTAGCAAAATATGTTTTAAACACCATAGAGAGCACAAACCACAAAAGAAAAAAAATAGTAAATGAGTCTTTAACAAAATTAAATTATCAGGCAAACTATAGATGGGAGATAGTATATGTAATACATATATTTGATAAAGGATTGTTTTTTAGGATATAGTAAAATTCTTCCAACTCAATAATAGGACAACAAACAAAAAGATTTGAAAAGTGACTCAAAACAGAATGGCCAAAAAGCACATTACAATGTCCTTGACAGGGGTGCCTGGGTGGCTCAGTGGGTTAAAGCTTCTGCCTTCGGCTCAGGTCATGATCCCGGGGTCCTGGGATCGAGCCCCACATTGGGCTCTCTGCTCAGCGAGGAGCCTGCTTCCCCCTCTCTCTCTTCCTGCCTCTCTGCTTACTTGTCATCTCTCTCTGTCTGTCAAATAAATAAATAAAATCTTTAAAAAAAAATGTCCTTGACATCTTGAATTGTCAGGGAAATACAAAATAAAATAAAAAGGAAATTTTACCCTATAGAATTGCTGAATTAAAAAAAAAAAAAAGCCTGACAGTATCACATTTTGTCCAGAATGTGGGACAACTGAAATTTTTATACACTGCTGGTTGTAATGTGAATTTTTACATTTTCACCTTTGTAATCAGTTTGGAAGTTTCTTATCAAGTTATATCTTTACCTACCATATGAACAAGCAGTATCACTCATAGGTATTTACCCATGAGAAATGAAAATGTATGTCCACAAAGAGACTTGTCCATTCCTATTCTTAGTGCATTTATTTATTTATTTATTTATTTATTTATTTATTTATTTATGATTTACTCCAGGAGTTCTCTCTCCCTCTCTTTTAAGATTTTATTTATTTATTTGACAGAGAGAGACACAGCAAGAGAAGGAACACAAGGAGAGGGAATGAGAGAGGGGATAGCAGGCTTCCCGCTGAGCAGGGAGCCCCATGTGGGGTTCGATCTTGGGACCCTGGGATCATGACCTGAGCCGAAGGCAGCCACTTAACAACTGTGCCACCCAGGCGCCCCCTTAGTGCTTTTATTCATAAAAGCTAATGACTGGAAACACCCCCAAATGTTCATCAACTGAGCAGTTGTTTAACAACCTGTGGTGTATTTATCCAACGGAATACTACACAGCAACAAAAGGAATAATATAAGCAACAAAACAGATAAATCTCAAACTCATTATGTCTAGTAAAAGAAGCAAGACACAACAGACTATATTCAATATTTAGTTTTAGAATGGACACAAATAATTTATAGCATTTGAAATTAGATGATCAGTTGCTCAGGGAGGAGTATGAGTTGGAGGATTAATAACAAAGAGGACATGAGATAATTTCCTGGAGAAATGTTCAGTATCTTGATTGGAGTCATGATTACGTAAATATATTTGGCAGAACTCACCAAATTATACTTTTAAAATGAGTGCATTTTTTTAATGTAAATTACACCTCAGTAATGATGAGTCAAAACCCATTGAACTGATGGAACCATAGAATGTTAATGGGTACATTTTATTCTGAGTATATTATACCTCAATAAATTTAACTTAAAGAATGTTTTTGAACTTAGAGAATGTTAAAGAATGTAACTGAAGAAGAGAACAAATATTTATGTTCAAGAATATTCACCTCTCATCACTTTTAATAACAAGATCTTTGGAAAAAAATTGAGACCTTTAAAAGTCATGGTGGAAGGCATGTGGGTAGCTCAGTCAGTTAAGCGTCCGCCTTCGGATCTTGCGATGGAGCCCTGCATTGGGTTTCCTGCTCGGACAGGAGCCTGCTTCTCCCTCTCCCTCTGCCTGCCATTCGCCTGCTTGTTCTGTCTCTCTTTCTCTGTCAAATAAATACATAAAATCTTAAAAAAAAAAAAAAAAAAAGCACTGCTTCTACATGATGGAAGAGTTTCCAGTTGTCGTCTAAAGAAGGTTCAGCAACTTATGGCCCATGGACCAAATCCAGTACACTGCCTATTATTGTAAATAAAGTTTTATTGGCACACATCCATGCTCATTTGTTTGCATATTGTCTATGGCTATTTGCATGCTACTATAGTATACATGAGTAGTTGCAAAAGAGACCATATGGCTTACAAAGCTTAAAATATTACTATTTTTTCATTGTTTATTTTTATATCTATCCTACGTGTAGAATTAAACTTAAAATCACCAGTATATATGTATCTAGTGTTCTTAATTGTAATTGAGAATATGATTTCTAATAGCTGAGTAATATTCCAGTTTATGGATCCACCATGACTTATTTATTTTTTTTTGATGTTTTTTTAAAGATTTTTATTTATTTATTTGACAGAGAGATCACAAGTAGGCAGAGGCAGGCAGGGAGAGAGGGGGGAGTAGGCTCCCCGCTGAACAGAGAGCCTGATGTGGGGCTCGATCCCAGGACCCTGAGATCGTGACCTGAGCCAGAGGCAGAGGCTTTAGCCCACTGAGCCACCCAGGTGCCCCTTAAAGATTTGATTTATTTATTTGAGAGAGAGACAGACAGACAGACAGAGAGAGAGCATGAGCGGGGAGGAGAGGGAGAAGCAGACTCTAGCTGAGCAGGGAGCCTGTCTCAGGGCTCAATCCTAGGATCCTGTGATCATGACCAGAGCCGAAGCTAGATGCTTAACTGACTGAGCCATCCAGGCACCCCAGAAATAGCCTTTATTAATTATCAGGACTTTTTACCATTGTTTGAAAGAAAGTCCTATAGTTTTCTCTATGTAGTAGAAGCATAATAGATACATTTGATTCAGACAGGACGTTTCGATTGATGAAAGTTCGCATGATTGGTTTGCTGGTTTAAAAATGAATACCATGTAAAGAACGAATCATCAAATTCCTTTAAAAATCTATTTAGACCAGCTATA
Source organism: Procyon lotor (assembly GCA_028646535.1). NCBI lineage: Eukaryota > Metazoa > Chordata > Mammalia > Carnivora > Procyonidae > Procyon > Procyon lotor. Next base: position 76,881,933 of record CM053612.1, read on the forward strand.
TTTTATTCATAATATTTTTTCTGCACAAGACAAAGAGACTATACTTGAGTTTGTCAGGAAAGCAGAAACCAAGACAGAAAACCTCAATAAACATTAAAACTCACTGAGCAGAACAATGCCCATTTTTCATCCTACATGTATTTTAGACATTTCCATTTCCATTTTGAACAATGAAAAAAAAAGCTAAGGAACAGAAATGACAAAGGAAAAATGATTTACAATGAAAAATATATCTCTTTAATATTCAGAAAAATCCTTTAAGTGGATTTTTGTGTAACAGGGTCTAATGAAGTCATTTTTCCCCAACAAAACTGAAAACAGACCAGAGTAAGAGAGACAAAGATTCCTGAAAGTTCAAGATTTATTGAGGCACCTCCTAAGTTGGAGGAAGGCAAGTAGTATGGATACTGTGTGTACCAAACAGTGAACATGTAATTCCAGTTCCTGCATACCCATGTCACTATTAAATTTGCTGTGAAAACACTGACTTGGTAATTGATGATTTTCTTATTTTAATTACACAATAATTATAAAATTATGTCAACAATCTCTATGGAAAAATAGGGCATATTTGTACTATAATATCTAATACAGTATAGTGTAAATATATGTATAAATATATATTTATAAATATGTATATTTATTTAATAGTATAAATACATATATTTGCCTTGGCTTTGATTGCACATGGGCTAAGAGGATACGTCGGAGTCCTGAGCAATTACTGACTCAAAGGTCAAGACTCTTGTATCTCTTATCATATCGTGTTTTCAGCTTCCGTGTCAGTTGTGGACCCATAATGTAGCTCTCTTGATATTCATGTGGTCCTAAGCAACAGTGGACATTTGACCATTTTATGGAGATTATTTGCTGACTCTGTTTTTACCAGGTAAAACCTCAGTCATGGAGAGTTTTATTAAACTCCTCAGGTTAAATGCATTCACCCCGTGAAAGGCATGTCTCCTTTGAATTTAATTGTAATCTTCCCTTTTCCCTAATTTTCAATTTCATTATCTTCTTTTTAAAAAATTTTAATTAATTAATTAATTTAGAGAGCGTGAACAAGCTGAGGGGCACAGAGAGAGAGGGGGAGAGAGAATTTTAAACAGGTTCCATGCTCAGTGTGAAACCCAATGTAGGGTTCGATCTCACCATCCTATCATGACCTGAGCCAAACTCAGGAGTGGGACGGTTAATCAACTGAGCCACCCAGGTCCTCAGGAGACCTAATACTCTCAAACAGTTCACTCAGCATCAGTGACAACAGGAACAACAGCCAACAAGCACAGCTCTTCATTTTCAGTGTTTCTCCCAGAGCCTTTGCATAGGACTAGACCCGTGACAGTGTGAATGAGAATGGAATTTGTCAAATAGCCTATGACTTAAATATGTTTATATGTTAAAACTCCTTAGTCCTGAAATTGGCACATGATAGGTGCTTGGTCTGTGTTCTTCACGTACTTTCAGGTTTCTGCCATTGAATACTCAGCCTAATGTCATGAATTATTGTTTATACTGAGGATGATTAATAAAGGTGAATATTTTTCATTTGTGCTTAAAATATTGTGATTTGTCCCTACTTCTGCCTCAGGTCTCTCACACACCCTCACATATCTTTTGTTCTATAAGCTCTATTCCACCTTTAGTTCTTTCGTACTTCCATGCCTTTATACAATGCCATGATGTAAATTCTCTTCCCTCTGCCAGAAATATTTATCTCTGTCTTCCTAATGACCTGGGACATCTACATTCAACTCAAACCTCACCTGCTCTGTGAAAAGTTACCTAAATGTCCTTACCCCAAGGGAGTTAGCTTTCCTTCCTTGTGCCTCTATTTATCTCATGTATTTCCATCTTGCCTAGTACATTCTAAAATCATTGGGCTGACACATAACACCTCACTAGTCTATCCTTATCCTCTGTGTTTATAATGTCTCTCAATGCTCAAGAGATATATTTTTAAAGAATTTCCACGTGCTCCTGGGTGGCTCAGTCAGTTAAGCATCTGCCTTCTGCTCAGGTAATAATCCCAGAGTCCTGGGATTGAGCCCCATGTCGGGCTCCCTGCTCAGTGAAGAGCCTGCTTCTCCCTCTCCTTCTGCCTGACACTCCCCTACTTGTGTGCTCTCTCTCTGTGTCTCTGTCTCTGTCAAATAAATAAATAAAATCTTAAAAAAAATTTAATGTGATTAATCTCTGTAATTGACTGTCAAATATATCTATTTGGAAGACTGAAGAAATTATAATGCAAATACTATAGGAATTATATAATGTATGAAGAATACATAGAAGTCACTAGTAATTCAATGGCTCAAGAAAAATAAAACAATTTAAGTAATTCTGCATGCAGTGCAATTCAGTGAGGGGGAATGATGAATATATCAATCAGAGTTAAAATAATGCCAGTTTATAGGCGCCATTTAATCCTTCGAAGAAGCTCATAAGGGTGGTACTACTTTTATCCCCATATTGCAGATAAAGGAACTGCAACCCAAAGTCACATAGTTGGTAAATGATAGAACCAAAATTGAAAGTTTTTTTTACTCTAGAATATAATGCTAAAATATTTTGCTAGCTTCTAATTGAACTGTCTCCAAAAATATCAAAGCAGCAGTACGTGAAATGAACAGAAAAGCCAAGTTCCTTTAAAAATGTTTTTTGATAAGTTGAGATGAGTTATTCTGATGGATCGTCTCACTTAGCTAAACATCCCATTCTACTTAAGGATACAAGTTTAAGAATAACTTGATGAATCTTTCATAATTTGCTCACTTCTAGAATTCAGAATTTTGCTGAAACAAATGTAAGCAATGTTCTGTTCACAGTGTTCTGTGCACACTGGTTAGTTCCAAGTGTGTTTTCTCCTACCATGAGTTTTTGTGTCAGGACCTGGCCTGGACTGTTAACCAGTGCCCTCTCTGCAGGCAGTGCTCCTCTCATGCCTACAAATGCTGTGCCACATGAAATAAGATCACATGCAATGAAGGTGTCTTGTTCTTGTCAGCAGTCATGAATGTATTATCTATTGCCTAAATTTGCACACTTGTAAATAGAAACTGACTTGAGGATCTTACTAAAATTCCAGTTGATAGTTACATATGTTGCCAGGAACTTGCTAAAGTGGTTTCCTGTTTGTTTTCTCTAGTCTCTGTACAAATTTAGCCCATTCACCTAATATGTTCAGTGATATAGTTAAAACCAGGAAATGTAATAACCAACATATGAGCCCAGCACCAATCTCATCTGTTTGAAGTCACACTCTGCAAAGTGTCAGCTTTGACAGAATGTTCTCCACGGGGTTCTTGTGAACCTCAGCAGCTAGTGCATTGATGAAGGATGTTGAGTAAATCCCACTTACCAAATGGAAAATCCCAACAGGTTTCTAATGTCCATTAACCATATGGCTTTGCTATCACTTTTTGATCTTCTATGCTCTTAGTCAGAGAGCCTAAACTACCCAGAGATTAGGACTCCTTTCCATTCTAGAAACATACAGCATACAATCATACAGCTTTCCAACTTTGGATGACTATGAGTGAAGGAAATTAAATTGAAGTGTGGTAGTGGCATGGCCCTAGACTTTCCTGTCTTATTCTTGTCATTGGGCAATAATAGTGAGTTACTTTGTTTGGACATATTATCTAGTTGGTTTCCCATCAAATCTATTCTCTGAACCAACATTGGAGAGAAGGAATGGTAGGCTTGCAAACCCTTGGGGCAATAATTTAACCAACTAAGTGGATAGATCATGCTACAATTTTTGGGAAAGGCATACTCAGGAAGCAATGTGGAGGCCATCATAACTCTGAATTAAAGAGCCATAGCTGAAAGACAAAGGAGACCAAAACAGCTAGAGTTCATAGGATAGAGTACTAGAGAGGAGAGTGTTGTACAGAGAGAGATTGCTGGCAATCTGCTGAGAGCCCTCATTAAATAATCAGGTGAATACTGATTAGCAAACACATGTGAGGTAACTCCTTAAGGCTAGAGAGAGAATAACCTGAAGTTATTAGAGGTAGCAATCCAAGGGGGCTCACGAATGACTAACAAGAATTTCCATTTGCACCAGCTAGAGTGGAAAACCCCATAACTCAGGGGGCATATAATAGAGTATTGAAAAGTATCTTAACCCTAGTTGTGGTTAAAATTAGCCGTAGACTAAACACTCATCTGTTCCATCTCGATAAACCTTAAATTCAAGGCCTAATTTTTTTTTTTAAATTAGTTTCAGAGGTAGAATTTAGAGATTGCATATAACAACCAGTACTTGTTATATCAAGTGCCTTCCTTAATACCCATCACTCAGTTACCCCTCCCCCCACCCACCACCCCTCCAGTAACCCTCAGTTTGTTTCCTAGAGTTCAGCATCTCTTATGGTTTGCCTTTGAAACCTTATTTCATCTTATTTTATTTTTCCTTCCCTTCCCCCTTCGTTCATCTGCTTTGCTTCTTAAATTCTGCATATGAGTGAAATCATATAGTATTTTTCTTTCTCTGACAGACTTATTTTGCTTAGCATAATACCCTCTAGTTCCACCCACATTGTTACAAATTTATTTATTTGAGAGAGAGAGCATGCTCATGTGCATGCATGAGCTGGGGGAGGGGCAGAAGGAGAGAATCTCAAGCAGACTTCCTGCTTAGCATGGAGTGGAATGTGGGACTTGATTCCATGACCCATGAGATCATGACCTGAGCCAAAGCAAGAGTGGGATGACTGAGCCACCCAGGTGGCCCTATAATAATATAATTGCATTCCATATATCCAAGAAGCCAGAGGAAAGATTGAACATCTTAAATGGAGACATGGAAGATTATAAAAGACTCCACCTGGGGCACCTGGGTGGCTCAGTGGGTTAAAGCCTCTGCCTTTGGCTCAGGTCATGATCTCAGGGTCCTGGGATCAAGCCCCACAACAGGGAACCTGCTTCCCCCCCCTCTCTGCCTGCCTCTCTGCCTACTTGTGATCTCTCTCTCTCTCTGTCAAATATATAAATAAAATCTTAAAAAAAAAAAGACTCCAACTGAACATCTAGATATAAAGATGACTACATGTAAGGTGAAAAATACAGTAGATTGGAATAATAGCATATTAGACATTGCAGAAGAAATTATTAGTGAACCTGATGATATAACAGTAGGAAGTATTTAAATGGAATATGGGAGAAAAATAAAAGACTGGAAAAAATTTAACTGATCATCAGTGAGTAGTGGAATATCTTTAAGAAGTTTAATTTTTGTAAATTTTTAAAAAGTAATCTCTGTGCCCAACATGAGGCTTGAACTCATGACCCTGAGATCAAGAGTCGTATGCTCTACTTACTGAACCAGCCAGGTGCCCCTAAATTTTTGTAAATTTGATGAAAATTATAAGCCTACACATCCAAGAAGCTAAAGCAGTACTTAGAGGGAAGTTTATAATGTTAAATGCCTAGGTTTGGAGAGAATAAAGGTCTCAAATCAATGACTTCCAACTTAAAAATTAGAAAAGAAATAGCAAATAAGGGGCGCCTGGGTGGCTCAGTCGTTAAGCGTCTGCCTTCGGCCCAGGTCAGATCCCAGGGGCCTGGGATCGAGCCCCACATCGGGCTCTCTGCTCTGCAGGAAGCCTGCTTCTCCCGCTACCATTCCCTCTGCTTGTGTCCCCTCTCTCGCTGTGTTTCTCTCTGTCAAATAAAAAAAAAAAAAAAAATCTTTAAAAAAATAAAAAAAATTTAAAAAAAAAAAAAAAAAAAAGAAATCGCAAATAATATCAAAGTAATTAGAAGAAAGGAATTCCCAGGGATCATAGTGCAAAGAAATTAATCATGTTAATAGAAAATATGTACAGAAAATTGGTGGAAGTAAAAGCTGATTGTTTGAGATGAATAAAATTGATGTCTTTAGCCAGAGTGATAAAAAAAAAGTGAAGACATAAATTGCTAATGTCAGGAATTAGGTAGTTAACATCACTGTCTATTCAATAATTATCAAAATAGTAATGCATGAATATTAAGAACAATCTTATGCCAATAGATTTTTTAAAAAGTGAAATTTTTTTACCATTTTATTTTATATTTTAATTTTAATTCCAGTATAGTTAACATACAGTGTTGTATTAGTTTCAGGTGTACAATGTAGTGATTCAACAATTCTATACATTACTCAGTGCCCATCATGATAAGTGTACTCTTAATCCCCTTTACCTATTTCATCCATTTTCCCACCTACCTCCCTGTTGGTCTCTATAGTTAGAGTCTGTTTTTCGGTTTGTCTCTTTTTTTCTTTGTTCATTTGTTTTGTTTCTTGAATTCCACATATGAGTGAAATCCTATGGTATTTGTCTTTCTCTGATTTTATGCCACCTAATTTGACAAACTTAGTTGACAATGGGCAAATTCTCTGAAAGGCACAAACTATCAAAGGCAACTCAAGAGATACACCTGTTGAATAGTACTCTATTAAATACAATTTGTAGGTTAAGTCCTCACAAATTGAATTGAAGGAGCAAATAACTTCAGTGGTGAATTTCAGCAAATGTTTCAGGAAGAAAGTATACCAATTCTACATGAGTTCTTCGAGAAACTAGAAGACAAGTGACTTATGTCATAAGTCATTTTATGAAGCCAACATTATTCATACCAAAACCAGACAAAGACATTGCAAATAAAGAAAGACACAAGCTAGTATCCCTCAAAATTTTGAAAATCAAATCCACCAGTATCTAAAAATGATAATACCTCACAACAATTTGGTGTTCATCCCAGGACTTCAAGGTAGATTCAAACTTTAAGAATTAGTCAATGTAGGGCACCTGGGTGGCTCAGTGGGTTAAAGCCTCTGCCTTCAGCTCAGGTCATGATCTCAGGGTCCTGGGATCGAGTCCCACATCGGGCTCTCTGCTCAGCGGGGAGCCTGCTTCCCCCCCTCTCTCTGCCTGCCTCTCTGCCTACTTGTGATCTCTCTCCTCTCTGTCAAATAAATAAAATTGAAAAAAAAAAAATTAGTCAATGTAGTTGACCATATTAGTAGACTAAAAATAAAAGTGAACATATTATCATCTCAGTAGATGAAGAAAAAGCATTTGGAAAAAACCAATATTGATTCTTGATGAAAGCTCACAGAAAACTAGAAATGGAAGGTGCAATGGACTGAATGTGTCCCCCAAAATTCATATGTTGAAATCCTAACTCTTAATAGTGTCAGGAGGTGGGACCATTGGGAAGTGATTAGGTCATGAATGTGGAGCCCTCATGAACGGGATTACTGCCTTCATAAAAGCGACCTCAGAGAGTTCTCTTGCCTTCTTTGTTTTTGTTTTTTTAAAGATTTTATTTATTTGGTAGAGAGTAGAGAGAGAGCACAAGCAGGGGGAGCTGGAAGCAGAGGGAGAGGGAGAAGCAGACTCCCCAGTGAGCAGAGAGCCCAATACAGAGCTCCATCCCAGGATCCTGCGATTGTGATGTGAGCTGAAGGCAGACGCTTAACCAACTGAGCCACCCAGGTGCCCTTAGCCTTGTTTTATGTGAGGACAAAGCAAGCAGTCAGCAGTCTGCAGCCTGGAAGGAGTCTCATAGCACCTCATGCTGTCACTCTGATATCAGACTCCAGCCTCCAGCCTCCAGCCTCCAGAACTGTGAGAAATAAATTTCTGTTGTTTATAAGCCATCCAGTTTATGATACTTTGTTATAGTAGCCCATGCTGAGTAAAAGTGAAGGGAACTTTTTCACTCCGGTGAGGATCATCTATAAAAAAAGCTACAGCTAATGAGGCAAGGCTCTCCACCTTCACCACTTAAAATAATCAGCATTGTACTATAGCTTCTAGCCAATGCAGTGGAGCAAGAAAAAGGAATAAAAAGCATTCAGACTGCAAAAGAAGTAAAAGCTTCTTTATTTGCAGATGACATCAATCATCTATGTAGAAAATCCCAAGTAATGTATAAAAATGCTACTAAAACTATTAGGTGAGTTTGGCCAGGAGACAAAGTACAAAAGCAATATATAAACATCAATTGCATTTTTTTACAGTAATGAACAATCCTACATTAAAATAAAAACACTATTTATAATTGCATTATATAATTAATTGGGTTGTTTCCTTATAGTTGAGTTTTAAGTGTTACTTGTATATTTGAAATACAAATCCTTTATCATCATCAACTATGGGGCACAAACAAAAGTGAGTTGAGAGCACAAAAACTCCCATTTCCCCCCCAGAACTATCTAGATGTCATAACAGAATCTTTGAAAGCCTGTCTTCTATAAGACCATTAAATGTGTCAATTGGATTTCTCTGTGGCAAATACCACACAGAATGGAGATGAAGGTCAGTTACAATCTTGTGCAAAATGTATTGGCATTTCTATACTGTACAACAGATACATACCCGTTTAGGACATTTGCTGCTTGTTAAGTTTATCTCTGACAACTCAAGAGTCACTGGGAATTTCCAGAGTGTGGCAATTACTCAGCCACATGCTCAGTGCATAGTAGAAGGTTATTATTTTGTATCATGGGCCACTGCTTCATTCAACCTGCCAATAGCTAGTCAAATGGTTTTCTCACTGACTGGGTCTCCCAGATGAGAAACGTTCCCATCATTGTCATTATTGTCTTTGTAAATTGATTTTCCATCAGGGTTAGAACTTTGAGAAAAATAGTTTTTCCCCCCCAAGAAATGAATCTTAGTAGTCTTATTAGAAAGCTCAGCTCAGGGGTGCCTGGGCGGCTCAGTCGTTAAGCGTCTGCCTTCAGCTCAGGTCATGGTCCCAGGGTCCTGGGATCGAGCCCCGCATCGGGCTCCCTGCTCAGCGGGAAGCCTGCTTCTCCCGCTACCATTCCCTCTGCTTGTATTCCCTCTGCTTGTATTCCCTCTCTCGCTGTGTTTCTGTCAAATAAAAAAATCTTAAAAAAAAAAAAAAAGAAAGCTCAGCTCAGATAAAACACTGTATTCTTACTGATGGAAATTTGGTATCTGATAAATGTATAAATATAATTTCTCTGCAATTTCAAGACTTTTTTAAAAAATCACACATTTTTAAAAGAGTTTCACTAATAATTTGGCTACTAAAAATATGAATTTTATTGTAGCATTGGTTTAAAAACAGAACAGTTAAGTGTGTTATGAAAAGAACACTACCTCTCTTATCATTTATAAATCTTTTTTTTTGAGAGGGTGAGAGAGAAGGTGGGGGAAGGGGCAGAGGGAGAGGAAGAGAAGAGAATCTTAAGCAGGTTCCATTCCTATTGCGGAGCCTGACACAGGGCTCGAATCCACAACCCTGAGATCACAACCTGAGCTGAAATCAAGTCAGACGCTTAACCATCTGAGCCACCCAGGTGCACGTCTGTTATCATTTATAAAGCTTATGGAAGTTAATTCTGGGAAAGACTCTTAAGGGATTGGGAGGTGACACTGAAGATAATTTTGCTGAGCTATATTAATTTTGAAATTTTTGAATTGTTTCTTCAGTGTAGCCTGTGAAAATGAATCAGATTTAATAATCCCCCCAAAGGTTGCTCTTCCATAGAAAATTCTGTTTGCTAGAATCACCGCTCTTGGGTACACAATTCTCAAACTTGCTCAGGGTACACAGTTCTCAAACCTGTTCACAGATTGTCTTGATTACCTCCTGCCCTAAGTGAAATCAATTGGTATGTTAGCTGTAATTGATTTTGTAGATATTCTGTATCAAGTTGAGGAAGTTCCCCTCTATTCCTAGTTTTCTAAGAATTTTTAATTTAAATGGGTGTTGAATGTTATCATCTTTTTTTTCTGCAATACAAAAATCCTGTGATTTTTCTTCTTTTCCCTATTAATATGATGGATTATATTGATTGATTTTTGAATATTAATACAACCTTGCATTTCTGGAATAAACACAAATTGGCCATGCTCTAAAATTATTTTTTATATATTGCCAAATTCTATTTGCTAATATTTTGTTTAATCTTTTTTGTCTATGTGTATGTTGAATACTGGTCTATATTTTTCCTTTTTTGTTCTTCATCTACTTTTGATATTAGGGTAATACTGGCTTAAAAATGAGGTTTTTTTTCTGTTAGAGATAAGGTGTAATTGCTATTAATTTTTCTTTAAACATTTGGTCAAGTTCTCCAGTGAAACCATCCAGATCTGAAGGGTTTTTCTGAGGGAGTTTTTAAAATTAAAAATTGAATTTCCATAGTAATTATAGGGCTATTCAAATTACCTATTTTAGATCTAGTGTGGTATGGTACTTTGTACATTTTGAGTAATTGGTCTCCTTCATCTAAATTGTCAAATTTACGTGTGTAGAGTTTGTGGTATTCTATTATTCTCTTTTGGTGTTAGCAGGGTCTATTGTAATTTCCCTTGTTTCATTCTTGATTTTAGAAATATGCATCTTCTATTTTTTAATTTTTATTTTGTTGTAGTAAGAACACTTAACATGAGCTCTATTCTCCTAACAAAGCTTTAGTATACAATACATTTTTGTTGAGTATAAGTATGACTTTGTACAGCCAATTTCTTTTTTTTGTATATATTTTATTTATTTATTTGACAGAGGAAGAGCACATGGGAGAGCACGAGTGGGCAGGGGGTGGAGGGGCAGAGGGAGAGAGAGAAGCAGACTCCCCACTGAGCAGAGAGCCTGATGCGGGACTCAATTCCAGGACCCTAGGATCACAACCTGAGCCGAAGGCAGATGCTTAATGGACTGAGCCACCCAAGTGCCCTGTACAGTAGATTTCTGTAGCTGATTTATCTTATTTAACTTAAACTTTGTGCTTGTTGATAGAAAATGCTGTCCCTTGAAGATGTCTTCATGAAGGGCAAGTAGGCAGTAAGAGCAGAAAATTTAAAATCCTGCAGAAAAAAAGGGAAACAAGACATGTCAACTGACCTAACAATGTCATTCATAAAAAAATAAATAAATAACTGCACAAAAAGGACAGTCTAACATCATTGGTTAATGAAATGAATAGAAATGGGGAAAAAAAGTACAGCAAAAATATAGCAAGAAAGAGAAAATTCAACGCAATGCATTTTCACTGATAATAACCCCTACCCCCCAAAATAGAAATTCATAAAGTTTAAGAAAACTGTAGCCCAGCCCTCTAAATTGAATTACATAGTCTCATGCAAACATTAGGAGATCTTGAGTCAGAAATACAAAATCTAGTTGTAGGAAAAGAAAATCAAACAAGGATAAAACAAGAGTTGTTTGAACTAAGGAAAGATGTAGAAGTAAAAGATAAAATTACATTAGATAGAAATATTAAATTACCCAAGGAATAATAGGTTTAAATGAAAATTTAATAAAAGGTATTGAAATAAACTGGAAAAAAATCCAGTGTAATAAATTAGAAGTAAGAAACAAGTAAAAAGTATCAGAGAGAAAGTGACAGAAATGAGATACAGAAATAGAAGCTCTAAAATATTATAATTGGGTTCCTAAGAAGAAATCCAATACAGTAGAATGGAACTAGTATTTAAGACAACAATCCCAATCTCCTTCCCACCCCACCCCCACCCCCCTAAGAAAAAGGTTCTGAGTGTAATAAAATGGGTAAAATTGAATGGGAATGATCAAGTCAAGAGAAATATCCTAATGCAACTATTCAGTTTTAAAGATAATAAAAAATTCCCTGGGCCTTCAGGCAGAAAATGAAGTTTCAAAGAAAAGACCGTTAGCTTGGTGTCAAAATTCTCAGAAATAACATACAAATGAAGGCACTAGTGAAATGACATTTTCAAAAACTTAAGTAATGAAAATACAAACTAAGAGTTTTATATAGAGTCAAGCTTTCTGTTAAGTAAAAATCCCATAAGAAGTTAATTCTGAATATATAGGAACACAGAATTTTGTACTCAAAAGCTCTTCTTGAAGAATGTACTAGAGGATAAGATTTGGCCAACCAAGACATAACTGAGGAAACTTTTGCAAAAGACATATGGTGAGAATCACATATATTTAATTGTAGATCTAAGACTAAAATGTTAGTAGCTGTGTAGAAGGATAGTATTTAAACATGTGTTTTTAAAAATAGAAAAGAAATTCAACTGAAATATGGGAGTAGACAGGATAGAAAAAGGGAAAACAGAATAAGATCATTGACTGTTGTACAAGTTAAAAAGGCAAGAGTCAAACAATTTAAAACAGAAGTATCAGTTAGTAAACATTTAATAAGAAAAAAAGAGGGATTAAGAACATTTAAAATAGGTATTAATATGATGATATTTACTGTTTATTAGTAAAAATCCTTCCGTAATACCAAAAGAAATAGAAACTTTTTTAAATGCCAAAAGCGATGTTGTTTAAAATGAGCCAATAAGGAACACCAAATAGAAAGAAGCAGTATATAACATAAAACACAGTAATGAAAACAAAAGATATGACAGAATTCAGACCCACCACATACATCATATCAATACATGTAATGAAAAAAAAAATACAGGTAATGAGATTAAATTAACTAAAGAAGAAAGTATTTTCCAGTTAGTTCCTAAAGAAAAATCCAAGAGACAAAACAAGAGACGCACCTAAAACGCATCAATTCAGAAGCATTTAAAATAAAGAGATGAACCAAGTTTAACTGGGTAAATGCAGACAATATAAAAACAGAAATTGTTATCTTAAATTCTCCTGAGTCACAGACTCAGGAGAATTTAAGTAAAAAATGAATTAACTTTAAATAAAAAAAAGGATACTCTATAATACTAAAAGTTTTGTTTAATAATAAAGCTATACCAATTATGAATATCTATGCACTAAATACCATAGTAAACACTTCTATAAAACAAATGTATAGGAGATGGACAGAAAAATGGTTAGAAATACAGTATTAACAGAAGATCTTAATATACCACTGTTCATACAAAAAATGTAAAGCAGGAGAAAAAGTAAGTATATAAACACATAAACAACATAATTAGTAAGGTAGGTATTTTGGTTATATATTGAACTGTAACCCCTAATAATAGACCCTATACCTTTTTCTTAAGTACACATTACATCACAAAACCAGAATGCCTAGCACAGCACAAGAAAGCTACGATCAATTCTATAACGTAAAGCTATTAAAACAACATTCTCCAATTCCAGTGCCAGCAAACAGAAATCAAATAGAACTCATAAGGCAAAACAAATTGAAAAAAACAAAACAAGAAAGGTTTACCTCAGTTGGGAAAAAAAATGCTATTGAAAAGCTTTTGGATTAAAGGGAATATACAAAGAGAAATTGCAGAATTTCTGAAAAAATGATAGATACAGTAATCAGTAATGATAGTCACATATAAAAGTACAAAGTAGTTCTACATATTAACATTTGCTTTTGTTGCTTTTAGTGTCATATCCCCCCCAAAAAAATCATACTGAAAATCTTCTGCATAACAAAAGAAACAGTCAACAAAATGAAAAGGCAACCTTTTTTTTTTCCTTTAAAGATTTTATTTATTTGAGAGAGAGACAGAGAGAGAAAGAGCATGCACCAGCAGGGTAAGGGGCAGAGAGAGAAGCAGATTCCCACTGAACAGAAAGCCTGACGTGGTGCTCAGTCCTGGTCCCCCTGAGATCATGAACTGAGCTGAAGGCAGATGCTTAACCAACTGAGTCACCCAGGTGCCTCAAAAAGGCAACCTATGGAGTAGAAGAAAATATTTGCAAATCATATACCTGACAAGGGATTAATATCCAAAATACATTAAGAACCCATATAACTTAATAGCAAAAAAAAAAAAAAAAAGAGAGAGAGAGAGACAAAAAGAGGGAGAGAGAGAGAGAGAAAGAGAGAAAGGAAAAAACCAAACAAACCAATTAAAAAATGGGCAGAGGAACTGAATAGATATTTTTCTAAATAAGATATTCAGATGTCTAGCAGGCACTTGAAAAGATGCTCAACATCACTCATCATCAGGGAAATGCAAATCAAAACTGGGACATCAGTTCACATCTATTAGAATGGCTATCATCAGAAACACAAAAGATAACAGTGTTGGCAAGGGTGTGGAGAAAAGGGACCCCTCCCTCATGTATTGTGGGTGGCAATGCAAATTGGTGAGGCCACTGTGAAAAACAGCATGGAAGTTAAGAAGATAAAAATAGAACTATCCTATGATCCAGCAATCCTGTTTTTGGGTACATAGCCAAAGGAATTGAAATCACTATCTTGAAGAGATATATGCGTTCCTGTTTTCATTCATTGCAGCATTATTCACAATAGCTAAGACGTGTAAATAACTTACATGTCCATCTGGGTATGAATGTATAAAGAAAACGTGATTATATATATATGATATATATCATATATATATGAAATTATATATATATAAATTATATATATAAATAAATATATATAAATATAAATTATATATATAAATATATATATAAATATATAAATCAAATATATATATGATTATATATATATATGAAATTCAACCATGAGAAAGATGGAAATCCTGCTGTTTGTGACAATGTGGATGGACCTTGAGGGCATTATGCTAAATAAGTCAGATAATGAGAAGCAAATACTGTATGATATCACTTATATGTGAAATCTAAAAAAGTTGTTTGAAGCAACAGAGTAGAATGGTAGTTACTAGGGACTGAGAAGTGGGGGGAATGGGGAGATGCTGGTCAAAGAATAAGATTAATACCTTTTGGCGATCTAACATACATGATAATTATAGTTAATGATACTGTATTCTATACCTTAGAACTTAAATTCTCTCAACACAAAAAAGAAATGGTAATTATGTGAGGTGATGGAAATGTCAGCTAACTCTATAATGGTAATCATTTTGTAATATATAAGTGTATCAGATCAACATGTTGTATACCTCAAACTTACAGACTGTTAGATCTCAGTTAAAAAAGGCGATCAGAGGAAATTCCAAAGCCCTAAACATTTACATCAATAAAAATAAAAGAGTAAAATAAATTAATTGCCAAACCAAAAGGTTACATAAGGCATTACAAAGTAAATCACAAGAAAGCATCAGTAGGGAACTAATATAAGAGCAAAAATTAATGAGAACAGAACGGGAGATGAAATTAATAAATCAAAACTTTGGTTCTTTGTAAAATTTAGTGATAGGGAAAAATAATCTGTGAGCTAATTTACTCAAGAAAGAGGAAGAAAGCACAAACTATATGTGTATTGGAAATAGCTCTGATACAAAAGTAAAAATAAAAGAAACTACTTTGTACAGTTCCAATAAACTCGAAAACATAGTTTTGATATAAATTTTATGCTTTGTTACCTCATTAGAAACTTTCTTGGTAACATTCTTAGAGGGACTGGAGAGTTTGTTAAATTGACATGAATGCTGTCTTCCCAGTAGCCAATTTTGTGAAATGGAGCAAACTAAATTCTGATTGACATTATGTACTTTTAAATACAGCCAAGTGCTTTAATAAAAGGAGGACTAGGGGATGACCTTGAGTTAGTCACATTAAAATATTAGCTGGGTTTGGGACTTCATGGATTTTTTTCCCTCTTGATTTTGTAGACTATGAAGAGCTCTGCAAGTTACATATAAAATTAACTGGGGAGTTCTCAAAGATCCTTTCTATTGTTAGTATTCTATATTTTTATATCTGTAAGCTTTTTGTCTCTTAAACATTTTCTTTCCCTGAACCTACAGAAAAGCCTCCCATTTTTTTTACCCAGCCCCAATTTACATTTCAGTGGTTTTGATAACACCAAGTTCATGATAAGCAGCTCTCACTGTTTGGTGACTTGATGTCCACGGTCAATTTTTCAGCATACCAGTAACATCTTTCTTAAAGGAGAATAATTTTTTATTGTGTCGAGCAGGGCTGTCCAGTAGAACTTTCTATAATAACGGAAATCCTTCTGTCTACACCACTCAATATGGTAGCCATTAGTTGCATATGGCTATTGAGTATTCAAAATGTGGGTAGTGAGACTGAGGAATTGAATTTTTAGTTTTTTAATTTTAATTTATTTAAATTTAAGTATGTATGGGTGACCTGTGTTTTCCGTATTAGATAGCACAGGTATAGAGGATGACTTTTCCTTAGAAATAGGGGTTCACTGTGTGATTCACCTATCAAGACCTTCCAGAAACTCTACAGAGTATCCTTGACATTCTGAAACTTTCAGCACAAATGAATATGCTAAGTTTTATTTCCAAAATGTAGGATAGCTTGTATTGCACTCTGCACCTAGTCAGAACCTTCTCCTGCACTGGATGTCACTCAAAATTGGCAGGCTTCTGAGTTACCAGAGAGGTGGATAGCAGTACCAAAACAGGCAGTATATGCCTGAACATACTTATCATTATATGGTATTGTAGCACTAATAGCCAGAACAAAGCGGTTTGGAAATAAAAGTGGAATACAGGATTCCATCTCAACATCTAACTGATCCAGTTGTGCAATTTATGATTCCTGACTCACAATTTTAGGCTCTGATTAGAGGCCATGGTTTCCAGAGGGGAGACACTATGAAGAGCAAGGGTGCTACTGAACAATGGGAACTGAGAGAAGTATATCTCACATTCAGAAGTGTCCCTAGGACATCTCTCAATGTTTCCACATGAAGAGGTTAATATAAATTGGTAATTTTAGCAACACCAGCTGAGCAAGGGCAGGACTACTAAGGGCTTAACCCTTGGGGATGAATTTTTAGTTCACCCTACCAAGCAAGCAACCCAAATGAGACTAAGTACTTGCAGAGGGTGACAGTAATCCAGAATGCTGGTGAAGAAGATGAGGGTCTATTATGGCCTCTTGACCAGGTACAGCAATAGTCATAAAAGTCTTTGTAACTGCTAAGGAGATTACAAGTGACAAAGATTGGATTTTTGCTTCTACTCTCAGGGTGTATACTGGAGGTGTTAAAGTGGTTGACCCAATTTATGCATCTCCTCAGAACCTCTTGGCATTATAGACCACCCTCATACCCCCACCACCAGAAGACTTGACTACCTACTAATGGAGATCCTCATTCATCACTGTCATGAACACATGGAACACATGTCTTCACACTGCTGTCTGTCTCAGGCTCCCAGGATAACAGAAGGCTTCCACATGTTTCAGAGAAGAAGCTGCCAAAGCTCAGATACCCCAGTCTTACAACTCTACTATATACTCAACCGACTGAACCACTCAGGCGCCCCAAATGGCTACGCTTTCTTATGAACCTGTGGCCGGTTTGATAATGTTCTATATATTTTTTTCTTGCTTCAGTTCTCTTTTAGGACTTATTTCTCCCCTGGAATTTCATATGTTCTCTGAACCCCCCACCAGTAAAATGTTAGTATTAATCTTTGCTGTAGGCTCTGTTTTCTAAGAAACTTGGGCTGAGGTAGGGACATTTAATGATTCTGTATTCAGTAGACTGTCTATAAGAGGGAATCCTGGGAAGATGAGGGAGACTTCTTGTCATGAAAAGGAGCAGGAGGTCAATTGTAAGGAAAATCACAAAGAGAAATGTGGTGATGTGAGATGCATGAAACAAAAGAAGAAAAAAAACCCAGAAACCTGAGTAGCATGAAGATGGGAAATTACTCATCAGATTTAAGCATTAAGCTTCCCTTGAAATTTTTTTCAGGGACAAAGAAGAGTAAAAGTTTGGAATATGAAATTAAGAGTGTTGTTGACAGAAAGAGAACAAATGAACTCCCAGAAGTCAGCAGGCTGTCGGGAATCTGTCTTCTTTTTACTTTGGTAGATTTTTTTTAGAATTTCATGCAGATATTTATATCAAGGCTGACATTATGATAAGTTGAGATGAAGAAAAAGCATGGTGTGTGACCTTGGCTAGTCACTTGTAAAATGAACGAGAAGCAAAGAAAATAACAGAAGTCAAAGAATATTAAAAACATCATGCAATGGTTTTATGGTCCTGGCTCCTTTAGGAGTTTTCTTTACAAGTCTGTTGAATCCTGGTTTAGGGATAGCAATAGAGAGACCAATTTCCAAAATTTTATTTATAGCCTAATTAAGGCAGAAAGTTTTCTGTGGTGAGAGTGTAAATATATAAATCAATGTTTTTGTCTTCTATGTTATTTTTTTCTCAAGCTTTTACATGCATCAGAATCACCTGGAAGCCTTGTTATGACACACTGCAGCCTTCCCTAACCCCAAAGTCTCTGATTCAGTAGGTCAAAGCTAGAGTTGCAGATTTTGTATTTCTAGCAGGTTCCTAGGTGATGCTGATGTTGCTGATCACAGGAACAAACTCTGAGAACTACTGTTCTATGTTACTTGGAGGAGTGATGTCATAGCCTGGTCAGGATGTAATTTTAAGAACTCTGATGGCCATGGAGAAGTAAGGCATTCTATTGCTAAATCTCCATGGGGACTGTCAGAAAAACAAATTTGAAATTTAGGATCAATCATGTCCTATGGAGTTTTACATTTTAATGCAAAAAATCTATCCACACTTAGTTTATTTGAACGTTGGAAAGAAGTTTTTTGTTTTTTTTTTTTAAAGATTTTATTTATTTGACAGAGAGAAACACAGTGAGAGAGGGAACACGAGCAGAGCAGAGGGGATGGTAGCAGGAGAAGCAGGCCTCCCGCCGAGCAGAGAGCCCGATGTGGGGCTCGATCCCAGGCTCCTGGGATCTGACCTGGGCCGAAGGCAGACGCCCAATGACTGAGCCACCCAGGCGCCCCGGAAAGAAGTTTTTAAAAAGGTGTTTCATGGGGCACCTGGGTGGCTCAATCGGTTAAGCGTCTGCCTTCAGCTCAGGTCATGATCCAGAGTCCTGGGATCGAGCCCCACATCGGGCTCCCTCCTCGGCAAGGAGTCTGCTTCTCCCTCTCCCTCTGTCTGCCACTCCCCTTGCTTGTGTTCTCTCAGTCTCTGTCAAATAAATAAAATCTTTAAAAATAAATAAAAATAAAAAGGTGTTTCATGAGCAGTTAGCATTGATATTGCCATTCTGTATATAAAAGAGTCCTATGAAATTTTTTCTATTATATAGGCATGAAGAAAATCCTTATGGAAAACCATCTGGGTGACTTAGCTGAGATCTCTTTTGACATTCTCTCTCTCTCAATACCGGAAAAGAATTACTGACACATGTATATACCCTATTACATTTTTTCTTAAAATAAGATTGGTGCCCTTAAGTATCATTCTGTCAGAAATTGAAGAGACATTGAAAAGTTGCTGTTTCAAATGATTAACCATGATTAAATGATAGCAGTTGTATCATAAGGTAGAGTTTATTTAAAAATTCAAGCTGCAAGAGACGTGATAAGAGAAAAATAACTCTTCTTCTCCACGATTCAAAAGGAAGTGTGTAAAAGAAATTCTAGGCCAGTGATCTTGACCTTGGCTGCACACTAGAATAACATGGGAACTTTTAATAAACACGATTCCCATGCTTCATTCCATATAAATTAAATCAGCCTGGGAGTGTACATTGGTTTTATATTGCTCTACGTAATAAGTTACCACAAACCTAGAGTCTGAAGACAACATAAATATGTTATATCACAACTTCCCATGGGTCAGGTTAATTGTGTTCCCTGATCATGGCCTCACCAAGCTGAAATTAGTGTACCATCCTGAATTATGATTTTATCTGAGGCGCAGAGTCTTCGAAGCTCACCAATTGTTGGCAGAATTCAGTTCTGTGTGGTTGTTGGACTGAGCTCCTCATCTTTCAGCATCCAGCTATCATTCCCTGCCCTGTGACTGCTTTCCATGAAATAGCAGTTTGCTTCTTCAAGGCCAAGAGGATATCATGTATCTACTTTTAATTTCTCTAGCTTCTTCTGTATCTGATCTATAGATCATATGTAAATGGTCTTACATGATTAAGTCAGGCCAACCCAGAGTAATGTCCTTACTTATTAATTTAAGATCAACTTATTAAGGACTTGATTACATTTATAAAGTATCTTTGCTCTCTCCATATAATGTAACCTAATAACAGGAGTCATATCCCATCATATTCACAGGTCTCACCCACACACAAGAGGATGGGAATTATTTTAATATATATAATTTATTATATTATACAATATACCTTAACATATATATATGCACCTAAATATGTTAAGCAAATACTAATATATCTAAAGGAAAAATAGCTAACAATACAATAATAGTAGGGGACTTCAATACCCTTTTCATCAATGGATAGATCAGACAGTAAATCGACAAGGTAATTTGGACTTGAACCATACATTAGACCAAATGGACCTAACAGACATTTCTAGAACACTCCACCTAAGAGCAGCAGAATACACGTTGTCTCAAGTGAACATGGAACATTCTCTGGGAAAGATCATATGATAGGCCCCTAAAACAAGTCTTAGCAATTAAAGGAGACAGAAATCATACCAAATATTTTTTCTGACCAAAATATTGTGGAACTAGAAATCAACAAGAGGAAAGCTAGAAAATTTACAAGTGTGTAGAAACTATACAACACACTCCTGAACAACCAGTGGGTCAAAGAAGAAATTAAAAGGGGAATAAAAAAATATCTCAAAATGAATACAAGTGGAAACGCAACATACTAAAACCTGTGGGATGCTGCAAAGGCAATTCTGAGAGGAAAATTTATAGTGATAAACACATACATATATATACAGAAAAATGGAAAAAAACTCAAATAAGCAACTTAACCTTATACCTCAAAGAACTAGAAAAAGAGGAGCCAACTAAGCCCAGAGTTAGCAGAAGGAAGGAGGTAACAAAGATCATAATGGAAAGAAATGAAATAGACACCAGAAAAATAACAGAAAAGACCAACAAAACTAGGACATATTATAGATAAAGATATGAAAAGATGACAAACCTTTAGCTAGACTAAATAATAAAAAAAGAAAGAACATTCAAATAAAATCAGAAATGAAAGAGGAGATATTACAATAGACACTGCTAAAATACAAAGGATCATAGGAGGCTATTATAAACAATTATATGTCAACAAATTGGATAACTTAGAAGATACTAATAAATTCCTAGAAACATACAGCCCACCAAGACTGAATCAGGAAGAAAGAAAAGCTGAACAGACCAATAACAAGCAAAGAGATTGAATCAGTAATCAAAAACCTCCCAACACAGAAAAGACCAGGAGCAGATGGCTTCACTGGGGAATTCTACCAAACATTTAAAGAAAAAAAACACCAATCCTTCTCAAAATCTTCCAAAACTTGCAGAAGGAACACACCCAAATGTATTCTACAAGGCCAGCATTATTCTGATACCAAAGCCAGATAAGGACACTACAAGAAAAGAAAACTATAGACCAGTATCCCTGATGAATATAGATGCAAAAATTCCCAACACAGTATTAGCAAACTTCATTCAAGAACACATTACAACGGGTTTGCCTGGCTGGCTCAGTCAGTTAAGTGTCCAACTCTTGATTTCAGCTCAGGTCGTGATAACAGGGTGGTGAGATGGAGCCCGAGGTCAGGCTCCATGCTCAGTGCAGAGTCTGAGCTTGAGTCCTTCTCAACCCCTGCTTGCACACACACACTCTCTCTCTCTCAAACAAATAAATACAAATAAAATCTTTAAAAAAGAGAACACATTAAAATGATTATACACCATGATCAAGGGATTTATGCCTGATATATAGAACTATTTCAACATACACAGATCAGTAAGTATAACACATTACATTAATAGAATGAAAGATTAAACTCAAATGATCATCACAATAGATGCAGAAAAAGCATTTGACAAAATATAGCATCATTTTATGATAAAAATCCTTGACAGATTGTATAAAGAAAGAACGTACCTCAGCATAATAAAGGCCATATATGACAAACCCATAGCTAACATTATACTCAATGGAGAAAAACTGAAGACTTTTCCTCTAAGATCGGGAACAATACAAGAGCGGCCACTCTCACCACTTTTATTCAAGATAGTACTGGAAATCCTAACCAGAGCAGTTAGGCCAGAAAAAGAAATAAAAGGCACCCAAATCAGAAAGGAAGGAATAAAATTGTCACTATTTGAGGATGATATGATTTTGTATATAGAAAATCCCAAAGACTCAGCCAAAAAAACTGTTGGAACTAATCAACAATTTCAGTAAAGTTGCAGGATATGAAATCAACATGCAGAAGTCAGCTGCATTTCTATATACTAATAATGAAACATATAAAAAAGAAATAAAGAAAACTCTCCCATTCACAATAACATCAAAAATAATAAAACAGGAGCACCTGGGTGGCTCAGTTGGTTAAGTGTCTGCCTTAGGCTCAGGTCATGATCTCAGGACTCTGGAATTGAGTCCTGCACGCATCGGGCTCATTGCTCAGCAGGGAGCCTGCTTCTCCTTATGCCTGCCGCTCCCCCTGCTTGTACACGCTCTCTCGCTCTCTCGCTCTCTCTCTGACAAATAAAATCTTTAAAAACAAAACAAACTCCTGATACGTTAAAAGAAGCTCTTCAGGAAGAAAGAATATGACGCAGACAGAAACTTGGATATGAAGAGAAACAAAGACATGAGGAATGCTGCAAATGGAATAAGTGAAAGTTAGAGATAAACTAATTTGTTATTATTTTGAGTTCTCGAACAGATAAATGATTTTCTAAAGCAAAAATAGTAGCAATGAATTGTGTTTAGAGCATATGTAAGTTTTGAATGACAACTATAGCATAAAGGATACAGTTGAAAATATATTGTTAATAAGACATTTATCGTGCCCTTGAAGCCATAAACTGTTATTTGAAGGTAGACTCTAATTAATAACAGGTGTATATTGTAAACTCTAAGATAATAACTAAAAAAATGAACCAGTAATGGAGGTAAAAAGGAATCATTAAAAATTTTTGATTAATTCAAAAGAAAGGTAGGATGTTGGGAAAGTTTTGATACAAAAGAGTTTAAGAGAATTTTGGGGTTGATGGAACTGGTCTATACCTTACCCTGGTTTTGGTTACACAACTGTATATGTTTGTCAAAACTTACAGAACTGTATAGTAAAAAGGGTGAATTTGAGTGTATGTAAATTAAAAATTTGTAAAAGTTGAAAGAACTGCTTTCCCATTACTCTAATGCAAGAATATTTCACTAAAAATCTTTTTAGCCCTAATTGCTAGAATCCAACATGTATTTACTAAATTATGACAAGTCGAATTTATTTATTTTTTTAAGAATAACTGATGAGATGAAGAATACATAATATATCTGGATTTCTGAAAACTATTAGAAAAGTCCTGTTATTCTCTTAGTGGGAGAAAATAGGAAAACTGTTGGCTAAATGTAGGGTTGATTTATCTTGACTAAATCCGTGCTGACAAATGGATTGGCATTGCTGTGATGAAAATCCACCATGGAGGCATTTCCATAGACCTCTGTCCTCAGTGCTTCCCTCTTTATTTGTATCAGCGCTTTGAATAAAGCTTTAAAGCTTTCTTCTATAGGAAGATCATGGTAATTGGTGTGATATTATAGACTATGTTTGCTATCAGACTAGAAATATAAAAAAAAAGCCTTGGAAGTTGAAAAGTTGAAAGGGCTACATCATATTTGTATTTATTTTTTAATGCTACAGAGAGACATGTTACACACATGGTAAGAACTATTTAAGCATAGGATCGATTGCCCTGAGAAGCAGTGCTTTCCTGTGGCATTTGTTGAGTATAATTTGGTGAAAGCCAGAGAGTGGTTATAAGAAAAATCAAGAACTGTTAACAAGTCTTAATTAGCAAGCTTTAAGGTATCTTCCGACTCTGAGAATGTTAAGTATTTCTGAAGTGCCTACTGTGAGTGGGTCATTATTTCCAGCCTTGTAGTGGATTCAAACTAGTTTAGAGCCTTGGTATCTCTAAATTATGCTGTTCCATTAGCATACCCTTCAGAAAATATCCAGCATCCCAGCACTGCTCAGCATGTCCACCTTCACCAGCCTGGTCCAAGTTCCTCTCTGGTCTGAATTCCTGTCCCTGAATGGAGCTCTCCACTTCTTCCCTGTCTCCTCAGTCTGATTTCAACAAGGTAGTTTCCTTGCTATTTTTCAAATGTGAGGGGCAAGCCCCCGACTGAGGACCTTTGCATTTGCTGTTTACTTTACCTAAAATGTTCTGCTGGATGCCTCCATGGCTCCTTGATCGCTTCCTTCATGTCTTGACCAAAAGTTCCATCTCAGTGAAGCCTTCCCTGGCCACCCAACTCTCCATACTGAGAGTATAATACCCCCTCTTTGTTTTTTTTCTCTTTAGCATTTATCACTACTAAATATACCACATTTTTTTTCTTTTTTCTTTTTTTTTTTTTTAAGTAGGTTCTGAGCCTCCAACATGGGGCTTGAACTCAGGACCCTGAGATCAAGACCTGAGCTAAGATCAATAGTCAGATACTCAATCAACTGAGCCACCCAGGCACCTCTTAATATATACTACATATTTTATTTTAAAATCTTACTTGTGTGTCTCCCCATCAGCACGTAAGCACCATAATTCTTACTTGTTTTGTTTCCCGATGTATTCCCAGTGTTTTGAACAGTGCCTGCCACAGAGTTGACAATTAATGCATGTTTATCAAAGGAATGGAAGAAATGATAAAAATCTGTAATTATTAACCAGCCATATTTATTAAGCAGTAATTAGGGACCTGGCACAGAGCTAAGCACTTTTTTTTTCCGTTGTTTTTTTTTTTTTTAAAGATTTTATGTATTTATTTGACAGAGAGAGAGAGAGAGAGATCACAAGTAGGCAGAGAGGCAGGCAGAGAGAGAGGGGGAAGCAGGTTCCCTGCTGAGCAGAGAGCCCGATGCGGGGCTCAATCCCAGGACCCTGAGATCATGACCTGAGCTGAAGGCGGAGGCTTTAACCCACTGAGCCACCCAGGTGCCCCAGCACCTAATGTGTATGCTAATGTGGCCCTGAGTCCTCCTGACAACTGAGCCACAGGTAACGGGGAAGGAAACCAAGGTTCAGAGAAGTCAGGCAACTTGTTCAAGGTCACAAAGCTGGTCAGGGCTGGGCCACGATAATGTGCAGCAGCATCATCCAGCTCACTCGATCAAAAGCATGTCTCACCTCGTGCTTCTCGTTGTCCTCAGCTTAATCAGAGGGTTGAGTTACGTGTCTTCCAGGGAGAACAGGCTGTTGACTGTGATTCCGTTACAAGGACATTTGAGAGAGAGAAGACATTTCTCCAGCATGGATTTGGTAGATTTGATTTGGTGCTGCATTTCAGGAAGTCAGGCTCTATGGGTTGCCATAGCAACAGAGAGCAGCTGCTCGCAAACTCATTTCCTGTGGAGTGATAATCCCTTCTCCCTAGTTTTAGCTGGGAACAAATCTGGTAACTTGTTATGATGTGGCTGTCGCCAGTGCTGATGGTTCTATTTAGACCTATATCTGATACTTTCTTTTCTCCTTTTCGTTTTGAAAGTTAGTTAACCACATTATAGAAAACTTAGAAAGAAAAACAAAAAGAAAATTCATAATTACCCAACCCAGCACGAACTCATTGCTGTTTATTCTGATACTTACTTCTCAGAAGGCAAATCTGGTTTTGCCATCCACTAGCTATTTGACCTTGGACAAACGTTTATGAGACAAAATAAATCTCAACTCTCATTGATGCTAATAATTATTATTTTGTAAGTTTTGGGCTTTACCTTTCTTTTTAGTTTTTATCTTTGAAGAGTAAATGAAATAAACTATGCAAACAGTCTGGCACTAGGCGCTTCCAAGAAACGTTTTTGTCTGTCTTTGGATTTCCTTCTTTTTCCTCATGTTATCCCCTCACCTGCCATGCCACAGATATCACCACCCCCACTGAGCACTTTTAGAGGTACGTTTGAAGTGTTTAGTTATCAGAAAATATATAACCAACGGGAGGACAGTACTAATATATGAAAGCTGAAACTCTCTCCATGACCCTGGCTTCTCCAAATGACCATCTTTTCAAAGCCCTTGCGTCCCTGCATTGTTGGTGCTTGTAACATAGAGTGTCTCTGTGCCACAGAGCTAAAGCATCATCTGAAGCTCAGGGGTCTGTATTGCATGCTTGCACTGGGTGCGGAATCATGATGCCCAGAACTTACTTAGACACACAAGTATAGTCCTCTGCTCCGTGTGCAGCCTCTGAAAGCTGGCATCCTCGCTCTGTTCCCTGTTAGCTGTGTGACTGCAGTGCTTGGTTTTCTCATCTCTGAATGCAAGCCAGAGCAGACCTAAATTCCTAAGTGTTGCTAGGACTAAATGAGAGAGGGCATGAGAGTCCTCCACGTCATGACTGGCGAATACTTCTTGCGGGACGAACACCTGAAACCTCGGGAGAAAGAGGAAACTCTTAGCTGCCTTTTCTCACTCCTCACCTTTTGTTTTCTTTTTCACTTAGAGACTGTTTGACCCATTTCTCTCCTTCCTAGTTTTCTTTTACAGAAAGAACCTTCTTTCCTGTTGAGTCTTTGGCTCGTTTTTTAATTCTCATTCTCTGCAACAATCACCTGTATTGCAACATCAGTACGCCTGCACACATACGTGCAAAACTCTGTTGTGTGTGAGTTTTGCCTTCTGTTACTCCAAAGATATTTACTAAACACCTTACAGATTGCCATGTCCTAGCACCACATACCCTTGAGGAGAAAGTCAGTCAAGGTTCCTCCACTTTTCAAGCTCGATTCTAGTAGATGCTTGCAGCTCTGAGAGCTCATATACTTCCTGCTTTCTATCCTGCCCCAGTTTCCTGACATCTCTCTGCCTTGTGTCCCATCCTCATTGGATTTTTCTTTGTGATCTTTTTTTTTAAATTCCAATATAGTTAACATACAATGTTATATTGGTTGCAGGTGTACAATAGAGTGATTCAGCACTTCTGTATATCACTCGGTGCTCATCGCAAGTGCATTCCTTAATCCCCATCACCTGTTTCACCCATCTCTCTCACACGTTTTCCCTCTGGTAACCATCAGTTTGTTCTCTAGAGTTAAGAGTCTGTTTCTTGGTTTGCCTGTCTCTCCCCCCACCCCCTTTGCTCAGTTGTTTCTTAAATTACACATGTGAGTGAGATCACATGGTAATATCTTTCTCTGACTGACTTATTTCGCTTAGCATTATACTCTCTAGCACCATCCATGCCATTGCAAATGGCAAGAGTTTATTCTTTTTTACGGCTGAATAATAATCCATTGTGTGTGTGTGTGTGTGTATGTGTGTGTGTGTGTGTGTGCGCACATACATACCACATGTTCTTTATCCATTCATCTGTCAGTGAACACTTGCGCTGCTTCTGTATCTTGGCTATAGTAAATAATGCTGCTGTAAATATAGAGGTGTATGTATATGCTTTTGAACTCTGGACTTAACCCAAACTAATAGGCTTAAGAGGGATGCCATTTAATGAATGTTTTATTCAACAAACATTTATTGGTATGCCAAGCTCTATGTTATCTCCTCTACCATACATTCATTCTCACAAACCCTTCTAGAAAGTAGTACCTTAACCCAAAGGATATTGGTTGAAAAATTAAGGCAGGCTGGGGAAATAAATCTTTAGGAGGTAAACTTTTAAAACTCATTTTAAGCCTTACTAGTAGGCATTACTCTATTCCACGCTGAATTTGACAGCCCCTAATGCCGTATTTTGAGCTGACATAGGTGGTGACTGTGATCAGTGACATTCAGAGGAAGCAAATGAAATGATAATTTCTAAAGTCGAAGTGGGTCATGCCATTCCAAAGCAAACAGGAAATCCAAAACATTCAAATGGTATTTGCTGAAAGTAAAATTTATGTCAAGTGTACGGCAAAGGGGAGTTGTTGCCAGTGGGGTTCTTAATCCTGCTTGAGGTATTAACTTCAGATATTAACTTGTTACCAGTCAGATATCCATCTTGGAAATGTCTCCTCTGCATAGTAATGGTGGCATATAACACTGCAGACTAAACTAATTCTGTTGCCATTTGGGGTTCTAAAAGCCACCATACATTAAAGATTCTAGCCGAGCTTCCATCCTCGTGCAAGAATTGATGAACCAGGAGCTTTTCTAATAACAGCAAACACCACACAAATGGAATGTTCATTCCATAAATCCCATTGTTAATAGGATAAAATCACTCTGGGTAAATAAAACTAATAACACTTTCTTCTAATTGATGCTCGAGGGTCACCTACCATGCCTGTGTGATAAGACTATAATAAATTAGTCTTGTTTTCAACTCGTGGGGGATGCTGTCCTGAGACTAGAAGATTTGTTCAGACTTTCATAGTTTTTCCTTGCCAGTTAACCTCTATTAACTTTCTATCTACCTAGTTCCTCAGGAGCGTTAACCCAGGGATGTGCAGAGATTTGTGAGTATGCAGATGTCAGACTCTATTTCCCTTAAAGCTGAAGAAGGGCTCCTAACTGGCCATGCATAGGTACCCACCTCCAGTGCGGTAGACCACAATATTGACACTTGAGAATAGCACCTTGACACTTCCTTCCCAAAGTGAAGGATGACAGTGGATTTAGTTCATATGCCCTCACACATGAACCTCCAAGATTTGCCTGTAGACAAGTAAGCCTGTAAAGTCATGTATTTATTTACATGGGATTGATATTTCATGCTCACAGTTTCCTCAGAGATGACTGAAGCCAGAGACATTCACAGTTGGCCCACTCATCAACCGCCTAAAACATCCCCCACCTGTAAATTAGAGAGAGTCCTTTCTCCAGAGACAGTGAAGAGGATGTGAAGCAAAGCGTGCAGAGTACCCAGCCAGAGGCCAGTCTGCAATAAGATCTCACAGTGGCCATTTACATCATAGTAATTATAGACTTAAAACGATTACCAAACTTTTCTCAATTCAGATTTTTGTTTTGATGCCTCCAGCATTGTTTCAAGGGAGGCAAAAAGGTAGAAGAAACAGCACAGAATTCTGCAGGATGCAGCCCTTAGTTCCCCTTCCAGTTCTTTGGAGATTTACCATGGAGAGGCTGGTAAATCCCAATATGCTTTGGAACTTGAATTTCCTCCTCTGTCAAACCAGGCTCACCAATGCCTACATTATGCTGACGCTGGAACAATGAAACAGGATAATTTAAAAAAAATACATAGAACTACATATAAAGCATTATTGGGATTTTAGGGTTTAGCTTTTGTTAAATGAAAGATCAATAACTTCTTTGAAATATCTCTCAGAGGACTGAAAGTCTATTAACATTATTTTTATCTATAACGTTATTTAGTCTGGCGGAGGTTCTAAAATGTTTAGCTTCTGAATTTCAAAACCATCAAATCAAAACAAAACTGCCAAGAGTACGGTGCAGAGCGCTAACACGTGTCTATGGCCTTGCCTTATCTTCTCTCTGCGACTCATCCAGATTGCACTCTGCTTTTCTAGTCAGCGAATATAGACATGTGTTTCTCACAACTAATGTCTTTCACTTTCTCACACATGACAACCAAAAGGATGCCACGGGCCCTGACTATGCCTTAAAGAAAAGTAGAGAAATGTTTCACTTTTAATTGACCAATGCAGAATTCAATTTGGAAGTGCTCATTTAGTTTTAAATATCCAAAAGCAAGAGCTATAAAAAAAGGCATATAATTTATTGTTTTAAATATATACCTTCATTATATTTCCCAGTGTCCCGTAATAGAAATAATAGAAAACCTTGTCATAACCATTCTCTTACAGAAATGAAAGCATGTTAAATGCAAAAGGCATTTAAGATCATTTTTCAAATGATCTTCCTTAAAGCATTTTGCTGTGCTTTCTTGAGTTACATAGTAGAAAGCACTGATAACATAATCAACTGATTTTGAAACTATTTTAATATAATATTTTTAACAATAACTTAAACACACTCAGCACTTGTGGTGACTGGTGTTACTAAAAATGCTATCAAACTGGGGACCATTTACCTATGTGACTCCCCTGAGCCTGGGACTCTTTAGAAGTGAAATAAGAAGGTAGAAGGAAAAGTGTGTTTTACACCATGGTTTTGTTCTATGGTTGTGACAACTCTTCTTTCTGTACCTCAGGTTTTTTCCTCCCTCATCTCGTCCCAGAGGGTGGGCCATGGGGAATGTGCACGCACTAACATGGCCCGGAGAGTTGTCGGGCCAACACCAACTGTGGTCTGCAGTGGACATTGTCTTTTCTCTCTCTTAGTTCTTGACTCTCAGTTTCTAGCCTCTGGCTTCTATTCCTTCCACTCTCCTTTTTCTTATTTCAGTAGTAGGATCAGTTACCCATTGCTTTCTTCATTGAGCTGCCTGTAGTTCATCTCTGCATGTTCTTCATCTGCGGTTATGGAAATAGTATTTCTTTTTTTTTTTTTTTTTTAAAGATTTTATTTATTTGACAGAGAGAAACACAGCGAGAGAGGGAACACAAGCAGAGGGAATGGTAGAGGGAGAAGCAGGCTTCCCGCCGAGCAAGGAGCCGGATGTGGGGCTCGATCCCAGGACTCTGGGATCTGACCTGGGCCGAAGGCAGACGCTTAACAACTGAGCCACCCAGGCGCCCCGGAAATAGTATTTCTTTTCTTGCAGAAGCATTGGCAAGATTAAATGAGGTGATGCTTAGTCCAATACCTTGTATATAATAAGCTCAATAAGTTATATATTCGTATATAGTTATAGAAGTTATATAATAAGTTATTGTGACACAGATTATCTACTCAAATGACTCCCTGGTCTAAAGTGATTAAAATGCAGATATCTTCTTTCTGCAACTCACCTAGATTACATTCTGCCTTGCAAGTGCAAGTCACTGAGTATAGACACATGTTTCTCACCACTAAAGTCTTTCACTTTCCCACACTCAGCAACTATAAAGGATGTCAAGGGCCTTAAATTTTTTATGGAAGGAGGTTATCTGCTTTTTTTTTTCAAGCTTTCCTTCTTCTAAGTCTCATTGACTTTGGTTCTCACTGCATAGTATCTTCAAAGTTTCTCCCTGTCCCAGTTAATTTAGGTTATCTTGGTATCTAATGCCCAAATTCCCACTGGCTTCATCATGTGATCCTTCATTCAGTCAGAATTGAACACCCATAACCGATTTTGTGTTGTAATCTGATATGAAACTCTTTTCTTTTGTGAAATGAATTTGCCATTAAACAAATCTATGCCAACAAGTTAATTTGCAAGTTGTTAACATACATCATCATAAATTGCTAAGTCTGACACCTCAGTTGATAAAAACAAAAATCTCTTCTCTCTTTGAACTTTTTCCAAATATAGCTTTTGAAAATTTGAAACTTTCTGTAGAACTATGGAACACATACAAAAATGTTCACAAATTATAAACACACGGTGCCAAGAATTTCACAATCTGACCACACCCATGTGTTCTCCCTGCCTAACTCCTGGATACAAGAGCAGAAATCCTTAAATCCAGCAGTCCTTTTCTTCCTCCCCTTCAACCACATTTGGAATCTGAGGACGTTTCATGTGAAAACTTGGAATATCCACAGAGTGGCGCATTAGTGGGACAAAGATGAAGTCTTGAGATTAAGGGCTATTCTGTATTTCCACCAAGCTTGGCTATAGAATCTCACTTTCTTTTTTTTTTTTTTTTTTTAAGATTTTATTTATTTGACAGAGAGAAACACAGCGAGAGAGGGAACACAAGCAGAGGGAATGGTAGCGGGAGAAGCAGGCTTCTTGCAGAGCAGAGAGCCCAATGCGGGGCTCGATCCCAGGCCCCTGGGATCATGACCTGAGCCGAAGGCAGACGCTTAACGGCTGAGCCACCCAGGCGCCCCAGAATCTCACTTTCTAAACAAGAAGAATAACAATATATTCTAGACTTTATTTTGTGTGTAAGAATAAAATGCATGCAAGCAATAGCACAATGGCCATAAAGGGAGAAATGGAAGTACACTAATACTAGGTTTCTTTAGCATCTGTAAAATGGTTTTAGTAGATGCAGAATAATGACTGCAAGCAATGAAATAAGTGGGAAAAAGGGGGCCTTCAGGATGTTTCTATTTTAAATCTCGAAGTTATGTCCATCTAAAATTAGTGCTTTGGGTAATCAGGTATTCGTGCAAATTTGGATGGAAAGGCTCTAGGTAAGAAAGTGATAAATGTCCACCCAAGGGGCTAAAGATAATATTTAGCTCTGCCTCCTTTTCCTTTGTTAGATCCTATTACCCATCTCTCCTTTGTATTTCACTAATCAGACCAACTCTTTTACTGTACATCATAAAAACATAAAGTGAAAATTGTGACAAGTTTTGCTGTGGGCCCAGGAGAACAATTGCCTACTTGTTGTCAAGGTAGACCTAACATGCAAATGTTGTTAAAAATGCTATGCTTTGCAACCTGTAGCAAAAACAACCTACAACTAGGTGAGCTGTCTTTGATCTTATTATGTTAAATGCCTGGCATTTCAACTTAAACTAAAAGTACAAGAATCCTGATCTATGCATTAATAATGAGGTCAAGGTTGTGAGTAGGTTTTACAGAGGAGGCATGATATCATAGATTAGCACTAAGATGGGATGCAGTTAAAAATGCATATGGGGGGCGCCTGGGTGGCTCAGTGGGTTAAAGCCACTGCCTTCGGCTCAGGTCATGATCTCAGGGTCCTGGGATCAAGCCCCGCATCGGGCTCTCTGCTCAGCAGGGAGCCTGCTTCCTCCTCTCTCTCTGCCTGCCTCTCTGCCTACTTGTTCTCTCTCTCTCTCTCTGTCAAATAAATAAATAAATAAAATCTTTAAAAAAAAAAAATGCATATGGACTAGAGCCCACAGGCAGAATTGGCAGAGCTGAGTAACACAGAAAAATAAACTCAGAGAATATAACGAAGACTGTGTCTAACAGTGCCTGTAAATAAGATACATGTTATTTTCAAATAACCTTCATGTAGGTCTAGGTGACATGTTTGTACCATTCTGAACCCAAGTAACTTAAAATGCAAGGAATGATATGGGTGCCTTTAAGAAAATGGTAATTCTACATATGGAAAAAAAATTTGTTCTTTCTTTTCCTATAACTATTATTTTTAATCTACTCAGAGCTTGGACTAAATTTTATATACTTGAAGTGTTAGAAAATGACTGCCTAGCTGTCCAAATATTTTCTCATCAACTTGATGAACAGTGAGAAAAATACCTCCCCTTGGGTAGATTAAGAGTTAATGATTACAGGAAGTCCTTCCAGGGATAGCCTTATGAAAAACCAAATTCTGAATACCTTAGATATTTTCTTTTTTTTTTAATTTTTTAATTAAAAAAATTTTTTTTGAGAGTGTGTATGTGAATGGGGTGGGGAGGGGCAGAGAGAGAGAGAGAGAGAGAGAGAGAGAGAGAATCTTAAGCAGGCTCCACACCCAGAGTGGAGCCTGACATGGGGCTCGATCTCATGAGCCTGAGATCATGACCTGAGCCAAAATCATAAGTCGGACACTTAACCGACTGAGCCACCCAGCACCCCTACCTTAGATATTTTCAAGGCTCTTAATTTTTTTATGTGATAAGTAAAAATATATTAAAATAAGAAAAATATTCATATTTTAAAAATAATGCAGAGAGGAAGCCTAGTTTGCATTATGTAAAATATCATGTTCTAGTTTTTGTTGTTATAAGTTGTTTCCCCTTCCTCCATGCCATTTTAATATCTGGTTTGTTGGACCCATACTATGCTTGCTCAGCCATCCATCATCACCATCACAAACTTCCTCAGGACTTTTGGACATGTAGTGAGCAGTGCGATAAGACATACTTCTTGGGTATAATCATGCCTCAGGTTTCTTTATGTGGAAAAGTTTCATCTTTAGGGAGAAGAAAGAATGAGACTAACTCAGAAAGAAAATTAAATCATGGACAATAACTGAAGAAGGATGCTGAAACTGTTCAAGAACTTGTATTCTAGTCATTTCTGAGGCCTTATATGCCTCTGGGGCTTTTACAAGGCCAGAGAAGCAATGAAAAAAGGGAGAGCTATTCATTTAGGATACATCTTAGGAGGAATATAATTTTGCATAATATTATAAAAATGTTTGGTGGTTTTAGTGAAAAAAATGTTAGCAGAATTGAAACCAATCTAAGTTCTTTTTCTTTAGAAGCCATTCAAAGAAAAATGCATGCGTTTTTTCCATGTTCAATCTATATGTATGTTGGGTTATTACTGACTACCTCTACTTGCAAAAATGTTTCTCTAGTAAATATATTTCCTAATCAGATTAATTTCTCTGCGAAAAACATGACTATTTCATGTGCATGCAGATATCTTTGTGTATGTGTATGTGTGTAGGTATGTATATTATATATGCACATATGTGTGTACCTAAGAATGTATATTTATATAAGATTTGATAATTGTGCAGAAATTACTATTTTGGATTGATGACAAGCTCTTCCAAGGAGCTAAGTTTTCTATAAGATGAAGGAAAAAATAGTCTTTGAATGCAGAAATTGTTTCTTTTTTTTTTTTTTGGAAATTGTTTCAAAGTAGGTACCTATGATACCTGTGAGCCTTGAGTTACAATGCAGGAAAAAGAGAATGATCTTCATATATGATAGATGTACTTTACAACTTAGGAAGTTTTTCCCTGTGTAAACTCATTTGATTCCTTTAACACTAAATGAAGACTGTCCAGTTATAACTGTATCCAGTTACAAATATAACACAACAAATAGTACAAGTTTAGTGTTGTAAAAGAATCATTTTATTATGCCCACAGATTATGTGGGTCAGAAATTTGGAAAAAGCACTGTAGGGAATATCTGTTTCTTTTCCATAATATTTGGAGACTCAACTAGGAGCGTTGGAGGCTGAGGGTGAAGTGGCAGGGGCTATTATTATGTGAGGCTCATTCATGTGGGCTGGCTGGCCTTGAAAACTAAGGCTGCCAGCAGGAAAAAAACATCTGTATACGGTCTCCCTCATGACTTGGCATCCTTACAGCATGAGAGCCTCGGGGTAACTGGACGTTTTATGTGCCGGCCCAAGGATCAAGAGCTAGTGTCCTAGTGAAAAAGGCAGAAGGAGCAATGCCTTTCATGATCGAGCCTTAAAAGTCAAGTAGCCTCATTTCCAACCCATTCTGTTCATTACGAGTGAGTCACAAGCCCACCCAGATTAAATAGGAGGGGGAATAGGGTCTGCATATTGAAAAGGGCGTGGCAGTGTTCTAGAAGGGCGTGTGGGATGTGGGACGTTGTTGAGTTCATCTTCTGCAAGTACAGTATACCACAGAAACTAAGGTTCAGAGAGATTGAATGACTTACAGAAGTTGAGCAATAATTGGTAAAACCAACACTGGGTGTTTGGAAGACAACATTTATGATCTATATATCATCGTTCAAAGTCTGCAGTGAAACAAGTAAGATGAAATTGTATCACAAGCACAAAACAGAGGTGTGGGCGTCAATATAGTAACAACAACTTGAACCTTCAGAATTTAAAACATTATCTCTGATGCCTATTTTTCTCTCGAGGACCCTCCTCTGTCCCCTCTCTATATTAAATTCCTGTATCCTGCCTGTTCCGAGCTATATTCAACATTCAGGAGATACTGTCATCTAGTGCAATGTTACAGTAGGTTTCCCGTTGCCAAAGTCATAAAATGAAATTTGTGTTGTGCAACTTAATGATATCTGGTGGGACTACTTCACAGCAGACATACATTTTCCCTGAGGGCTTTCATCATTGCCAAGTCAGTTTTTGTCTGATGTGCTGCTTATTTCTCGGCATGCCGGATCTTGGAGGTGTTCCCCTGCAGCAGCTGAGTGTCATCAATAAGGACGTACGTCTTAAACAAGAGCTCTTTCCCATGACTGTATTCAAGATCCTGAGGGGAAAATGAGCCTTCACTTAGGTGCGATTCAACAAAGACAACAAGGATTTTCCAGTTCAGTAGCTGAAGCCGGAGTCTTGCTGTTCCCAGAGCAGCAGCTGGTATCACTGGGGGAACCATGGCCTGATGTTTCTCATGTGAATCTGTGATGTGGGTAGCAGTGCCCTGGCATCTGAGGAAGGGAAGGACTCAGTGGCAGCAGGGGATATCATGGCTGTCCGACTTACAGAAGCAAGTGTTTCCTTATAAAATTCGAGTCCACTAAATAAGGTTGTCGATAAACCCATATTCAGGTTACTTCAGACTTGATAAACAGAGGACCTACGGTTTTCCTAACATCAGCGGATGCCTGACAAAGTGTCAAAATGAAGAAGATTGTGCAAATGGCTCTTCATGTTCTTTTGGATGACTTCTTCCTGTGGTCCTTTTGCCCCATACTTACAGTTACCAACCACATCAGTTTTACCCAGGACACAGCTGTTTTTATCAGGCAGACAATATTTTTCTCAGCTTTAATACATGAAGTAGAGCTACTGCTATTCGACTTGACTAATGTATGATAGCTTCCACAAGGGTGAAAACTAATAGGCATGCAGAGAGCTTAACCTTTCATAAAATTCAGATGCGTTGAAACATGCTGGGTAAATCACGTATTTGGGAACCAGTCTGCACTTTGGAGCTGTCTGATTTTGCTGAATTCCTCAGTCTTGCTGAATTTTAGTTTCTCCTCTTAAAATCAGTTTTAAATGTACCACATTGAATTGCTATAAACTTTAATTTTGGAAAACATTAAAAACGAATATAACATAGTCTCAACACGTTTACAGTATTTACTCAGCAAGTTTGTTAAAAGTGGTAATTCCTTATTCCCTCCGCCAGTATGTCTGGGATGGGGCCCTAGAATCTGCATTTAACAAGCTTCCTGGATAACTCTAATCTTAGGATAACACCTTTAGTAGGACATGTCACTTAATGGAAATGGAAATAGAAATCAAGATCAACAATAATACCTTTATTTACTTATTTAAAGATTTTATTTATTTATCTGACACAGAGAGAGCAAAGCAGGGGGAGCAGAGAGCAGAGAGAGAAGCAGGCTCCCCACTGGGCAAGGACCCCCCCCCCTCCCCGACATCGGGCTCGATCCCAGGACTTGTGACCCGAGCTGAAGGCAGACTCTTAACCAACTGCGCCACCCAGGCGCCCCAACTATGATACCTTTAAACAACTAGGAAAACCAAACATGAGCAGATATCCTTTCTTTTTCTTTAAGATTTTATTTATTTATTTTAGAGAGAGAGAGAGACAGCATGAGTGGGAGGGGCAGAGGGAGAGAGGGAGAGAGAGAAAGAAACCCAAACAGACTCCTCGCTGAGCACAGAGCCCATGTGGGGCTTACTTAATCTTAGGACTCTGAGATTATAACCTGAGCCAAAACCAAGAGTTGGTCGCTTAACTAACTGTGCCACCCAGGTGCCCAGAGCAGATATCCTTTCAAGAACTTCAAAAAGTGGGGCGCCTGGGTGGCTCAGTGGGTTAAAGCCTCTGCCTTTGGCTCAGGTCATGATCCCAGGGTCCTGGGATCGAGCCCCGCATCGGGCTCTCTGCTCTGCAGGAGGCCTGCTTCCCCCTCTCTCTCTGCCTATCTCTCTACCTACTTGTGATCTCTCTCTCACTCTCTCTCTCTCTGTGTCAAATAAATAAAATCTTTAAAAAAAAAAAGAACTTTAAAAAGTAACTCAAGAGCAGTCACACAGCTGTGAATGAGCATGATTGCCACTGGACATGCTCATGTGCCTTTTCTTTACAATTAAAAGAGATGCTTTACAAAAAAAGCAAAATGTGTAAACTCTCTTTCCAGAAGTAGACCTTAGACTCAACTCAGGTAAACATAGCTTCATCTTAGGCATTATGTATACCACAGCACTTTGCATTGCATCAGATTGTGGTTTCTTTGCTGACCGAATTTTGCAAATGTCTATCCCGTGGTGTCAGCTGTTGATGAAAAGTCCGACTCCCTTCGGGTGGTGCCGTCAGTGCACTTGGTGCACCTCTCCCTTCCACGCTCACGCACAGACATTGTGTTCGTAGTTATACACTCCTTGGATAGTTTAAAACGTCCGGCTCTCTCCTCTCCTCCAACTAGCGCAAGCAATGATGAACTCTCACAGTCTTTTACTTCTGGCTTATAATGGTGAGAGGATATTTGAGTAATTGGGGGAAAGAAAAAGGAACATTAAGTAATAGATCCAGTCAGAACTTGTTCATTCATCGAGATTCACTAAATGCAACGTCTGTGTAATCATCTAATAGTCTTATCTCCGGCTCCACAGTGTGCTTTTTACTGTATTTTGTAAATTTTTACTAAAACACTATGTGGTTGCTATGTTCATACTGGTTTTACAGATGAAGAACCTGGAGCTTAGCATGCATGAGGAAACATTTCTGAGATTATTGATGTATTCATTATTTGGATTGTGATAATGGCTTTCTGGATAGACAGCTGTGCTAAGGCTTATCAACCTGTTAGTTTCAAAACCTGCAGTTTGGGGCCCCTGGGTGGTCAAGCGTCTGGCTCTTGGTTTTGGCTCAGGTTGTGATCTCAGGGTCATAAGACCGAGCCCCACATGGGGCTCCGTGCTCAGTGGGGAGTCTGCTTGGGTCTCTCTCTCCATCTGCCCCCCCACCAGCTTGCTCTCTGTCTCTCTCTCTCTCTAAAATAAATAAATCAATCTTAAAAAAAAAATGAAGTTTATTTTATGTCAGTTATGCCTCATTAAAGCTGTAAAAATCGAATGGAATGCTACATAACATGTCTAAGGTAGCACAAACAGAAAGCAATACTTCTGTCTTCTTACCTCTGAAGCATGTAGGCACTCAGCCAGGCTGCGGAGTCCTCTGGGAGGTCAGCGGCATAGAAGGAGACAGAATGAAGGAAGGTAACAGGAATTTTGGTGGTTCTTAGAAGATTAGCATCTCCTTCTGCTATGCAAACCAACTTAAAGAGAAGATGAAGCCCACACTATGGTGTTTTGATTCCAAGTTGCCCAGGTTGCCCTGCCCCGTCACTGGTTCTGGGGGTAGAGGTGCCGGCGGCACTGGCAGGTTCACCCTCGACCCCGTGAGAGCTCCTCTCAAAGGGAAAATTCTGTGCCACAGCCACAGTTCGCACCTTCCGTATGGAGGTGGCTGTCAGTCAAAGGAGACTGGGATGACTGTCGGACTTGGAAAAATAGAGAAACAGTGCGAACTCGAAACCGCTAGGCTGTAACCTCCGTTGGGGCTCTGGTTGTGAACGTCTTCCAGTTCTGACCCCATGTGGTAGAGAGTAGATGCTCCATGATTAGTTTTGGAAGAAATGATCGAATGACTTGCCGATTCTAATAATTAAACCCGAGTGGCTCTTTTGCCCTTAGATTTATGTCAAGAGTTACAACACTATTGATATGGTACAACGTTTATTTTGGAAAAAGGGGAGAGATGAGTAAAATAAAGTATGGAAATGATCTAAAGATTTCAACTACCTGTGCTTCCTGTATTAGCTAAAATTATATCACTTGCATTATAATCAGCCTTTTCCTATAACTGCATTCAGTGGTAAACCTCTGGCTCTTATTAGGGGCAGATTTGTCTGCATTAACAGACAAAATACATTGCATTAAGCTTTCAGTTGACTCTACTTGTTTTCTCACAAAACTCAGTTCATCATAAGTTTTTGAAACAAGTGTTATTCTCATTTTCATAAATATTCATAATTAGCTGTATTTCTGTATTGAAGGATAGTAGACGTTTTAGACAAGCTAGCTACATTATATATCTTAGGACATGAATCAAGTAAATCATGAGGTATGCTAATATAATTTCAAAAATGGTAAGAAAATTTTATTTTCTACTCTCCCACTTAAAACTGTTAGTTTAAATTAAAAGAATCATTTTATTCCTTAATCATGGAGACTTACAGAAATGTAAATGCTATTTATTTTCAGCAAAAGGCCCCCATTTTTTCTTGTGACTTCTCCAGGCCACACCATGTTTGTTTGGTAGATAATATAAATTTACTGGGTTTGGAGATTTGAAGCTGTTAACTTTCAAAACCTCTCTCTTGGCGGACGAGTTCAATGAGTATAACGAGCACAATGAGGCATGGAATTGTTATGTTGCATTATGCAGTGACAAAATTTATTCCTCAAAACACCTAAAAAGGAACAAATACATTTCTGAGGCACAAGAACATGTATTCTGCTTTGTAGGCTAAGATTAATTTAGCATGACCAATGAGGTTTCGGGAGTCATATTGGGCAATGTCTAGATGGCTCAGGTGTAAAGCTTATGAAACTACGAGGGAATGGAGGATAGTCCGCAGAAGGTAGCACAACTAGGACCGAAATTGAGAATTTCACGGTAAGGAACCCATTGCTGTAAAACTGTTGAGCCCCTTTTCTTTTCTGTCTGTGCCGGGGAGATACTGCCATTCCCTGAGTTCTTTTGTTTTAGAAATGTACTGATGGTAGAGTTTGAACTTTTGATTGCTTAAAAAAAAAAAAAAAGACTAGCTAATTGGATTGTAAAAATCCATCAAATTGTTTCTACAATCCTTTGAAGAAAGGCTTAAACTCTGTTTTCTTTGTTGTCTCTGTTGAATAATAATAATATTAGACTTCTTGATTTTTTTTCCCTTTGCCATTTCCCTGCAGTGAGATTCTTTCCAACTTAATGCTCTAATCTGTAAT
Organism: Procyon lotor; assembly: GCA_028646535.1. Taxonomy (NCBI): domain Eukaryota; kingdom Metazoa; phylum Chordata; class Mammalia; order Carnivora; family Procyonidae; genus Procyon; species Procyon lotor. The sequence continues at coordinate 76,922,339 of CM053612.1, forward strand.
TAGCAGTGGATAACGACATCTTGATTCTCTCTCTTTCTCACTCTCACTGTTTGTTTGTTTTAGGTGCACAAAATGATGTGATTAGCAATATGCATTTAGTCATCTGTTTAGGAAAATGTGGAATGTAGAGGAATTTGGTTTATTGTCCTGCTTGCCTTCCCTATAATAATCCTCCTACTTCCTTTTTCCTAATATTCTTTTTTTCATTAAGTTTTTATTTTAATTCCAATATAGTTAACACACAGTATTATATTAGCTTCAGGTGTACAATCTAGTGATTCAGCACTTCTGTACATCACCCAGTGCTCATCAGGACAAGTGCCCTCCTTAATCCCCATCACTAATTTCACCCATTTCCTCACCCACCTCCCCTCTTACATCCCCTCTGGTAACCACCTGTTTGTTCTCTATAGTTAAGAGTCTGTTTTTCTTGGTTTGTCTCGCTCTTTTGTTTCCTTTACTCATTTTTTTGTTTCTTAAATTCCACATATGAGTGAGGTCCTATGGTATTTGTCTTTCTCTGACTGACTTATTTCACTTAGCATGATACTCCCCAGCTCCATCCATGTCATTGCAAATGGCAGGATTTCATTCTACAAATCCTCCGACCTCTTACCAAAGGGGGAAATTAAGGCAAAGATATTCACTTTTGATCCTGAAGGGGCCAGAATGTGTACTGTGCAATGCAGTTTTAGGTCTTAGGCGGGCCCTAACTGCACAGATGAAGCCATGGAAATGAGAAGGAAGG
>CM053612.1:76923586-76938865 GCA_028646535.1 Procyon lotor
AATACTATAGACATGTTTGTGCCTTGGTATCAAAGAGCCTGCTGACTTAATGTAAATCACAATGGGTTGCTAAGCAATTCATGTCCTGATGTCCGTCAGGTGACTCTAGCTCTTTGTAGAGTGCCTTTCTCTGTTTTCTGAAATTATGTGTTGCATTTTGTTGTTCAAGAATACAAGCATAGGGGCGCCTGGGTGGCTCAGTCGTTAAGCGTCTGCCTTCGGCCCAGGTCAGATCCCAGGGGCCTGGGATCAAGCCCCGCATCGGGCTCTCTGCTCTGCAGGAAGCCTGCTTCTCCCGCTACCATTCCCTCTGCTTGTGTTCCCTCTCTCGCTGTGTTTCTCTCTGTCAAATAAATAAAATCTTTAAAAAAAAAAAAAAGAATACAAGCATAGTATTACTGCTTTTTTCCCTTCTTTCCATCCTCCCGTCCTTCCTCTCTCTCTCTCTTTCCTATTTAAGGCTATACTACCTTAAATTTATGTACTTCTCTTTTGCTTTAAATATGTGTACTGCTGTCATAACTGGCCTGTAAAGTCCCTTGAAGAGAAGATAGAGAAATGTAGAGATAATATCAGAGATAATTTTCAGTAAGCTGATTAGGGAGATGGGGATTAGTACTGCTGCTATTGCAATTTATGTGCAGAATTCCTCCTAACATATGTCCTGGGCATCTTCCAAAGTCACATGGTCTCCAGGGGACAAACCCCATATTGAGGAATTGGTTAATTTCATCTAAGTCATCAAAATTATGTGCGTAGGATTGTTCACATATCCCCTTGTTATCTTGGAGATCCCAGATCTTACAGATCCCCTTTAGTGGTAGCCCTTGTTTCATTCTTGATATTGCTAATTTGTGTGTCTTCTATCTTTTTGCATCATTTTTGCTAGAGATTTATCAATTGTATTGATCTTTTCAAAGAACTAGTACTTCATTTCATTCATATTCCCTATCACTGTTCTGTTTTCAATTTCGTTGATTTCTTCTCTCAATTATTCCCTACCTTCTGCTTGCTTTGGGTTTGTTTTGTTCTTCCTTTTTTACGTTCTTAAATGGGAATTTAAGATTATTGTTCTGGGCCCTAACGTGTGCATTTTATACTGTCAGTTTCTGTCTCAGCCCTGCTTTAGCTGTGTCCCACAAACTTTGGTATGTTGTATTTTCATTTTTATTTTATTTATTTTTATTTTTTAAGTTTTTATTTTAATTCTGGTTAGTTAACATACAGTGTTATATTAGATTCAGGTGTACAGTATGGTAATTCAGCACTTCCATACATCACCATGTGCTCATCATTACAAGTGTCCTCCTTAATCCCCATCACCTATTTCACCCCATTCCCAAACCCCCCTCCTCTCGGATAATCATAAGTTCTCTATTTTTTTAACTTTCTTTGGAATTTCTTCTTTGACCATTGATTGTTTAGAAGCATACTACTTAGTTTACAAGTGTTTAGAGATTTTCCTGTTATCTTTTAGTTATTTCTACTTTAATTCCATTCAGGCCAGAGAATGCTTTCTGTATGACTTCAATTCTTTTAAAATTGTTGACCTTCATTTTATGGCCTATGATGTGGTCTATCTTGGTATATGTTTCATGGACACTTAAATACGTATACTCTTCTAGTTAGATGATGTATTCTATAAATGTTGATTACTTTCTGTTGTTTGATGGCATTGTTGAGTTCTATAGATTTGATTATGTTCTGTCTAGTTCAGTCAGCGAATAAGAAAGAGATGTGGAAATCTCAAACTATAATGTGTATTTGTCTATTTCTCCTTTCAGTTTTATTAGTGCTTACTACACGTTTTTGAAGCTCTGTTGCTTGGTACATACACATTTAAGATGACTTTTTTCCCTAGTGCATTGATTCTTTTATTATTATTTAATGTACCTCTCTTTCTCTGATGATTTTCTTATCTCTGAAATGTTATTTATTTATCTAATACCAATGATTTTATTAATAGCATTCCTTGCTTCTTTTAGTCATGTTTGTATGATATAACTTTTCCCACCCTTTTAGTTTCAACCTGACTGTATCAATCTGTTTTATATTTGAAGTGAGTTTCTTGTAGTCTGTAGTTGGGTCATATTTTTTAATCCACCATGCCAGTTTATTTCCTTTAATTGGCATATTTACATCATTTATATTTAATCCAATTATTTATATTGAGGACTTAATTGTACCATTTTATTTTTAAATTTTTTCTTTGTTCATTTCGTTTTCCACTTCTCTGTTTTCCTGTCTTCCTGTAGGTTACGTGATTATTTATTGGATTTCCACTTTGATTTATTAATGGTGATTCTGAGTGTTTACCTTTGGTTACTTTAGTCGTTGCTCTAAGAATCATTTTACATATGTATTACTTATCACAGTCTACTGGTGTTATTATTTTACCAGTTTGAATGTAATATAGAAATCTTACTTCCCTTTTCATCCCTTTATGCTCCCCCATTTATAACATGATTATCAAGTATTTTCTCTACATGCACTTAGAACCACATGAAACAGTGTTACTACTTTTTTTTTAAGATTTAGTTATTTGAGGGAGAGAGAGAGAGAGCATGAGTGGGGAAAGGGGCAGAGGGGGCGGGAGAGAGAAAATCTCCAGCAGACTCCCCACTGAGCATGGAGCCCGATGAGAGGCTCCATCTCATGACTCTGAGATCATGACCTGAGCCAAAATCAGGAGTCAGATGCTTAACCTACTGAACTGCCCAAGTGCCCCATTGTGTTAAAACTTTTGATTCCACTGTCATTCATAATTTAGAAAACTCAAGAGGTAAAGAGGTAAAGGAATATTTATTGTTTTTACTCATATTTTGGCTTATCATGTACTCTCAAACTTCCTGATGCTCCAGGGTTTCTTCTTTGTTGATTTTCTTTTTTTTTAGAAAACTTGCTTTGCACGCTCTTTTAGGGTAGGTATGCTGGTGAAATGTTCTGGTTTTATCATATTATGAATTGAGAAAGCTATTTATGACTTACATGAATGGAGTGTTTGTGTGTGTATGTATGTGTGTGTCTTAAGTAAACCATGGTTAATTTTCATAAATTTTTTGTGTGCAATTGAAAATACAATGAGTTTGTGATTCTCAGAGTTTAATATTTATATCAGTAAGTGTACCTGGTTTATTATGTTGTTGAAGTCTTCTATAGGCATAACATTTTTTGGTTTACTTGATTTACTTTTTGAAAGGTGTGCTAAAGGCTCCTAGTGATACTCAGTTTCACTCAATTTCTCCTGATATTTTCAGATTTTTAAAATGAGTTTGGTTTTGCTAAATTATTAGATGCATAAATATTAATACCTGTTTTATACTCATTGAGAATATCACCTTTAGCATTATAAAGTATTCTTATCTATTTTAATGTTTTGTTTGACATCTACTATTTCAGTTATTAGGTTTAGGACCTTTACCTTCTTTTTATTTGCATTTACATGTTTATCCACGCCTACATTTAAAAAAAATTGTTAGCTGTCTTTTCTTTATACATCACAGTGTTATGTTTTATTTTGTAAGCAAATCTTATTTTTTCTCCTTTAAGTAGGAGGTTAAACCTATTTGACATTCTTAAAATTGTTTATTTATATGCACATGTATATATATGGTTTTGCATGATACCATTTGTTTCATTCTGGTTTTTTCTGTGTGTCTCTCTGTCTCTCTCACACACAGATTTTGAATCCTTTTGGTGTATAGGAAAGTTTATATCTTTTGCTCTAATTTGGTATCATTAAACTACTACTTTTTTATAATATGTTTATTCCATCAAATTTTTAGTTACTCTCTTTTAGTTTTGCATTATGAGCAGTATTAAAATTAGCTAAAATTATCTGCTCCCCATCATCTAATGTATTTTTATTCACAGTTCATAGCCATAAGGCTACCTGGGAACTTACTCTATTTTATTATACTCTCCTAATTTCTCTACTATTTTGTGTATTTATTCTCTACCTATAGAGTTAGATAGTATCGTCATTATGTACTATCATCTTTTCCTTATATTCTTCATTTTTATATATGTTTATAGGTTAAAATGTAATTAATACTTATGTTAACACTGCTTCAGTTATTTTAATTGTCTAAACTTATTTCTTTATTTGATTCTTCAGAAGGGGCTTGTAAAAGTAGTATTCTCTGAGCTTTTATTTTTGAATATATGTTTGCTTGCTAAGTTAGTTTCCTAGGGCTGCAATAAGAAATTACCCAGAAATTAGGTGACTTAAAACAACAGAAATCTATCCTCTCATAGTTCTGGAAACCTGAAGTCTGAAATCAAGATGTCAGGGCTACACTCCTCCCAAAGGCTCCCAAAGGGAGACTCCTCCCTTGTCTCTTTTAGCTCCTGGTGGCCCCTCATGTTCCTTGACTTGTGGCAGCATAATAGCAATCTGTGCCTCTGTCTTCACGTGGCTTTTTTTCACGTGTGTCTCTGTGTCTTGTTTGACTCCCTCTTTTTAAAATGAAAAGCAGACTGCCACATGCTGCACCTCATTTGAGTGTGTCTGGAGTCTTGGAAGCTTGACTGCTCCACGTTCCCCTAAAAAATGGGCCTTGAGAACTTGATTGGAGGTTCTAGTATGGGAGTGCAGTTACTCATATACCCTTGACTGAAGAACAGTCTTCCTCTGCTGCAGAAGGACTTCCTCTTTGAATGAGTGCATAGCTTCAAGAGGGATACACATAGGGTGGTGAGGGGGGAAGAGACACATGCCAGCCAGATCAATTCAGTCAACACTGGTAATCAATGGAGTGACAGATGTCACAGCCAGATTGTCCTCACATCCTTGTTTGCCTCTTAGAAGAACACTTATCATTGAATTTAGGGCCCATCCTAAATTAAGTTAAAGATTTTGAGATCTTTAATAAATCTCTTTTCAAATAAGGTCATATTCCCAAGCACCAAAAGTTATGACTTAGAAATATCTTTTGCAGGCCACTATTCAATCACTGCAGTCCACCTTCAGGCCCATAGACTTTATTTCTGCCCTATGTGCAAAAAACATTCACCCCAACACCCCCCCCAAATATCAACCCATTATTATAACATCAAGTCCAAATCCAAAATCTCATCTAGATATCATCAGCTCAGTAGGTACCAAATATCATCTCCTAAATCATCTAAACCAGGATCCATTTGAGGGAAAATTCCCCTCCATTTGTGGACCTGTGAAACTAGAAAACAAGTTGTCTGCTTCCCAAATACAATGGCAGAGCAGTCATTGATTAAATATGCTTGTTGCCATACAGAGAAATTGGAGACAATAAAGGGATCACTGGTTCTAAACAAGTTAGAAACCCAACAAGGCAAATTCCATCATGTCTTGAGACCTGGAAATTATCTGTGGCTTGAAGTTCATCCTTTGGGCCCATGGAGGATTCGCCCTCTGGGTCCACCACTCTGGCTTCTGCCTCTGCACCCACATTTCTGCTCTTGGAGATGGTTTCTTTTTCTTGAAGGATATTAACATGTTTGTAGGTGTTTGGCTCTATCAGCCTGTTTCCTGCCTGTACAGTTCCCATGTATTCTGTGGGGATCTATTCTGTTAGCCAAGAGGATCTTCCACAGATCTTTCCTTGGTAACTCCATATTTTTTTCTGATTTCTGTTGAGACGGTTGAGTGGATCCATTAGTCACCTGTCTAGTCTCTTCACTAACTGGTTATCCAGGCAAACCCTGGGATCATCTATATAGTGCATGCTTTTCCAACAGTGGATTTCTTAATTTTAGTTCATTTCCAATCTAGATAGCATAAAAAACCTCACAAATCAGCAAGTATTAGTTTGTTCTGCTTAACAGTTATTTCCTCAATTTAGGTCATTCCTCTCATTTTTACTATAAGTATCAAGGAGAAACCAGGCTATGCCTTCAACACCTTTCTTGTAAATCTCCTCCGCTAAATGTGGTTTTTTTTCCCTCTGTTCTGTTTTGCAAACAACAGTAGTAGAGCACAATTCAACCAAATGTTATAACACTTTGTAACAAGGATCGCCTTTCCTCCAGTTTCCAGTAAATAACATGTTCTTTATTTCCTTCTGAGACCTTATAAGAAGCACTTCCAATGTCCGTATTTTCACCGACAATCTCTTCAAGGCAATGTAGGCTTTTTTTCTCATGTATCTCAAAATTCTTCAAGTTTCTACTCATTACCTAGTTTCAAAGCCATTTCCACATTTTTAGGTATTTGTTGTAGAAGCATCATACTTGCAGGTACCAAAATCTGTATTGGTTTCCTAGGGCTGCCATAAACAAAATACTACAAACTTGGGTAGGTTGAAACAACAAAACTGCATTCCCTCACAATTCTGGAGACCAGAAGTCCAAAATCAAGATATTGGAAGGGCCAGCCTCTCTCTAGAGCTCTAGAGGAGAATCCTCTTCTAACTTTTGGTGGCTCCTAGAGTTGCTTGGCTTGTTGTAGCAAATGACAACCTCTGCCTCCACCTTCCTAAAATCTGCTTTATGTGTCTTTGTGTCCTCTTAATATCTCTTATGAGGACACTGGTTATTGGACTTACGGCCCAATCTTAATCCAAGATTATCTCTTGAGATAATTACATTTGCAAAGACTCCATATCCAAACAAGATCACATTCACAGGTATGGAGGTTAGGACTTCGACCTATATTTTGGGGGCCACTATTCAACACATTATACATAGATATATTAAAATACCTGTGTTAACTCTTTCTTTTCTTTTGAGTTTCTTTTTTTTTCTTTTTAAGATTTTATTTATTTAGTTTTGAGAGAGAGAGCACAAGCAAGAGCAGGGAAGAGTGGGAGGAGGAGGCAGAGGGAGAAGCAGGCTCTCCACTGAGCAGGGAGCCTGATGCAGGGCTCTGTCCCAGGACCCTGGGATCATGAACTGAGCAGAAGGAAGATGCTTAACCAACTGAGACAACCAGGCAACCTTGTTTTGAGTTTCTTAACTCTGTCCTTTCTGTCCTTTCCAGACATGAAGTAGAACTGTTTAAATTTTTTTTATAATCCCATTGTCTTTTCTTTGTAAGTGAATCACTCATTTTGCCTAGATGCCCCAATGAGTCTTTTTCCTTTAAAATATAATGATTTTAGTAGACTATATCTCAGTATTGAGCGTTTTTTATCAGTTTTCCCGGATATATAGTGTATCCTTTTAGTATAGTACTTTTTTAAAACTAAAAGCTTGCTTGAATTAAAAATTGTATTATATTTCTTATTTTTCTATTCCATTGCTTTAATTTTCTTTTTCTTCATAGTACATGTATTTTGGGGTTTTTTTTCCCTACCCTCCATATCTACCACTTTCTCTAGATTCATTATATCTCTCTTAATTTCTTTTTCATTTAAAAATGTTCTTCTTGTGCTCGCTTCGGCAGCACATATACTAATATTAAAAATGTTCTTCTTAATCTTCTACATGTTTCAAGGCAATTTACATGATGCTTAGTTTTCTAATATTTCTCCTAGTTTAGTCTTCACTTCATTTTTTGAAAAAACTATTTCCTTTCTGTCAGCTCAGTAGCCCACATCATCTGGTTGAGTTTTCTAGTTTTGACTTATGCTTCTGTTTTATATTTTCTACATATTTGTAATATAAAGAAATAAAAGATTAAAAATAACAGTAGTTAAAATTAAACGTTAATTTTTATTGTATTTTTTCAGATATTAGTTTATAACTTTCATCTGTTTTGTAGCCCCAAATCTCTGGAGTTTCTTCATTTAATGCAATAATGTAATTTTGCTTCTATAATTTCCTCTTTCTCTTAAAATTTGGGGAATTGAGCAATGGATTTTGAAAAAATGTTGAGGCAATGAAATCAGTATCTATTATCCTATTGTATTTAATGAGTCAATTTCACAGGATTTTAAAAAATATGAATAGTCATATGTCACAGTATGTACACATGTGTTTGTTTATGAAGAGGATGATTGAAAACCCAAACATCCTTGATCTAGTAATGCATTAAAATGACTTATTTTGCTTATTGCTTGTGAGCTTTCTGTTCTGTACCAGGCTATTTATTTACTTACTTTTTTATTTATTTAAAGTAGGCTCTATGCCCAGCGTGGAGCCCAGTACAGGGCTTGAACTCACAACCCTGAGATCAAAACCCGAGCTGAGATCACGAGTTGGACGCTCAACTGACTGAGCCACCCAGTCGCCCCCCGCCCCGGGCTTTTTACATATGCCAAAGCATAAGATTTCCTCAGCAAGTCTGCAAAAAGTTGTTATTTTATCCATTCTATAGAAGATACCTTTAAGTTTGAAAATATTAATAACTTAGCCAAGATAACACAGCAAGCAAGGGACAAAGCTCAGATTTGTTCCCAAAATCCAGTCCTCTGAGCCGCTCTTAGAAAGCTAGTTGCCTAGGGAATCCTCAATTCTATTACAACAATACAAGATGCTATTTTAGAAATAATTTCTTCTTTTCTAGAGTAGTCCATCCAGCATTCTGGGGCATTATTAAATATGTTATACAGGTAGTGGGCTGGTCTGACTTAACAAGGTATGGCAACATAAGCTTACAAAAGAAGTTTTATAAACACACACACTCAGACTAACAGAGCAATTATGTTGGTGACTAACACTAAGAAATTTAATAGGCAAATTTCAATCTTAACTTGTCTAGTGGCATGTCACCTTTACATTCAAATGCATCGTCCACCTGACCACGTCTCAGCACCTCCACAGCTATCATGATAAGTCCAAGCTACTTCATCTCCCCTTAGTTTTCTGCACTTGCACCCTGAAGGGCCTCACTACTTGCACTTTTGCTACGATACGATTAATTATCTACCCGACGAAGTGATCTTCAAGAACATAAAACAGATCACATCAATCATTTTTCAAAACTCTCTAATGGCTGTTCTAATCTACAACAAAAGGAAAGTCCTTACACTAATCTAACTGGATTTTGTGTCCTTTATTGTCGATTGTTCTTCATTTGTTATGAATGTAAGCACTATATCAGAATTATGAATTGCAAATATTTTCCCCCATTCTTGGGTTTCTTTTCACTTTCTTTATGGTGTCCTTTGAAGTACAAAAGGTTTTAATTTTGATGAAGTGTGATTTATCTATTTTTTTTCTCTTGTTGTTCTGTGGGTCAGTGTCTGCCTTCAGCTCAGGTCATGATTCCAGGGACCGGGGATGGAGCCCTGCACCGGGGGGTTGGGGGGGTTCCTGCTCAGTGGGAAGCGTGCTTCTCCCTCTGCTTCTGCCTGCCTCTCTCCCTGCTTGTGTTCTTTCTCTCTGTCAGATAAATAAATAAAATCTTGAAAAAAAAAAAAAGGCTTTGCTCAACCCACGGTCATAAAGACTTACACTTATATTTTCTTCTAAGATTACTGTAATTTTTGCTCTTACATTTGGTTTATAACCTATTTTGAGTTAATTTTTGTGTATGGTGTAAGAAAAGAGTTACAACTTCATTGCATATCCAGTTGTCCCAGTACCATTTGTTGAAGAGACTGTTCTTTCCTATTGAATTGTCTTGGCATAATAGTCACCACGAATGTAAAAGTTTATTTCAGGATTATCAATTCTGTTTCATTGTTCTATATGTCTAATTATTCCAGGACCTGTTTGTTACTGTAGCTTTATAGTAAGCTTTGCATTTGAGAAGTGTAAATCCTCCTAATTTTGTTTATTCTTTCTCAGGATCATTTTAGCCATTCTGCATTCCTTGAATTCCCACATTAATCTTATTATCAGCTTGTCAATTTCTGCAAAAAAGCCAACTGAGATTTTAACAAGGATTAGATTGACTCTATAGATCAAATTAGGAAAATTGCCGTTTTAAGAGTGCTGAGTCTTTTGCTTCATGAATATGGGATGTCTTTCCATTCATTCAGGTCTTTAATTTCTTTCAAAACAATATTTTATAGTCTTCAGAATATTAGCTTTACAATTCTTTTGTGAGGTTTATTCCAAGTATCATCCTTTTTAACATGCTATTTTAAATGGAATTGTTTTCTTAATTTAATTTTCAGATTTTTTTGTTGTTGTTGCTACTGTATAAGAAATCAAATAGATTTTGTATATTGATCTTTTACCCTGCAACCTGGCTAAAACAGATCATATGTTAACTTTAGTCCTTTTTAATAAGTGGATTCCTTGTAAGTTCCTATATACAAGGTCATGTTATCTACAAAGAAATATAGCTTTACTTCTTCCTTTCCAGTCTGGATATCTTTTATTTCATTTTCTTGCTTAATTGTCCTAGATAGGGGCAATACAATGTTTAATAGAAGTGGTGAGAGTCAACATCCTTAAAGACATTTAATCATTTACCATTAATTGCAACATCTGATGTGAGTTTTTTATGTATGGGTCATATTTTCTTGTGTTTTTTTCCCTTGGATACTTAACATTTTAGATAATGTAGCAATTGTGCATACTAATACCCTCCTCTAGGGCTCATTGTTGTTTGCTTATTTGCTTAGTGGCCTGGTGGGTCTATTTTAGTGAAGGCTGTGTCCCCAGCAGGATATACCTTGTGTTCTAATTCTTCAGAGGGCGCAGCCTTGGGCCTGCACATATTCACCCTGGGATGACAGTGGCTTCAGCAGAACTGTTGTTTCTTTCCCTGGTCTCTCGAAGCTCTCTGCTTCGGTTGGATTCACGTGCAGCTGTTAGGCTTCATTAATTACTGGCTGATTTTGCTGTTGGTTTCAGTGTTGCCCCGAGGCATAAACTGCTCCACAGTCTGATGCCATTACAATCTGTCTCTTTTGCAGAGGTGATCATTTTACTTTCCTTCTTTCTTTCTTCTTCTTTTTTCTTTTTCTTTTCTTTTCTTTTCTTTTTTTTTTTTCTTAGAGATAGAGCACGCATGCGTGAGTAGCAGAGGACGGGGCAGAGGGAGAGGGAGAGAGAGAATCTTAAGCAGGCTCCATGCCCAGTGTGGAGCCCAACTTGGAACTCGATCTCAGGACCCTGAGATCACGAGCTGAGCTGAAATCAAGAGTCCGACCTTAACCGACTGACCACCCAGGCACCCCTGCAGACGTAATCTTTGAAGCTAGTTTTTGTGATTTGTTCCAACTGTGTGATGTCTCTTCTTAGCCATCTCTTTCCTTGATTCTCTATGGTACACATCTAGCTGATTTAGAATTTAGCTTGCAGTTCAGCAACCAGCTTCTTTGTAATAGATTACCACGAAAATCTCCATTGGTTTGGGTAGCACCCTTAGCCTTGAACTATCCACATTCTGTTCAAAATGAAATAGTTTCTTTTGGGGAGAGTTTTAGAGCTCCCTCTTCTTACAGCCTGCCTATTCCCCTGAACCAGACCATTGCTGTTCCAGAGCTAAGGGCACAAAATGTGGCCCAGTTGTCTGCGAGTGACATCTCTGCTTCATGAGCAGAGTACTAGGCTAAGACACCCTCGTCTGGGCTTCTTGATTTACTTCTTCCTGCAGAGAACCTCCACCCAAAAAGTGAGCTGAGGGTGATGGTGATTAGAGCCCCAATATTGTAGCCTGCCGAGGCTGGAGTGAGGCTCTGCCCTAGATGTCAGAGCTGGGTGGAGAAGGGGATCCCCCAGGTCTCAGCCTGGTCTTTCATGGAATAGAGCCTCTGCAACACCAAGCTGTCGGGATTGAGAAATGCTGGTAGTCCCTCTCTCTTGAGGAGATAACACTGTCCTGAACTGGGGCTTGGGAGGAGTAAAAGCCCTGTGTTCTTGACTGCATCCCATCCTAGTGGAGCTTCCATCGCACTGAGCTGGGAGAGGCATGTAGGGAGGAGGCTGTGGTTCAAATTCCATAGATTCCCAGTCTACTGATTGAGATTTGGTAGTTTTTCTTGAGCTTGAAAAAAAGTAGGTATTTTTTTTTCAATTTGATGCACGTCCTTAGAATAATTTCTTGAGATTTTAAATGGTTGCTTCAAAACTGTATGTGTATGTGTGCACGCGTGTGTATATAATTTTCACCAGTTATGGTATTTCACTGGAGAAAGGATCCACAAAACTCATCTCCTTGTGCCAACTTCCTAGAAGTCATCTAGAAATTCATAATAAACTTATGTTTTTTGTTTGGTATTTTTTAGAGATTTTATTTATTTATTTAAGGGCAAGAGAGCACGAGTAGGGCAGATGGACAGGTGGAAAGGGAGTGCAGTGAGCCAATGAGGGACTCAATCTCAGGACCCTGGGATCATGACCGGAGCCGACGGTAGGTACTAAACCAACTGAGCCACCCAGGCGCCCTGAATTTGTGTTTTTATTTGAAGCCCCATAGTTCAGTGGGGGATGTGATAGTGCTTAAGTCTCCACTCAGACATCCCCACCTTTTGTCACCTCCTAGCCTCCCTTCTCTGGGAGAACTGAATCTCTACCCCTGGTGATCTGTGCCCCACACAGCCTCTCCCTCCTCGTACCCATCTAGCAACCAGTGCTGCCTTCCACCTTGTGGAGCATGGACCTAGCCAGAGGCACAGACAGGGCTGGAGTCAGGTGACTGTGCCCATGACATTCTAGAACAGGACGTGCAATGCCTATCCATGCCACAAGCCCATTCAAAGTCAACTTGGAAAAGCCAAGCCTTCCAGTGACCCCGATTCAAGTAAGAACTGACTGTGTCTCAGTGTGAAGGTTGAAATCCCTTTGGAATTGCTCATCTGTGACCCATGGGAAGTGAGATGCCTAACCGTATTTCCCTACTCTTAAAAGTCTCATTGGTTTGGCTGCTGGCAGGAGATGGAACAGGCAGCCAGTGGCCACCTCAGGCCAGGCTCCCAGGTACCTATGAGGGTTTGCACTCGTACAGCCAGGATGCCCTGGCAGTAGGCAATGTGACATAGCGAAACAAGAAAAGAAAAAAAGAAGAGGAAGCAGTACCACCACCATGACAGGTTGAGAGAGACCATGGAAAGAAACAGTTTTATATTCTTGTGCCATTAAGAGCACTTTTTTTCCTTGCTCTTTTGACCTCAAGGCCCCACATTTTCATTTTGTACCAGGTCCTATAAATTATGCCGCTATATCTGTCTTTAGACCTTGGCTGACCTTGGCTGACACTGCTTTCCCTACTCCTCCCTTCCTCATTTACCTGGTAGTCACTTCTAGTAATTCTGCAGGTCTTGGCTTAGAAGTCACTTCTCAGAATCTTTCTCTCCAGTTTCGGTGAGTCCTCCCAAGTGCTCCAATAGAGTCTCTCTTTCCCTGATCTAATTACCTGTATATAAGTGTCTATTTGCTCAGTTCTATCCCATCAAAACTCCGGAGGGCAAAGACTGTTTTCTTGTTCATTATTGTATCTCTAGGTTCTCGCACAGTGCCAGACATCCTGTGTTTAATATCTAGCTGTTTAGTAATTGTTAAAGAGATAACGAAGACTTTCAGATGTGATGTCTGGGCTGATTTCTGAAAGAAGACAAGGAAATGAGAGAAGATAAGGGGAGAGAAAGGCATTAAGGCATAGAGAAGGTATAGCATAGCCAGCCTGCCTGGGGGGCAACCAGTTGGGAAACTGGGAAACAGTGAGAAACAACCAGTTATTTCACAGGACTGCAGTGTAGGATACAGAGATACCTTGTACATGGTGTTAATAGGATTGGACCCCAGCTGGAAGGTAATATGGAAGGATTTAAGATATGAAGTTAGTACGGCTTAGTGAGGTCACTCTGAGCCTAATGTGAGAAAGCTATTGCAGTCACTCACACAAGGGAGAAAGATGAAGGCCCGGGTTAGGGCAGTTGGGTGCCGAGGAAGGAATAGGTTAGAGTGGCCCGGAGTCAGATTAGTGGATTTAGTGACTGGTGGAAGGTGGAATATGAAGGAGGAATGTCTGCAGGTATCCTGATGCGGGTGTCTGGATGATGGAGGTACAGTGAGTCAGGGTAGAGGCAGAGAGGAAAGAGCAAGTGTGAGGTCAGGAGCCTAAGGGGAGATGAGGATGTGGTTATATATACGTTGACTGCGGTACGTTTGGGTCATATAGGAGGTGAGATGGTTTAGTTCCAACTAGACATGCTTAGAAGTAGGGACCCAGGAACTCTGTTCCTTAAGTACACAATAGGAAAATGGGCTTGGGACATGGGTGTGGGTTTTCTTTTCTTTTTTCTTTTTTCTTTTTAAGCTGACTGCTCTTCTTTATACAGGTTTTTTTTTCCCCCCAAATATGTTTATTTTATTTTTTCAGTGTTACAAGATTTACTGGTCATGCACCACACCCAGTGCTCCATACAATACGTGCCCTCCTCAATACCCACCACCAGGCTTGCCCAACCCTCCACCCCCTCTCCCCTCCAAAACCCTCAGTTTGTTGCTCAGAGTCCACTCAGAGTCTCTCATGGTTCATCTCCCCCCTCTGGTTTCCCCCCATTCACCTTTCCCCTCCTTCTCAAAATGCCCTCCATGTTCTCACTTACATGCTGGGTGTGGGTTTTCTAATGCTTTTTTTTCTATGGGCAAACACATGAGTGGCAAACAGCAAACTTAGAAATGGGATTTGGGGACATAATGTATAAATTGGAGTCAGTCTATATTTGAATTTTTAGTTGACTGTTAGGATTGACATTGAGAGTAGTATAAATGTGCAGCACTTTAAATAATAATGGTAGTAAAATCACACCACAAAGATTCTGAACAAGATGGGCCTAGAAACTCCCACTCCACCTCAGTCCTCAACTTTTTTCATCTCTTCATCTTTTTCGGGATTTATGCCTATATAAAGGCAATCACATGCTTGGTTCAGTTTTGTTTTTCTCCTGTTAGATGCTCATGTTCACGAGAGAAGTGTTTTCACGTCCCTTGTTCGCCGCGAAATGATCCCCTGGGCCTTGAAAACATTTGAACACCGTACTGAGCCAGGGGACCTCTTGGGTCGCAGACTCCTCTTCCAGTGCCCTCCCCCCCAACACTGCTGCACATGTGTGAACACGCACACACACACGTGCACGCACACACACATCACTTACTTCCAATCCAAGTATTCTGTATTCAGTTCTTTGAGGGCCGAGAGCCCTCAAACCTCCTGGTATTTGGCCATGCTATTCCAGCTGTTGGGATTTCATTTCCTCCTCTGCCTGGAGGCCCATCTTTCTGGCTTATCCTTACCTGTGGCTCAAGAATCCGCTAGCGTGGTGCTCACCCTTCCTCATAGGCACCCTCACCATCCTCCGGCTGACTCGGAGATGCAGGGTTTTCATTGCACCATACAGCGCTGCAGTGGCTGCCTTTCCTCCGCACGTCCTCTTCCCTCGGCTGGGCATCGTGCAAGTCGGCGCTGCTCGGTGCCTGGTCTAACTTGTACTAAATGAGGGGGGGACCCCGTGATGCCGC
>CM053612.1:76949097-76967675 GCA_028646535.1 Procyon lotor
GAGAGAGAGAGAGAGAGAGAGAGAATCTTTTTTCTTAAAGATTCTGTTTTATTTGTTTTAGAATGTGTGCGAGCAGGAGAAGGGCAGAGGGAAAGGGAAAGCAGATTCCCTACTGATCCGGGACCCCCAACCTGGGGCTGGATCCCATGATCCTGAGATTGTGACCTCAGCCAAGACCAAGAGTTGGATGCTTAACTAATTGAGCTACCTAGGCACCTGAGAGAGAGAATCTTAAGCAGGCTTCACACTCAGGGCAAAGCCTGACTTGAGTCTCGATCTCATGACCCTGAGATCATGACCTGAGCCAAAATCAAGAGTTGGACACTTTAGCCTACTGAGCCACCCAGGTGCCCAAGGTGATAATAGTTCTAACACCCATGGCATGACTTGGGGGATTGGAGGAAATAAGCACTGAAATTTTCTTCTGTTGCAGGAGTGAGGCATCCAGGGTAAGGGGCAAAGAATGAGGACGATGTATAGAAAAAATTTTTGGAAAGATAGAACTCTGAGAGGCAGAGGAAGAAAGAGAGAGAGTTAAGGGAAGAGGAAGCATCCAGATATTCTCTTAGAAAACCAGAGTCTGTAGCAATTAACTAAATAATTCAGTAATGGATTGCTTTTCATTGGAATATCTTGTGCATATGAGGTCTAAGGCAGCTGAGTTAAGTGGTTTTGTGTACAAGTAGAAGGAAGTCCTCTCATCTATGATTGCTTAAATAACATTAGTGTGGAATAAAATTTTAGAGGAAGATCAGTCTTCACAAGACAGTCCAGCAGGAAAATAGGAATTTGATCACACTAATCATTCCAATGTTTTAGCACGTATCAGCGGTTGTTTCAATTCAGCTCTACCCTAGGCAACTAGTGGGGAAAAAAGTACAGTAAATCTCAAGTAACAAGTGGAAAGGAAGTAATAAAAGCAGAGGTCAATAGAAAATAGAAAAAGTCAATTTAAAAAAAAACCTGGCTTTTTGAATAGGCCAACAAAATTAATAAGCATAAGAATAAAAGAGGTAAAACACAAATCAACAATATCAAGAATGAAAATCAACAATATCAGCACTACTGATTCCACTGGCATTAAAATGATAAGAGAATGCTATTAACTCTATGTCCATAAATTCATTAAATTAGATGAAATAGACCAATTCCCTGAAAGACACAAAATACCAAAATCACTCAAGGAGAAATAGATAACCTGAATACCCCCAAATATATTTTTTAAATTGAATATGTAGTTAAAATCCTTCCAAGAAAGGAAACTGCAGTCCTAACTGGTTTTATTGTAGAATCATTACCAAAGTTTAAGGAAGAAATAAGACATTTCTCCACAACCTCTGCCAGAAAACTGAAGAGAAAAGGACACTTCCCAACTCATTTTCTAAAGCCACCATTACCTTAATACCCAAACCAAACACAGGCATTAAAATTAAATGCAGCTACATGGCAATTTCTCTAATTAATATAGATGCAAAAATCCAAAAGAAAATAACAGCAAGTCATATCCAATAATGTATAAAATAAAAATATGTCACAACCAAGTGGGGTTCATCACACGAATTCAAGACCATTTCAATATACAAGAATCAGTTAATGTAATTCAGCATATTAGCACACTAAATAAAAAATATCGTATTAATAGATGCAGAAAATCACTTGATGAATTTCACACCCATTCATGATTTAAAAACACTCAAAAGCTACTAACAGAAGGAAGCTTCTTTAGCCTAATTGAAGGTATCTACAAAAAAAAAAAAAAAAAGAAAAAACCACACAAAACCCTGCAACTTATGTTATTCTAAAAGGTATAAGATTGAATGCCTTTACCTTAAGATCAGGAATAAGGCAAGGTTGCCTTCTCTGACCACTACTACTCAACATTTTATTAGAAGTACTATCTATATTAGTAAGGCAAGAAAAAGAAATACAAGACCTATAGATTGCGAAGGAAGTAATAAAACTTTCTTTTTCTCAAATAGCATGATTGTCTATGTAGAAAATCCAAAAGAAATCTATTACAAAACTCCTAGAACTAATAAGTGAATTTAGCAAGGCCACATGATACAAGGTCAATATACAAAAGTAAATTGTATTTCTATATGCCAGCAAAGAATAATTGGAATTTAAACTTTTTAAAACAGTAATGCCATTTACAGTTGCACCTCCAAAATGAAGTACTTGGACATAAACCTAACAAAATATGTGCTGGATCTGTATGTGGAAAACTATAAAACACTGACAAAAGAATCAAAGCAATTCTAAACAAATAGAAAGCTGCATCATGTTCATGCACTGGAAGACTCAATACTGTTAAGAAATCAATTATCGAGGGGCACCTGGGTGGCTCAGTGGATTAAAGCCTCTGCCTTTGGCTCAGGTCATGATCTCAGGGTCCTAGGATGGAGCTCCATATCGGGCTCTCTGCTCGGCGGGGAGCCTGCTTTCCCTTCTCTCTCTGCCTGCCTCTCTGCCTACTTGTGATCTCTCTGTCTTTCTGTCAAATAAATAAATAAAATCTTAAAAAAATCAATTATCTTTAGTTCAATATATAAAATCAACACAATTCTAACCCAATCACAGCAAGATGGTTTCCAGATATTGACAACCTGTTTCTAAAATATATGTGGTAAGAAAAACGTACTAGAATAACCCAAAAGAATATTTCTGAAAAAAGGAAGAACAAAGTCTGATGAGTCACATTACCTAATTTTAAGAATTTACTATAATGCTACAGTAATCAAGACTGTGTTATTGGTGAAATAATAGACATATAGAGTAACAGAAGAAAAAAGAGAACTTGGAAATAGACCCACACAAATGCAATCAACAGATTTTTGACAAAGGAGTTAGGACAATTCAATGGAAGAAGGCAAGTCTTTTCAACCAATGGTGCATGCACAATTAGTGTCTGTATGTAAAAAAAATTAAAAAAAACAACTTTGAACTATACCTCGTACTTATCCAAAGTTTAAGTCAAAAGGAATCCTATTTATAAGCATATATATATGATTATACTGATAAATAATTTATACTGATATAAGAAACAAATGAATGAATGAATGGATGAGTAAATAGGGGAAAGGCAGACAAATTTTCCTTAATGAATAGTTCCAAATAATGTATCTGAATACTTGCCAGGAAATGGATCTAAATTCTCACCACTCCTCTTAAATATGGGCTAGTCTTAATGAATTGATTCTGAAGAAAAGGGTATGAATGGGAGGTAGAGTAACTTTTCAATGGAGAAGCTTGGCCAGTGTTGGTTTCTTAGTTTTGACAAACATACCATGGTTTTTAAGATGTTAACGACAGAAGAAATTTGGTGGTGGTATATACAGAAATTCTTCGTAGTAAATCTAAAATTGTTCCAAAATAAGATTTTACTTAAAAAATTCTTACTTCCAAATAAAAATAGTCCCTAAGATTCCTGAACACATACACACGCACACGCACACGTACGCATACACGTGTGTGCACACGCACACACGCACACAGATTACCGGGTCTCAGGAGGCTGCCCCAATAATTTTCCTGACAGAAGTATTTTTCCTAATGATTCTCACCTGCCTCATCTGGCAGTAAAAGCAGTGGAGCTCACCACACAGATTTTTGGCCTCCTGTCTCTATATTCACAGAGATTCATATAGGAAGCCAAGAAATAATGGTTTGGGCTGATAGGGAGGTTCACCCTACTGTTGGACCTGGTGTTATACATCTGTCCCCTGTTTTACCTGCAAAGTAATTAAACTCTCTACAAAATCCTGGTATGCCAGAGCTCTTGAGAACCAAACTTTCTTGCCATCTGTATACTCTGAGAATTATTGAGAGGCAGATTGTGCTTGGAAAGCATTCTTCGTTCTCCAAATAGGCATTTATCAATCTGCAAATTCAGTGATTTCAAATTCTCCACTGAGCAAACATCATGGCTCATTTTGCAGGCTTGGAAGACAGTTCATGTTTCCAGGAGCCGGCTCAGAAATACTTTGGGAAATGTTTTTACATTCTGTCCTGCCAAATCCCCCAATAGATGAGTATGCTCACTTCCTACTCACTGCCAGCCTATGTTCCAAAGCCAGGACCAGGAGACAGACTGTTTGCAGCCTACAAAGGAAGGAAGGTTCAACTGCTAGAGACAAATGCTTGGGTGGATAAGCCCTATGACCTAAGCTAACTTGGGCACCCACATCTGTTGAGTTCTTTGTGTACGTACACAACAAGAGCTGCCAAAAAGTTCGACGTGGGTGAGAGTTGAATAGGGCCCAAAGCCTCACTTTCAGGTGATGATAAATGCCAGCTTCAGATCCAATTCTAGCATGTCTCCATGTACTAATTACCTGTTGTTCAAGTGTCCATAAAGTGGTCCATGCAACTTGGAAATGGCACCTGGTAATTACATTTCTAAACAAGTTATCCTGGATGATCCTGAAGCATACTAAGCTGTTAAAACTACTCCCTCAAGCTGTGCATATATCAGAGTTGATGCCTGCTTTAGCTGCCTCCCATTTGGTCTTTGGAAGCTGGAAGAGATCAGGAAAGAAATGATGGAAGGATGCCCAGGAAAGAGAACATTTGAGGCAGATTGGATGTGCATTACACATTTTATTAAGCTTCTTTTTATAAAACATAACAATTATCTGGGGAGATTATTTTTAAATACATAGGTATGAAACCTACCCCAGACGTGCTGAATCTTCATGCTTGCTGTGGGAGTCATATCTGTTGTTCAAAAGCTCTGTGGTCAGTTCTAATGCACACTCATGTTTGTGAATTGCAGATACTGAGCTAGCCAAAATCCACTGTGTTTCTCCTGCTCCAGTTCTAGAGCTTCCAGCAACAGAAAAATATTGTGGGGGCGCCTGGGTGGCTCAGTGGGTTAAAGCCTCTGCCTTCAGCTCAGGTCATGATCTCAGGGTCCTGGGTTCGAGCCCTGCATCGGGCTCTCTGCTCGGTGGGGAGCCTGCTCCGCCCTCTCTCTGCCTGCTTGTAATCTCTGTCTGTCAGACAAATGAATAAAATCTTTAAAAAAGAAAAGAAAAATATCGTGCATCTCTGTACCTAGAGTTGTTCATTAGCACTGGGTTCTCAGGTAGGTCATTTAATATATCACAACTTCAGTTTTCTCACGAGAAGGCACTTTTAAACATAAACTGATACAGATATCCTGATAAAATGTTATCTCAAGTCCCTTCATCCACGTAGTCACAAGTGTTTATTACAGGTGTGGCAGAAGAGAATATTTTGATAATAACCAAGGTTTTTCCTTCTTCCTTTTATTTTTCTTTCTTTTTATTTTCGATAATCTGGACTCTTTCACCCACTGGATCATTGGTATCATTTAAATCAGAGGAGGGCTAATCCAACTGAGAATTTAAAAAGTCAAGTGAGCTTCTGAGTAAATTTTTTTAAAGATTTTATTTATTTAACGAATATATTTGTCCGTCTGGGGGAGTGGCATGCAGAGGGGGAGGGAGAAGCAGGGAGAGCAGGGAGCCCCGATGTGGGGCTCCATCTAAGGTCCCTGAGATCATGACCTGAGCTCAAAGCAGACACTTAGTCTTTGTTTTTTTTTTTTTTTTTTTAAAGATTTTATTTATTTGACAGAGAGAAACACAGAGAGGGAGGGAACACAAGCAGAGGGAATGGTAGCGGGAGAAGCAGGCTTCCTGCCTAGCAAGGAGCCTGATGCGGGGCTTGATCCCAGGACTCTGGGATCATGACCTGAGCCGAAGGCAGACGCTTAACGACTGAGCCACCCAGGTGTCCCCAGACACTTAATCTTAAACGACCAAGCCACCCAGGCACCCCTCTGAGTAAATTTTTTAAACTGACAACACAAATGACTTATGAAAGCCTGAAATTGCACTAAACTCAGCATTGATAGAAACAGACCTAGAATTTATGCTATATGTATTCTACTCAAAAGTTCCTCTAAGGATGTGAGAAATGTTTCATGCCCTGTCCTAATGAAGAGCCCATGCATTTACCATAGAGAAGGAAAACTAATTGGCCGAAGTGATCAAGGAGGTCAAATTGTGGACTAAATATCCCTGGCCCATCTCCTAGGGCTTGTTGTTTGATAGAAATTCAGATAGCTTTAGTGGGACCCAAACACAAAGGGCTAATGAAAGGCCCTTGAAGAAGTCCCAATGCTACTTTGGCATCTCAGCTTAGAGTAGCAAGTTGTGAGTGTATGTCCTCACTGTGGTAAGTGGAGGGGCACCTGAAAGTGGCTTACACTCTTCAAAAAGACATAAAAATGGCTCAAAGTGTGCTGGAGATGTAGAGAACTTCAAAGCGAGGGAAACTGAGGACACACATTGACCTGCAGTGAACTCAGCACTTCAGAGTGAGGGGCATGAACGTTTGAGCCCCAAGGGCAGTGGGTAGATGTCAGCCAATAACACCATTTAAATTTATTCATTTCAGCCAAAGCCAGTTTTTAGTTGGTTCCAGTGTGAGGTTATACACAGTAAGTTGCATATATCCCCAAGTACCAGCTTATTTATAAATTTCCCTGGAACATACATCATCTCTAGGGCAAATAGAAGGAAAGGGGAAACAGGAAATTCCTAACTGAGGAGAGTGCTAGGGAGTGCTACCCTAAAAGAGGTTGAATTTCAAACTAGAATTTACCTTCAATTTGAACAATTAAATTTTTCACTACCGAGCAGAAGTGAAATCTCAAGATCTAATTTAAGTTCAGTTATAGAGGCAAAAAGATTCGCCCTTTTGTGGTTGGTGACTATAGTCAATAAATATTTCTCTACTTAGGACAGTATTGCTTTCCTGATGAAAGAAAAACTACTTACTTTTTACCAGCTGTCTCTACGCTTTGATGAGTATGTTAATTAAGTTTCTGTCCAGAATTTAGTATACCCAAATAGTGACGATTTTATGCAAGACAGCTCATATAGTATCAGTAAATTCTTTGTTTGTAACTCCTCTTTTTGTTTCCTACATGATTTAAATGCAAATGTATAAAATAATAATACATCTATGTTAATGTATACACAATGTCTAAAGGTATAATTGCGACAATAATAACATAAAGATGGGAAGCGTTGTACAATAGGAGCAGAGTCTGTATGTTACTGAAGCTAAATTGGTATTAATTCAAATGAGATGGCTATAAATTTAGTATGTTAATTGTAGTTTTCATGGTAACCACTAAGAAAATATTTCATAAATATATACAAAAAGAAATGAGAGAAGAACCAAAGTGGTGTATTTTGTATATCGCTGGTGAGAATGTAAAATAGTTCTCCAATGTGGAAAACAGTGCTTCAAAAAGTTAAACAGAATTACCTAACAAGTCCTCTCCTAGGTATTTGTGTACTCAAGTGAATTGAAAGCAAGTACTCAAACAAATACACGTATTTCCATGTTCATAGCAGCACTATTCACAATAACCAAATGTGCAGACATATCAAATGTGTAGACAGATCAAATGTGTATCCGTGGATGAATGGAATAACGTAGGTACATACAATGGAAATTTATTCAGCCATAAAAAAGTATTGGTACAATACATGCCACAGCACAGGTGAACCTCAGAAACATTGTGCTAAATGAAAGAAGCCAGACACAAAAGGTCACACTTATTGTAGAATTCTGGTTACGTGAAAAATTTAGAATAGCCATATCCATAGAGATAAAAAGCAGATCGGTGGTTGCCAGGGGCCAGTGAGTGAGGGGAATGTTAGGTACTTGCCGAATGGCTACAGAGTTTCCTTTGGGATGATGAAAAGGTCCTGAAACTTGATGAAGATGGTGGTTGTACAACATTGTGAATATATTAAATATCACTTAATTGTTCATTTTAAGATGATTAATTTTAGTGTTGCAGAACCTGGACCGGATCCTGGCGGAAAAACCAAGCGGCACTCAAGACAAGGAGGTTTGGAGATTTATTAATCACTGGTGGGCTCAGAGGAGATCCTTCTCCAAAGGTCTGAGCCCAGAGCACAAGCAGGGAGGGTAATTTATACCCTCCCTACATGTGCATACTTGGTATTTTGGCGCCCGGGGGAAACGGGGTAGGAAAGAAGAACCGGAAGGGCTTTGAGACAGGGACTGGAGTTCCCTTGCCAGTTGGGTCGGTCAGCTTAATGGACAGTTTTTTCCTTATCATTAGGGCATGTAAATCTCACCTCGATGAAAATGAAAAATCCTTGGAATGTCAGAGCAGCCCCCACATAGGGGGCTACAACGAGCATAATCATAATTCTTGACGTGCAGAGAAGGAACTTGTGCTACTTTTTAAAGTACCAAGTTTTACTGTCTCTTTTACAATTTGCAGAGCAAAGGACACATCTGTTTGAATATTTACAGAAAACTCAGCAATTTCCAGATTTTTCTCAGTATTTTTAGGGAGGAAGTTTCGGATTTTCATCTTCACCATCTGTTTTCCTCTGGGTGCCATATACTGTGGTTGGTGGGGTATTTTGTATTGTCACGTTAGGGTTCGTGTTTGATCCACAGCCACTTTCTGCCTCTGTCATCAGTCCCATCTGCTGATGTCCACTCTCCGATGCCAGAACTGCAAGAGATCTGTCATCCTCCTCATCTAAAACACCGAACCCCTTCAAATCCCCTGAGTCTTCCTCAAACTATTCCTTTCATGGACTCTGGAGTCACTAGATGTTCAAACTCTGCCTTGTCCCCAGACAACTAACTGTACTGCGGGAAATTTGGGGACACAAGGAACCTGGGACAGTCAGAATTTCTACACAATTACACCGTCCTTGTAGCCATTTCTACTGTGAGCCCGCAGATGGTATCATATTGGGCTCTTGGAGTTCCAGATGGAGAGTGGGGAGTAAATAATGTTTGTGATCCTGTCTCAGCATGTCGGGAACTCTTTGGCTCTACTTAGCAGCATCCCTTTCTCCGAGACCTCCATCAATTACTGTTTCTCTGTTCTACCAGTTCTCTCTTCTTTTCCACTGACCTGCATTCCTAGAAGTAGGAAAGACCAACTCGCATCACTGTGGTTCTTCCAAACCTGTTGTTCATTGCTTTAGGTCTCACCTCCTAGTGTTCAAAACAGAGCTTCTGGAACTCAATAAACATTTTTTTCAAGCAGCGAACTCTTACCGTCAAAAGCTTTGGGTATCAAGAATATTACATTAGAGTTCAGAAAGTCTTTAGAAATGCAGCTAACTTTTTGTTTTGTGCAAAAATGCTGTCTTTGTTGCATTTTGATTTCAGGTTAAGGTGGGCTAAATTATTTAAATGAACTTTTCCACTAAAAATAACTCAAAACATAGGATAAAATTGATAAAACATCACTTTAAAAACACTAAAGAACAAGTAAGGTGATTGAAAAAATTCCAGGCCAAGGTTTACTGTAAAGTGAGCACCCAGGGAGCTTAGCCCTGCCTTACTGCCTTCTCAACCCTGAGAGATTTTGTGCTTCATTTGGGGAATTAGATTCTCTGGCTTAAGTTGAGGGAGTGAGGAAAGGGGTGGGTACAAAAGTCAGGACTCAAGGTCTGCCTAGGAAGGGGAGTCTGTGACACGAAAGGGCTACATTCTTAGTTTTAGAGAAAAACCAGAACTAAACTTGTTCCCAGAGGATGCAGGAAAATCGCCATGAGGCCAGGCAAAATGGGAGAAAAAAGGGAAAGAAAACAATCAATTATATATGGCTGTAAACAGCCCTACTATAGATTTGCTAAGGCAAAAAAGCATTACCATTACGAGAGATAGAGTTAGTTCATAAAAATAAAGGATTCATTTCATTAGGAAGATTAAATAATACCCTAGCCTCAACACACACACACATACACACACAGTGGCAAAATATTCAAAATTACAATGACTAGCAGATTAGCCCCACAGTCATTGTGGGAGATTTTAACATACTCCTCTGTTGGTAACAATCACACAAAAAAATCAGTCGGGATATTGAACACCATGAACAAGTATGGCCTAATAGTTAATGTGTGTATGTGTGCTTGTAAATCACTTCACTGAGCAACTGCACAGTAGACATTATTTTCGTTATCATAGAATATTCACAAATATTGATCATAAGTCGATGTACTTAATTGTTACACTAACAAAAAGGAAGGAGGTGATTATCATAATAGGATGTTTTGTGCTGGTCTCAGCCTATCAATAGTGATACTGGATGTAGTTTTGGAATGTAGGTGAGGTTTGGTGGGGTGAAGTTGGGGAAAAGAAGGCCAAGAAGGAATTCTTGAGAAGTCTTTGGTACAAAAAGGTGGTTTTATTAAAACACTGGGACAGGACCCAGGGGCAGAAAGAGCTGCTGCCCCGGGTGTGAGTAGTGGCTGAATAAGTACTTGGGAGTTGGAGGAGGTAAGGAAAGGAGAAGTTTTCAAAAGAACTTTCATATGCTAAAGAGGACCTACAGAATTCTGGAGGCCTTGCCATTGTCAAGTTAAGTTTGTTTTGTTAAGGTTGTTAACTCTAGTAAGTTATTAACATTAAGACAGTTGGAAGCTTCCTAGAGGAACGTTATACTCTGCCTGCCTCAAGTATTTGTCAACAATCCTGCAGATTATAAGGACATTTAATTTTATCTACATTTCTCTCTGGAAGGTAGGTTATTGATAAGAATGCTGTTTTCTTGTGAATTACTGAGACACTTGTAAACTGAGGGAGACTCAGGTCTTGCAGGACTGTGATCTCTATCAGTTAACAATTTGTTTTCCCTTCCCTTGGGAGCGGGGGAGGGGGGGTGGCAGTTGTGGGGTGTCAGCTTATGCTTTGTCCTCAGCTGGCCTTCCGCTCCCTCATCAGTGCTCTAAGCTAGGAATGCCTGGGGGCTCTCACTTGGGCATGTACTACTTGTGAGTCCCCAGAGATACTTCCCCAGTGTGTAGCTGGACCAGCACTTGTGGTTCTCACTCTGATTCCAAGGTGCATCTCAGAAACAATCATCAGGGAACTTTGCAGAAATAGGGTTTATTACTCCCATGTTGTGGAGTGTACACAGCGAGGCCATACTGTGAGGTTGCAGGGCGGATGAGGGAGCGCAGGCCTGAGCTTCTGCCTGAACTGGGCTGAGAATGGGATGTCTAGGTTTCTACAGGTACACTCTTTATTGGTACACCCCCCTTTTGAAAATTAACATATAATGTATTATTTGTTTCAGGGGTACAGGTCTGTGATTCAGCAGTCTTACGCAACAAACAGCACTCACCATAGCACATACCCTCCCCAGTGTCCATCACCCAGCCACCCCATCCCTCCCACCCCCCTCCCCTCCAGCAACCCTGAGTTTGTTTCCTGAGATACTGTTTGTCTCCCTCTGTGGTTTTGTCTCCTTTCATTTTTAACTCTCTTCCCCTACGATCCTCTGCCTTCTTTCTTAAATTTCACATATCAGTGAGATCGTATGATAATTGTCTTTCTCTGGCCGACTTATTTAGCTTAGCCTAATACCCTCTAGTTCCATCTACATTGTTGCAATTGGCAAGAGTTCATTTTTTGTGGCTATGTGATATTCCATTGTAAATATACATACCACACCTTGTTTATTCATTAATGTGTCGATGGATATTTGGGCTCTTTCCACAGTTTGGCTTTTGTGAACATTGCTACTATAAACATTGGGGTGCACATGCTCCCTTGGATCACAACATTTCTATCTTTAGGGTAAATACCCAGTAGTGTGATTGCTGGGTCATAGGGTAGCTCTATTTTCAACTTTTTGAGGAAACTCCATCCTGTTTTCCAGAGTGGCTGCACCAGCTTGCATTCCCACCAACAGTGTAGGAGGGCTCCCCTTTCTCTGCATCCTCGCCAACATCTGTCATTTCTTGATTTGTCAATTTTAGCCATTCTGACTGGTGTGAGGTGGTATGTCATTGTGGTTTTGATTTGTATTTCCCTGATACCGAGTGATGTTGAATACTTTTCAGGTGTCTCTTGGCCATTTTGATGTCTTTGAAGAAATGTCTGTTTATGTCTTCTGCCCATTTCTTGACTGGATTATTCGTTCTTTGGGTGTTGAGTTTGATAAGTTCTTTATAGATTTTGGATACTAGCCCTTTATCTTATATGTCATTTTCAAATATCTTCTCTCATTCTGTGGGTTGTCTTTTGGTTTTGTTGATTGTTTCCTTTGCTGGGCAAAAGCTTTTGATCTTGATGAAATGCCAATAGTTCATTTTTGCTTTTTTTCCCCTTGCCTTTAGCAGTATGTTTAAGAAGTTGATGCGGCTGACGTCAAAGAGATTTCTGCCTGTGTTCTCTTCAAGGATTTTGATGGATTCCTGTCTCACATTGAGGTCTTCCATCCATTTTGAGTCATTTTTGTGTGTGGTGTAAGGAAATGGCCTGTCCAGTTTGATTCTTCTGTATGTGGCTGTCCAATTTTCCCAACCTCATTTGTGGAAGAGACTGTCTTTTTTCCATTGGCTATTCGTTCCTGCTTTGTCAAAGATTAGTTGATCGTAGAGTTGAGGGTCCAT
Source organism: Procyon lotor (assembly GCA_028646535.1). Classification (NCBI taxonomy): domain Eukaryota; kingdom Metazoa; phylum Chordata; class Mammalia; order Carnivora; family Procyonidae; genus Procyon; species Procyon lotor. The sequence goes on from CM053612.1 coordinate 76,961,544, forward strand.
TTCTTAGTTCTCTATTCTGTTCCATTGATCTGTGTGTCTGTTTTTGTGCCAGTACCACACTGTCTTGATAATTATGCCTTAGTAATAGAGCTTGAAGTCTAAACTCTCACTCTTTTTAGATGATATGATACTTTATGTGGAAAACTCAAAAGATTCCACCCCAAAACTGCTAGAACTCATACAGGAATTCAGTAAAGTGACAGGATATAAAGTCAATGCACAGAAATCAGTTGCATATCTATACACCAACAATGAGGCAGGAGAAAAATTAAGGAGTCGATCCCATTTACAATTGCACCCATACCTAGGAATAAATCTAACCAAAGAGGCAAAAATCTGTACTCAGAAAACTATAAGGTAGGCATGAAAGAAATGGAGGAAGACAAAGAAATGGAAAAACGTTCCATGCTCCTGGACTGGAAGAACAAATATTGTGAAAATGTCTATGCTACCTAAAGCAATCTACACATTTAAGGCAATCCCTATCAAAATACCATCAGCTTTTTTCCACAGAACTGGAAGAAATAATCCTAAAATTTCTATGGAACCAGAAAAGACTCTGAATTGCCAGAGGAATGTTGAAAAAGAAAAACAAAGCTGGTGGCATCACAATACCAGACTTCAAGCTCTATTATTGGTACACATTTTACAACTGAGAGCGGGAGTTAAAAAGTGGGAAGAGAAAAGGGGAACCAACACAAAATGTCAGTTATCTAAATCTAAGGCTTTCTAACAGGGGAAATTCCTGAGTAGAGTTGCCTGGCTCTCCATCTAGTTGCCTAGCTGCTTAGCAGACAAAGTGTTTACTTGGGATGGATGACTTTGAAGTGGATGCCTCAGCAATCAAAAGCTTAATGTCAGGCATTTACATTACAATCAAGAAAACTAATTGTCAGGCATTTACCCTGCACAGAATAAGCTTTACTCTGGTATGGGAGGGGCAGGAGGTTGTGCTGGGTAAGGAAATGGAATGAATACACAGGTATTCACTTTTCAGTTTTCTATTAAACTATGCATTTATGTTTTATGGACTTTCTGTGCACTACATTTCATAATAAAGTTGATTAAAAAAGATCAATACTTTATTTTCTTCTCAAATAATGCAAGGAATTTAACCCACTTTAATTTATCCCACTTCAATTTACAAATTATCATTGCCATGCATTTAATTCTACATATAAATCTAAACATTATTAATATTTTAATGTAGTCAATGTACATTTACCTACGTATTTACTGTTTTTTGGTCTTATTCCCTTCTTTCATCTGAGACTGTCCATCTGGAATCTTTTTTTTTTTCCCCTGAAGCGGTGTATCTGTAGTCTGAATGTTCTAGCAATTTCTGATTCTTGACTAGATGTTTACATTTTGATCATGTATTACACAGTACATGTATGTTTTATGTACTTTTCTATATGGAATACAGTAATAAAATTCAGAGAAGGTCAAAAATAATAACCTTAGATTTTGTTTTAAATATTTTTTGGATATACTAGCTTAATCTCATCCCACTGTTGGCGAAATATATGTGGAGGCCACTTTTAGGCAGCAGGTTTGAGCAATGGAATGTAGCAAGGGCCCGGAGCGACCCTCTGGCTGAATACAGACAGGCCCATTGGGTAACCCACCTCAAAATAGCTATAGGCCCTAACTAGCTTTAACCAGGCACAGTTACCAACAAAGGGAAAACTACATATGTCCCCATACCTCCTCACCTTCCCCCTTTACAAACAGCCCCCTCCCACAGCCTCCTTGCAGACAGCCTCTCCTCTGCTGTCCTGGCCCCTGCTCCCTTGCCATATATTCAGTAAACTTCTATCTCCTTTGTTCTGCCTCAGGTGAATTCTTGTCACTGCCTGCACCACGTTGTTCCACTGAATCTTCACCCCACAGTTTGGGGGTCCCCGTCTGATCGGGAGAGACGCCACATTTAGACACTACATATAACACATATTTCACTGTTGTCTCCACTCCCCTCCCCGTATGTAATTTGTCTAACAATAATATATTTTTAAAATAAATAATGGTGCTTTCCTTAGAAACCACAAAATCCAAAGAGACTTGCAGAGTTGGTCAAGTTAGTGTGATATATTTTTAAGGGTCATGGATTTGGAATATGAAGTTTTAAGGTTCAGATCTGGATGTTGTCTTTTTTGTAGCTGCCTCAATTTACCAAAATTCCTTAACTTATCTAAATTTCTAATAATTCATCTTTAAAATGGAGGATGTAGGGGCATCTGGGTGGCTCAGTCGGTTAAGTGTCTGCCTTCAGCTCAGATCATGATCTCAGGGCCCTGGGATAGAGCCCAGTGTAGTCCTCTTTTTCAATAAGAAGTCTGCATCTCCCTCTCCTTCTATCCCTTCCTTCCTTCCCCCACTCCTACTTGAGTTCTCTCTCAAATAAATAAATAAAATCTTTAAAAAATGTAAAATGGAGGACATAGTACCATTTTTGCCCATTTCATGGAAATGTTGAGAAGCACTAATGAAACAAAACATATGAATTGGTTTTATAAAATGGTTAAATAGCATATGACTTTAAACTAGTATTATTTATGTCAATATGGAGAAGAAAAATAAATAGTAAATGTTCTGTGTAAACTGAAGATGAGGCCATATTTAGATATGTGGTAAGGCATTATGGTATAATGAAAATGGTAGGATTGGGGGGTCAGATATCATAAATTGTAATAACTTACATTTCTGTTCCACTGCCTGCTAGCTCTAGAATCTTTTCCAAGTCAACTTTTCAGAGTCTCTGTTTCCTCATCTGTAAAATGCGATAATGATGTTTTATTGATGCCTCATGTATTGTGAAGATCCAATAGGACATTTTGTCTATAGCGCTTGGGGCACAGTAAGTGAACCATCTGTGTTAGTCTCTACAGTGCAAATTCAGTACAAAGAATGATGAGAAGAGAATGTGATTATGGGGGCGCCTGGGTGGCTCAGTGGGTTAAAGCCTCTGCCTTCAGCTCAGGTCATGATCTCAGGGTCCTGGGATCAAGCCCCGCTTTGCATCTGGCTCTCTGCTCAGCGGGGAGCCTGCTTCCCCCCCCCTCTGCCTGCCTCTCTGCGTACTTGTGATCTCTCTCTGTCAGATAAATAAATAAAATCTTAAAAAAAAAAGAATGTGATTATGGTGTTGACAGAAAATCATCTATTTAAACTGTTAAGAACAGATACTACACTTGATCTTAGTTAGCCAGAAGGCCAAGAAGTGATGAAAATGGTCTATTTTGATAGGATTCTTCCCTTGATGTGAGAAGGAACTGATAAAACTAAGTTTCAAAGTAATACAGTTGTAAACTCCAGAGGTCATTGGGCACCTTTTTTTTTTTTTTAACTCTCCTTTGGGCATACCTCTGGCATTTTCTGAAATTTGGCAAATCAGCTTGGCCTGAGGTTTATTTCCTCTGGTTGCCACTGGCTGCTGTTGACTTCAAGGTATTCAGCGTCTTCTACAGAGAAAGCTGAAGATAACAGAGCACCTTTCTGTTTTCACTACTAGTGAGGTCCACATCCTTCCCTTCATTCCCATACACAACACCCTTATCTGGCAATAGAAAAAGATGCCAATGTCCTATAGTGACTGGAGGGATCATACAGGAACACTGTGGGCCTGGATTCACACGCTGGCCTTGAGTGAACGCAAAGCACTATCTTTCAGCTTCCCATTTCAATGAAATGTTGAACTTTTATACATGGTTCAGGCATAGAGAACATAATACGATAATGCTGTAAGTCGGTGTTTATAAAACTTGAATGCAGGGGCACCTGGGTGGCTCAGTCGTTAAGCGTCTCCGGCTCAGGTCATGATCCCAGGGTCCTGGGATCGAGCCCCACATCGGGCTCCCTGCTTGGCAGGAAGCCTGCTTCTCCCGCTACCATTCCCTCTGCTTGTGTTCCCTCTCTCGCTGTGTTTCTCTCTGTCAAATAAACAAAATCTTTAAAAAAAAAAAAAAAAAACTTGAATGCACATATGATTCCTATAGGGATCTTGTAGAAATGCAGAGTTTGATTCTGCAACAACATCGAGGTGCTCTTCTCTGAGTGTTTGTCCCCTCCCCCACAATTCATTTGTTGAAATCTAATCTTCAGGGTGGGCCTTTGGGAGATGATGAAATAATGAAGGCAGAACCCTCGTTAATAGGATTAGTGCCCTTATAAAGACTCCCCAGAGAGCTTGAATGCTCCTTCTGCAATGTGAGGATACAAGGAAAATCAGCAGCCTCAAGAAAGGGTTCTCACCCAACCATCCTGGCACTGTGATCTCATACTGCCAGCCTCTAGAATGGTGAGCAATAAATTTCTGTTGCTTATAAGCCATCCAATCCCCGGCATTTTGTTATAGCAGCCTGAAAGACATAAAACATGGGGTTAATTAAGTCTAGAAGAAATAAGGATTGATATTTTGAATGCTCTATTAAACAAGGAAACACTTTTCTTTAATTCTCCTCACTTTTCTCCTTTGTTTTTCCAAGGGGACCCCCAGGAAAATGGAAATTCGAGGAAAGTGAGTCAGATCAATAGTGGCAAAAGGGTCTGTGTGTTGTGGAAGCCTGTAAAATACAGAACATGCCCCTAGCTCTCGGACAGCACAGGTTACGGGGATGCAGCATCGAGAAGAGTCTGGGGAAGACAGAAGATTTGTACTTGGGCTCCCAGCGGAAAAAGGGTGAGGAGGAGCAGTGTTAGCAGGGATCCCTTACTTCCAGGAGGCAGGCTGCTGCACTCAAGGATCTGAGGGATCTGAGTGCAGAACCTGTTTTGAGACTCAGAGATCCAGAGCCTGCTTCCACCTCACAGCCTTCTGGGAGTACCTTCCCAACTCTGCACTCACTTCACCTCTCATTCCCATCAGAAGAAGATTGTCTATGAAAGCAAACACAATACCTACAGATTTCTTCACTGCTTTTATACTCTGCTTAGTTTTTCAACCACTCCCCATCTACCTTTCATCGCTGGCCCCCTTTCCAAGAAGCAAACCGATAAATTGCTGTATAAAAAAGACATCCAGGATGTAGATAAAGAAAGACTTTCTTTTTTCAAAGAGTTATTGCAAGAGGAAGAAAGGGTCTATTACAATATGGGAGAGGATGGGGCGCCTGGGTGGCTCAGTGGGTTAAAGTCTCTGCCTTCGGCTCAGGTCATCATCTCAGGGTCCTGGGATGGAGGGGAGCCTGCTTCTCCTCTCTCTCCGCCTGCCTCTCTGCCTACTTCTGATCTCTCTCTCTGTGTCAAATAAATAAATAAATAAAATCTTAAAAAAAAAAAAGAATATGGGAGAGATCAGAATATGAGCTGAGGTGGGTCAAATGTCAAGAGTCTGGGGAAAGGAAAGAAGCTTAATCTAAGTTTGACTGGCAAGCATATTACTCCTATGGATCAGTAGGAACAAGTAGGTCACCTAATTGTTCATGAGATAATGGGAATTTGAAGGGTCTGTGTCTGGTTTTGTCTTAGGTAAGTAAGGGAAGCATCTGTGAAGCTCATCTAAGTCATATGGGGAAGGACGAGTCTTTGTAATAAGCCATTCTCTGAATGGAGGTGGGGATGCTTTTGTTTAACTATCGCTGTTTTCCAGGAGCACAGGGTTCCCATAAAATCCAAAACTGCCAAAACCACAATCCAAACAAACAGAAAGAGTGCGGGTATTTCTTTGTTTCTTCTCCCGCTGAGCTACTCAAAGGCTGGCTGAGTGAGAGGGAGAGGAGCTGGGAGGCTCCCCAGCTGGAAGGAGCGTCCCCTCGGGGGGGTGTGTGTGTGGGGGGACGGCAGCGCCCCTGTAATGAGAGAGAAGAGCCCCGTGCCACCCCAGGCCGCGGAGAAAGGGGCCAGTCGGAACCAGGGCCCGGACGGGAGACGAGATCCGGGGTTGCTGACAGGAGCGGGGGAGGAGCACGTCTGGAGCCTGGAGCGGAAGGTGTCCCGAGGACACAGGTGTGGCACAGGAGACCAGGTAGGCGACCGCTCTGCGGTCCGTGACGGTGACTTTCTGCGCAGGTAACCGCGGGCCTGGCACACGCCGGACACCTCGCGCGTGTTTTCGCTTTTTAGCCCCTCCGGCGTCGTGCTTTTAAAGCAGCGTTTTGCAGGCGGGTTGACGGAGGGCGGACGAGGTGGCCTGAC
>CM053612.1:76968175-76997229 GCA_028646535.1 Procyon lotor
AAAGTAGCAAGTTCGCCAGTCGAGTTTCTCTTTATCTTTCTGTTCCCAGGGCTAGCCGCTTACTCAACCGACACCTTCTTGGTGCCATTAGCCAGGATGATCCTTATGCATAAAAAGGAAAAACCACACCAGGTCCCTGATTCAAACTGCAGGATTCTACATTTACTTTTATTCACTGTGGGATGTAATCAAGCACAATATAACAAAAGCCAGTGCCTGTTTGTCATTTCTTTGGCAGGCAAGCCCCCAGGGAATCTCATGGAAGGCCTTGTTCTGTTCAGAGATCAGACAGAGCAGGAAGCAGTGGGACTTGGGGGAGAACTCTCAGCAGATAGCCATAAGCCTGGCTTTCTGGCCAGGACACCAGTATTTAGTGATGGAAATAGCAAGAGCCCCAAATTCTATGAGGCGCCTCAGTATTTGTAGGCAGTCGTTACAGGAAGGTAGAGCCCAGGAGTAAGACAAAAGCCCAGGTGACAGCAGGACAATTAACTTGATTCTGAGCCCAGGTGTGTTAAACTTTGTTTTCCCCTAAGAGGAGGCACAATGACTCCACTTCTGTTATTCTAATGGCCTTAGAGTAGTCCTCAAATGATGGAAGAGAGAATAAGTATTGAAAATACTAATCTCACTAGTTAAAGTTAACGTTGATTTGTACTTACCATTCGCTGTAGAAGAAAGAGATCTGTTTAGAGATGAATGTGTTAATTCACGTGTCAAAAATTAATCTTTGCAAGGAGTTCCAAAGGAAAAATTTTAAATTAAAAAGCTTTCTGATGGACAAGCAAATCATTTGTGGATCAAAATAGATGCATTACAACATTTAGTAAGGACATAGATATTGAGTGAAAGAAACATCGGAGGGCTAGTGTGTATTTTACAATTTTGGTGACTAAATTCAATTTCCTGTAATAAATAACTCTAACAAATAACATAGTCTGTAAAAAAAGTATGTACAACAAGCTTTTAGTAATTATAGTTTCGAGGTTATGGAATACATTGCATTTAAAAGAAAAATAAAACTCAGAAAATGCAAACAGTACAGAAGAATTCTTTCATTTGCAGCAGACTTGCCCAAAAATCATTTTTATAATGACAAAATAAAGAATAGGTATAGATTTAGTTATCAGTATATATCTTAAGGTTTTTTTTTTTTTTTTAAAGATTTTATTTTATTTATTTGACAGAGAGAGATCACAAGTAGGCAGAAAGGCAGGCAGAGGGAGAGAGGGAAGCAGGCTCCCCACTGAGCAGAGAGCCCGATGTGGGGCTGGATCCCAGGACCCTGAGATCAGGACCCGAGCCGAAGGCAGAGGCTTTAACCCACTGAGTCACCCAGGCGCCCCATATATCTTAAGTTTTTTATATCTTGTGCCTCTATGATAATCGATGCCTATATGTTTTCCAACTTTCTGTATTATCTTTTCAATAAGGATTAATCAAGAACTCAGTATTCTGGATATTCAAAAGCACCGTGTCAAAAAAAGTTATTCCTGCTAAAATTTTCTCACTAAATACTGTTAAAATATTTGAGTTATGGTTTTATTTTAACCAAAGAGAATCAAAATGTTTGGTGCTTTAATATTTCCAATTCCACTTTACCTTCTAGGTACTATGCTTAGGTATTTTGCAAGTGTTATCTTATTTTACCTTTCCTAACCATATGAGATAAGCATTCTTATTTCTCTTGTACAGATAAGGACCTTGAGGATTAGAGAGGAGTTACTCAGCTAGCATGAGCCAGAGCAGGAACTAGACCCCAAACATCCTGCATCCAAAGTCCTCCCTTTTAGATGTAGGGGAGAGTGGCTCAAGACAGCATGAAGTCCAATAGGGACTGAAGGCCAAAGTGTAAAAGTGCATTCATTGCACAGTACATGGTCTCATTAGATACTTGTTGAATAATGTAGCAATGTCAGCTATGTGCTTTCAACCAATTCGATTCTAGCAGCCTCGGAGGTTATTTGGAGAATGTCTGATTTTGTAGGTGAAATTTTGCCTGGTGCTTCTGTGAGTTGACTTACAAACTACAGGGAACTGATGGCACCACATCTTTGAGTAGTCTGCTTTTTTTCTTTCTTTCTTTTTTTTTTTTTTTTGCAGAACTACTTCTAGAAAAAAGTTTCTACCACATGACTCATTTGGATTAGATGAATCCTTGGCAATTGAGACACTTTATATGCATCCTTTAATGATACTGCTCTTTCCAGGATAGTAATGAGTAACAAATTTACTTTAGAATGATTATGTTGCTGACAGACTACCTTGTATCATTTCTGTACATTATACCCCATTTTTAAATTGAATTTTAATGTAATATCAGAGTAATGCTTATGAACCTCTTTTTTTTTTTTTTTTTAAGATTTATTTATTCATTATTTTAGAGACAGAGCAGGCAGGGAGGAGGGACAGAGGGAGAGGAAGAAACCCAAGCAGACTCTGTGCTGAGTGTGGAGCCCATGGTGGGGGCTCAATCCCACAACCCTGAGATCACGACCTGAGCTGAAACCAAGAGTCGAACCCTCAACTGAATGTGCCACCAAGGTGCCCTGAACCTCTCTCATTTGTTTAAGGGCAAAGATGACAATTTGGGTATGACATTTGAATTATACTCTAATTTACAATATAGGCATGTCTTTAGAAGTTAATAGCTTGAAGTCTGTACAGAAAACATGAGTTCTACCCATTGGAACAACAGGAGTACTAAATGATTTTTGAGGGCCCTTCTAAACATCTATTTTGTGATTATATTCAAAGAAAGAGGAGTTATATATGAGTACTGACAATAGATCTGGGGAAGATATAGGAGGCTGGCAGTTGGGAAATTGATATTCTAATCCCAGGATTTTTATAAAAACTGAGGAATCTGGAGGACATTTTATAGCATCACTTAACCTCACTTTCCTATTTTCAGTATTAGGAGACTGGAGTAAAGCATTTGTAAGATGACATTCAGCTATAAAATTCTACAACTTGAGCACATTTAGATCTCATTGCATTCAGATGGTTTTGGATCATTTTACTTCCAAGTTTATGATTTTCAATTTCCATATCAATAACATAAAGGAAGTATAGCAATAAATAACACTTTTTTTCACAATTTTATGTGCTTACACACCTGTTCTATGAATAGAGTTTCAGACTGTATTTATATAAATATAAAAAGTAGGCAACAAATACTATAGGAAAATGAATTTATACAAAAAAATTAACTCATAGTATAAGCAAACTAGAAGAATGTAAAATATTTAGGTGTGGATACCAAGAGTCTGGGAAAGAAAGCATCTAATATAAACATGAAGAATACTCCTTCCATAATACTTAAAGAAAATAGCACATACAGTTGAGAGTTTTCATCAATATTATGGGAGGCATAACAAAATATTTCAGTGTCTCAAATAATAGCCAATGCAAACCACTTGATATTACAGTAGAGATAAAGCAGTTTCAGATTCCTGAGAAATCGCACAAATCTGAGTACACACATCTGTGAATGTCAATTTTCAGAATGCTTCCTCAACATCTTGCCATTCTGACCTACTAGCACTTCCAAGATCTCCTTTGTTCACCTTGAAAATAATCCAGGCCACTCTGGCCACAACATTATGAGATTGTCAATGGTACTTTCTTGTCCTTTCGGACTACGTATAGCATCCTTTGAATGTGAATCTCAATATGAACTTTTATATGTCTCACTTAACTCTATCAGGGACTAAGTAGGACTAGACTTTGGCTATAGAAATACATAATTAAAAATAAGATCTCACAAAAATATTCACTTAGCTAACAAATTTGTTTTGTTGATGTTGATTGAATTAACCATGTTTCTCCTTACTTTGTTCTGGATAGAATACCCTGCCTCCCCATCTTGTCTGTCTGGCAAATTCTTCTTCAGTATTCCATGCAAAATCAAATGTTACCTCTTATTGGAGGTCTCCCAAATTTCCTCAGGATCAGTTGCCTTCTTTCCTATCATTTCCTAATTGTTGTTTATCTCTCTCTCTCTCTCTTTTATTAGAGAGAGAGAGAGAGAATCTTAAGATCTTAAGCAGTCTCCGTGCCCAGTGTGTAAGCCCGACACAGGGCTTGATGTCATGACCTTGAGATCATGACCTGAGCTAAAATCAAGAGTCACATGCTTAACTGACTGAGCCACCCAGGCAACCCCCTGTCATTTCATAGCATGTTGCATATAGCTCCTTTAAAGCACTCACGTGCTGCCTTATAGTTAGTCTTGTATTTATGTGCTTTTCACTGCTCAGAATTTGATCAAGGAGTGGGCCGTCCAAGCACATCCTTGTCAAGATATGAGGGCATAATAAAATACCACTGTAAAACAATTAGAATTGGCTTGCTAGTTTATTCAGGCTTGCCCCAAACCACTTGCACAAATGATAGGACATAAACTGAGAGAGCCTGCACTCCAGAGTGGAGATTATAAATGAAGGATGAAAGGAAGAAATGAAAGAAGGAAGAAAGTGGGAGGAAGACAGGAAGGGAGGGACAAAAGATGGAAGAAAGGAAGGAAAAGAGGGAGGGAAGGAGGAGGGGAAGAGAGAGGGAAAGAGAAACCTTTTGTCAGTTTGTAATTCTCATATTTAGTGTCGTTCACGTGTGATTTCATGCTGTGGCTGCATGCCATTTTACTACCCCTGATACTGATCAGCTGGTAGTTGAGTGCAGTCCACAGCTGCAACCACGGAAATTCTGCAATCAAGTAATGCAAAAATAAAGTCTTTTATTTTTCTTTTTTTCTGGGAAGGGGTGACTTATTTTCTTACCGTCTTTAAAATATTTTAATGTATTTTTAAGATGTCTAGTTCAGAAAACTGAAATGTAAAATTGGAAAATAGAAATTGAAATGGAGAATCAGAGGTTGGAAAGCCTATGTAAAACTCTGAAATATATTGGCAGATTGGAAATCGGGGGAAAAAATTTTGAAGCACACTTTGATCAAGATTTTGCAACTATATCCATGGAAGATAATTTTAACCTTAGTGAAGATAATGCTATCCAATTATAAGTTTTAGGAATAGAAGATAATTCCAAATAAATAAAAAGGTATGCATGCAATATTAAATCTCTCATTTTAAATATAAAGATAGGACAAAGGCTTGTAGCCAAAAAATTGGCTTTACCTGCTTCCAATGAAATGATGCTAATATTTGAAGACTATAGGGTACCCATTTTTCTCAGTCCCACTCTGCTCTTGCTAGAGTGAAATATGCTTTATTTCTTTTTTCCCCAGGAGCTGAAAAAGGTAAAATGTTCAGTAAATGCTTCTTGAGTGAATGAATTGCCATTGTCTTAAATTCCTCATCTCAAAGACTAACCTGACTCATTACTTCATTGCCATTGCTATTATCATCATCATCAACTTCAAATTAATTAGATACAGTCTTCTGTAGATAAATGATTGTGATTGCTGACGTAGTGAAAATTGAAGAGCATTGTGAAAGCCCTATCTATCTAAAGTAATTCCTTGATTCTGTGTTAGCTAATTTGAAAGGTGAGACTTCTTTTAAAATTGCTTTGTATGGGTTTGGAAATATGTTCAGCCCCAGAAGCCTGGTGACCTGTTCTTTTTATGGGGTGAATGCTGTTATGGTAACACATCAGAAGAACTAAAAAGAAGAATACAATTTTGTAATTCATATATTCAGGATAAGTAAAACACTTTATAAAGTTGTAAGCATTGATTTGTATAAAAGAGGTAGACATATTTCAAAGTAATCCTGTCATCAATCTTCCCCCATAAAGTTGGTCTTCTCTGTTTCGTTGTCATATAGATCATTTTGCCATTCTACTTAGTAATCTGAGTATTCTCCCTGCAATGACTTTTGGGTTAACTCTCACATTTTCTGGCTCCATGAAATAGCCTAAACGTATTGAAACAAGGATCATGCAACATTTTTATCAGTGTTTCCTCTGTGATATGTGTATTTTTCTGGCAAGGCTGACTATGAGGATTTGGAGAAGCAATCTGTTAACTCTTCTGATTAACAATGCTCCCCCCCAGGCTTTATTCATTTCTTACTGTATTACGTCAGTTTTGATGTGAAGTTTGACAGGCCCGTCCAACTACTCTGCATGATTTACCTGAGTGGGCTGCTCCTTTTCTGTAGACAAACTCCCAGATGTTGGATTTGTTGCCAACCATGGCTAACATCAATGCTCACATCCATGATAATCCTTAGTGATTTCTGCAAGATTTAATTTAACAATGGGTGGCAATGCCAATATCCAGTGGGAAGAAAGTGGTACCTGTTAGAGAACAAAGGGGATTGTTCTCACTCAGAGGGCAGCCCTTAGTGTTACTGCCTCCCAATAGAATAATTGGTGTTACACCATTATCAGTTTATGAAAGGGTAGTAATCTTTCATCATATCACATTTCCATATTGGAATTTGATTTAAGATTATAGCTTGTTGGCCTCACAGCAACATTTCAGAATTCAGATGTGGCTGCAAAGATTGTCTCAAAGCTGGAGAGAATGTTTTGGCCTCTCAGATAGCTGAGTGTGATGTCAGGAATCTTCACATCAAAGAGCATTCCAAGCAAAGCATTTGCCCTTTTGTATCTCAACTGAGAGCCAAAGTGGAAGCTGAAACACTAACATCCAGAGTGGAGGAGTCAGGGGGCCACTTCTGCCCCCCATTGCTGCTTCTGATGGATGTCATTACTGATGTTCTACAATCACTGAAGGGCAATGGCGTGGTATGGGGCCTTGGTAGCATTTTAGTTGTATCACTCCTGTGACATCAAATAAGTCAGTTACACCTCTTGGGGCCTCAAATTCATCGTGTATAAAACATGACCTAAAAGCCCTGCCTTTTTACTTGAGTATTGTGAAGAATAAATGGAGTAATTAATTATACAAACACATTTTAGAAGCAGTAAAATGTTATAAACATATTGTTTATTGTTACCCATTTATTCATTCCCCACCCATTCAGTATTTATTGAGCATCCACCTTGTGCCTCTGGACCTTTTCTTTTGTTTCTCGGGTCATTGACAATCCCCCTCCCTCCCTGGTCCTACCCACACCTAGCACTGCCACCCCTGTACCCTGATTATCTCCAACTCATCCTTCAAGAGTCTGGTTAAATAGTACCTTTGCTTTTCCTACCCACTCATGCCCCCCTCTCCAGACAATTGATTGTTCCTCCCTCGTTTCTAATGCTCTACCAAGTGCATACCTAGGATTTCATGTTTTAGTACAGTTGGTTTTGGTCCCTTGTATTTGTAAGGTCTTTGCTCTCAGAGACTGCATTTTTGTATTTTCAATGCTGAGAGGAGGGCACTGGGAGATTGGGGATGTTTAGTGAAGGAATACCAAGCCCTATGGGGATGGGCCACTTACTGCACTGTTTCATGTTCAGGGCATGGATTGCAGGGGTGGTAGGAAAGGCTGAAGCCTTGCTTTGTGAATTACATGATTCACACCTGTCCAGACAGTCTAACAAGCTAGCCACATGGGCTACCAGTGTTCTGATTACAAGAAGAGATAATTCTTTTTAAAGGAAGCCTTAAGGAAGTGCATGAACTAAGCCTGAATCTGTTAACAGAGGAATAATTCTAACTCCAGCGTAGGATGATATTCAGATGTGTCTAAAGAGCAGCCCTTTATGAATTCAAGTCTAAGCTTGAGGGAAAAATGAAAGTAAACTCTCAGAGAGCTAATATCACTAAAACCTCTTTATGAAATAAAAGCAGAAGGCAGTGGGGTCTTGGCATTACCCAACTTGGACTGCTTGTATCCTACCTCACAGTGTGTAACCCGGAAAGGAAGAGAGCTTCTTCCTACATTTTCCATGGAGATTTGGTACCTGTGAAGACAAGTACCATGAAACATCAACAGTTGATACCCAGCAGAAGCAGCGGGGACTCCTATTCATTCATGGCTCCCAAAAGACAGGGTGAAAATACCAAGGCATGGAAGCAGGAATCACGTGGCACCAGTGCCCAGCCTAGCCTCTGCAGGGGCCTCACGTGAGAATAGGTAAGGACAGGGTGATAGTTAAGTGGCCTAGGGCTCTGCTTCTAAGCAGCCACCTGTCAGCTGCATCTTCCCCAGGCACCCCCAGCACCACTCCTCATCCCAGGTATCGCTTCCATTCCTTTTACTTTGATTTCTCCCTTTGCCAGGAAGACACTTCCAGACACCTTTGTGGCCCTCAAACTCTCTTACAGATTTTTCTTCTTCTACATCCAACTTGAGGGAGTTCCGAGTAAAGTTCTAGGAGATACTAGGATTTCATGTGGCAAGTACTCTGTCCTCTGGACCAGGGTCTGGGAACATGGGTGCCGGAGTCAGAGTGCCTAGGTTGCGGTGCGAGGGCCACAGTTTATCTGCTCTTTGAACAAATTCCTTTCTTTACATCTCAATTTTTTGGTCTATAATACGAGACCACAGATAGTACCTACTGATAGGTCTATTGGCTGGATTAACTGAGTTAGTGCAGAAATCAGTTAACAAAGTGAGCAGGACATTTGAAGTACTCTATAAAAGTTAGCTTTGTTTATTATTCACTTACCGACCCCATTTTGTGACCCACAATTATCATTTCTGACAGGCTGTGAACTCTCAGAAGGATGGGACGTAGATCTATCTTTCTTTCATCTTTATATCCCCATTACTTAACATGACACTGGGGCCTGGCTTATAATAGACGTGCAGTAAATGAGTGTTAAGATGTGTGCATGATTGAATAATCAACTGAATGAGGAATGTGGTAGGAACAGAGGGACCTTTTGTATTTGTGCAGTAGGTGCTGCCTCCAGGGATAATAAGCAGGCAGAGGAAATTATGCCACTAAAGGACAGTTGAAGGAAAGTAACTTTAAAGAGCGAATTCTGAGGTTATATTTTTGGTTCTTCAAGGGGTCATTTGCACAGCATGACTTCCTGTGATCAACGGAATCTGACCAGCCAAGAATTTGGTAGTCTTACTGTTCTTATTAAAGTTCCATCGGTTGCTTACCTTTTCACTTTTCCTTTAAAAATGATACGGGTTTTTTTTAAATTAAATAGTGACTCAATGTCTAGAGGGCAAATATTTAAAGGAGAACTGAGAGGTGAGCATATGTGTCATATATATACATATATATATATATGAAGGCAATATGCCTTTTTGAAGGATGCATAGGAGAATTCTTTTATTTGGATAAAACAATGAATATTGGTTTGAACATTTGCCTATAGCCCTCCCTGAACCTCACATCTCTTTGTTTTGTTCTGCTCCACCCGTGCATTGTTGGTCCTTCTTTACTTGAAGAGGCTAACACTGATGGTTTTGATGGAGATATGGTTTATAAGTACTATGGCAAACAGCTCAAATAGTTTAAGAGCCTCTCACCTGCAAAAGGGGAAGGTATACCACTTTTATCTCTAATTTTGGGAAATTTTTCACACTTTTGTCTTTCAATTCTGTCTCTTGTTTCAATTATAGATTATACACTGCAAGAATTCATTTAAAATTCCTGCCAAATTTATAGGTAAATTCTTGTCTTTGCCCAAATTAATTTGGGGAGATCAGTTTGCAGTCAGTTCAGCTAACTAGAATAATTGCTCTGTGATCATCACTGAGAAAGAAACATATAAACTCCTTATGATAGAATGTCCACTTTCAGCATGTATTTGAATATTTAAAGAAAGGATATTTAGTATAACCCTTAAATATTAATAACATTGAAATATCATAGGTATACTTAGTCAACCTCATGAAGCAATTTGAAACTTTAACTAGTTTTTTCTATTAGGTTAATACATTTTTAGGCCTTGGTATTATGGTTATGCATAAAAAAACTTTTCAATTGACTACTTTTAGGTTATGCAAAGCTTTAGCTTGGTACAAGTGTATTTATCGTTGTCAGTAACTCACTGTATTTCTTCTGGGTAACTCTGGTATTAAAAAGTCTAAAATGCAGGACTTCTGGGGAAGATGGTGGAGTAGGAGGATACTAAATTCACTTTGTCCTACCAATACAACTAGATAATACCCACATTAGTGCAGATAACCCAGAAAATGACCCTAAGACTGGCAGAACACATTCTCCACAGCTCCACAGCTAAACATAAAGAAAAGGCCACCTCAAAAACTATAGGAAGGGCACAGATGGGGTCAGGAATCAAACTACCCACACGGCTGTCTACAGGAGGGAGGGCCACCATGAGCAAATGGAAATGAGAGGAGCAGACACCACACTGGCCACCCCAGGCATAGGGGACATGCACTTCGAAGACGAAGACGAATTCAAATGGAAATGGAAATTGGAAATGAGCAAATGGAAATGAGAGGAGCAGACACCACACTGGCCACCCCAAATGGAAATGGAAATGAGAGGAGCAGACACCACACTGGCCACCCCAGGCATAGGGGACATGCACTTCGAAGACGAAGACGAATTCACATTAACATTTGGCTTTGAAAACCAGAAGGGCTTAACTTCTCAAGTTCTACAGTCAGTGGGGCTTAACACCTGGAACTTTACAAGTCAGCAGCTTGGCTCTGGGAGAGCCATAGGGTGAGTGGAAACTGAGTTCCCACCCTTAAAGAGAAAGCACAACAAACAGCCCTGCTTAGATACATCATAGAAAGAGCAGTTTGAAAAATACCTGGGGTATACAGGAGGGATATTTGTTTACTGATTTCAGAGCTGGAGGGGCAGGGATATTTGGGAGACTTCTCCAAGAATAAACGAGCTGTCAGGCACCATTTCCCTCCCCCAGTATAGTAAAGTATAACACCATTTACCTAAAATGTGTGTGTGGGGAGGGAGGAGTAAAGAATGAGTTCAAACTTAAGTGGCCATCAACTTAATATAGACTGCTATGCATAAGACGTTGTATATAAACCTAATGGTAATGACAAATCAAAAACCAGTAATAGATATGCAAAAATTAAAGATAAAGGAATCCAAGTGTATCACTAAAGCAAGCCAGCAAGCTGTAAGAGAGGAGAGCAAGAGAAGAAAGGAACAGACCAGAACTACAAAAACAACCAGAAAACAAGTGACAAAATGGTAATAAGTACATACCTATCAGCAATTACTTGGAATGCAAATGGACTAAATGCTCCAATCAAAAGACATAGGGTGACGGAATTGTTAAAAAAACAAGACCCATCTATAATGCTGCCTACTACAGACTCATTTCACCTAAAGACAAATGCAGACTGAAAGTGAAGACATGGGAAAGCATTTATCATGCAAATAGAAGTGGAAAGAAAGCCAGGGTAGCAGTACTTAATATCAGACAAAATAGACATTTAAGTGAAAACTGTAACTAAAGGGACAAAGAAGGACACTACATAATCATAAGGGGAAAAAAGAACAAGAAGACATAACACTTGCAAATATTTATGCATCCATTACTGGAACACCCAAATACATAAAACAGCTGTTAATAAACATAAAGGAAGTAATTGATAGTAATACAATAATAGTAAGGGACTTTAACACCCCACTTACATCAATGGATCATCCAAACAGATAATTAAGAAGGAAACAGTAGCTTTGAGTGACACATTGAACCAGATCTATATTTAGAACATTCTACCCTAAAACAGTTGAATATACGTTTTTTTCAAGTACACACAGAACATTCTCCAAAATATATCACATTAGGCCACAAAACAAGTCTCAACAAATTAAAAAAGATTGAAGTCATACCAGCATCTTTTCCAACCACAACACTATGAAACTAGAAATCAACCACAAGAAAAAATCTGGAAAGAACACAAATACAAACACTTAGCAAAAGTTAAGTGACATGCTACTAAGCAATGAATATGTCAACAAAGAAATCAAAAAGAAAATAAAAAAATTTATGGAGACAATTGAAAATGAAAACACAATGGTCCAAAATCTTCAGGATGCAGCAAAACCTGTTCTAAGAGGGAAGTTTATAGCAATACAAGTAAGCCTCTATTGTTATAAACTTGGAAGCAAGAAAAATCTCAAATAAACAACTTAACTTTACACCTAAAAGAGCTATAAAAACAAAACCCAAAACCAGTGGAAGGAAGGAAATAGTAAAGATTAGAGCAGAAATAAATGAAATAGAAACTAAAAAATAAAAAAACAGATCACTGAAACCAGGAGTTGGTTCTTTGAAAGGATCAAAAAAATTGATAAACTGTTGGCTAGACTTAAAAAAAAGAGAGAGGGTATGCAAATAAAATCAGAAATGAAAGAGGATAACAATAGACAATCTTAGAAATACAAAGGATTTAAAGAGAATATTATGAAAAATTATATGCCAACCAATTGGGCAACCTAGAAGAAATGGATAAGTTCTTAGAAACATATAACCTCCCAAAATTGGATTAGGAAGAAATAGAAAATTTGAACAGACTGATTGCCAGAAATAAAATTGAAGCAGTAATCAAAAAACTCCCAACAAACAAAAGTCCAGGACCAGATGGCTTCACAGATGAATTTTATGAAACATTTGAAGATGAGTTCATATCTATTCTTCTCAAGCTATGCCCCCAAAAAGTAGAAGAGGAAGGAAAGCTTCCAAGTCCATTCCATAAGGCCAACATTACCCTTATAAAACCAGATCAAGACAATACAAAAGAAAGAGTACTGGCCAATATGTCTGATGAGCATAGATTAAAAATCTTGAGCAAAATATTAGCAAACTGAATCCAACAGTACATTTAAGAAATCATTCACAATAAGCAACTGGGATTTACTCTTGGGATGCAAGAATAAATCAATCAATGTGAGACATCACATCAATAGGAGAAAGGATAAAAACTATATGATCATTTCAATAGATGCAGAAAAGGCATTTGACAAAGTTACAACATCCATTTAGGATAAAAAAACTTCAACAAAGCAGATATAGAGGGAACACACCTCAACATAATAAAAGCCATATATGAAAAACCCACAGCTAACATTGTACTCGATGGTGAAAAACTGAAAGCTTTTCTTTTAAAATCAGGAATAAGACAAGGATAGCGCCTCTCACCACTTTTATTCAACATAGAACTGGAAGTCCTAACAACAACAATTGGACAAGAGAAAGAATAAAAGGCATCCAAATTGGTAAGGGAGAAGTGAAACTTTCACTATTTGCAGATGACATCATACTATATATAGAAAACCCTAAAGACTCCATGAAAAAACTACTAGAACTGATAAGTGAAGTCAGTAAAGTGGCAGGATACAAAATCAATACACGGAAATCCATTGCATTTCTATACATGAATGATGAAGTAGCAGAATGAGAAATTAATCCCATTTACAGTTGGACTAAAAATAATAAAAAGCCTAGGAATAAACTTCACCAAGGAGGTTTTGAAAGACCTGCATTCTGAAAAGTTTAAAACACTGATGAAAAATTAAAGATGACACAAAAAAATGGAAAGATATTCTATGCTCATGATTTGCAAGAGCAAATATTGTTAAAATGTTCATACTACCCAAAGCAATCTAAAGATTTAATGGAATTTCTATCAAAATACCTACAGCATTTTTCACAGAACTAGAACAAATAATCCTAAAATTTGTATCAAACCACAAAAGTCCCAGAATAGCCAAGGTGACCTTGAAAAAGGAGAACAAAAGCGGAGGTATCACAATCTCAAATTTCAAGATACATTACAAAGCTTTAGAAATCAAAATAGTTTGGTACTGGCACAGAAATATACACATGGATCAATACATCAGAGTAGAGAGCCCAGAGATAAATGCACAACTATATGGTCAATTAATCCATGACAAGGAGGCAGAAATATGTAGAAAAAAGACAGTCTTTTCAACAAAATGGTGAGAAAACTGGACAGCTACATGCCAAAGAATGAAACTTGACCTCACATCCTACACAAAAATAAACTCAAAATGAATTAAAGACCTAAATGTGAGACCTGAAACCAAAAAAATCCTAGAGGAGAGTCCAGGCAGTAATTTTTCTAACATCAGCCATAGCAACATTTTTCTAGATGTGTTTCCTGAGGCAACAGAAACAAAAGCAAAAATAAACTATTGAGACTACATCAATATAAAAAGCTTCTGCACAGCAAAAGACATCATCAACAAAACAAAAAGATAACCTACTGAATGAGAGAAGAAATTTGCAAATGACATATTCAATAAAGGGTTTGTACCAAAATACATAAAGAACTTATACAATTCAACAGCAAATAACCCACAAATCATCGAATTAAAAAATGCGCGGAAGACATAAAGAGACATTTCTCCAAAGAAGACATACAGATAGTCAACAGACACATGAAACGATGGTCAGCATCACTGATCATCAGAGAAATATGAATCAGAACCATAATAAGATACCACTTTAAACTTATCAGAATGGCTAAAATTTAAAACACAGGAAACAAGAAGTGTTGGCAAGGATGTGGAGAAAAAGAAATCCTCTTGCACTGTTGGTGGGAATGCAAACTGGTCAGCCACTCTGGAAACCAGTATGAAGATTCCTCCAAAAATTAAAACTACAATTACCATATAATCCAGTAATTCCACTACTTGGTATTTACCCAAAGTATATGAAAAAAGACTAATTTAAAAAAATATATGCACTACTGTTGTTTATTGCAGCGTTCAGCCATAAAAAATAATGAAATCTTGCTGTTTGCAAAAACATGGATGGATCTAGAAGGTAAATTCTAAGTGAAATAAGTCAGAGAAAAAGAAATCCATATGATTTCACTCATATATGAAAACAAAAAAAAAGACAAGGAAAAAAAGACTCTCAAACAGAGAGAACTGGTGGTTACCAGGTGGGAAGTGGATGGGGGGATGGGTGAAATAGGTGATGGGAATTAAGAGTACACTTGTCATGATGAACACTGAGTAATATATAGAATTATTGAATCACTGTATCATACACCAGAAACTAACACTGCATGTTAATTATACTGAGTTAAAAAACAAATAAATTTTTAAAAATCCAAAACGATAGCCTATGCATAAATTTTTCTTTCTCATCTTTTTTCCCAATCCCTTACACTTAGATAAAAGCCTTCTTTTTTTCTCATTTCACACTCTTCTGCCCAGAGAATTTCCATTTAGGAAACACTATTTTGTGAATGAATATGACAACTTTAATATGCAGTGTCTCTTTTTTTGGCATGGTCTCATCTTTTTAGAGTCCATCATTATTCCAAATATAAGCTTACTTTGCTCTTGCTAAAATCCATGTTTTCAGTAAATTAACATCTTATATACTGCAAGTTTAAAATCTTATATACTGCAAGTTTAAAATCATAAGCGTGTCTTTGTAGTTCACTTCTCAAATGAAATTAATTGGCAATGAGGAGCCCATATGTCTAATTACCTGCTAAGGTTAATTGGGCTAATTATCATTTCTGTTTCCTGGGGGCAGAAAAGTAGAGTTAGCCCCTAGATTCACAGTTTTTGTTTAGTCACTGTTGCATTTTCAGAAATCTCTGCATTGCCAATTTTTACTGGCCAAGCCTATCCAAAATGTGGTATTGGTTTAACTTTTTATTATTATTTTTCAAAGCAGCTTCATTAAAGTGTAATTGACATACCGTAGACTGCATATATTTAAACTGTACAACCTGATAAATTTTGACATATATCTCCAAAAGCATCAAACACAATCCAGATCAAGAACCTATCCATCACCCAGCTCTAAAAGTTTCCTCACTCCCTTTTGTAATCCTTCCCTAGTTTCTCTACCCTACTCCTGTTGCCAGGTAACCACTGGCCTTTCTGTTAGTATATATTAGTTTGCAATTTCTACCATGTTATGTAAACGGAATCATACAGTATGCAGTTGTTTTTGCCTGGCTTATTTCACTCATTATTATTTTGAGATTTATCCATGTTGCAGAATGTATCAATAATTCATTCATTTTATGATCAAGTAGTATTCCATTATATCGATGTATGGCAATTTGTTTATGCCTTGGCCTATCAACGGAGGTGATGGATATGGTCTTTATCTTCATTGCATTGGTGATGTTTTCATGGGTGTATGATATCTCCAAACTCATCTAATTGTATGTATTAAATATGTCCAATTTTTTACATGCCAACTATATCATAGTAGAGATATTTAAAGAACATTAGAGGACATTGGGTGTGGGCTATATGGGAACTATCTTTGCAACTTTTTATTTTTTATTTATTTATTTATTTATTTTTATCTTTGCAACTTTTTAAAATAAATCTAAAACTCTTGTAATATTTAAAAATAATCCATTTTATTGTCAGTACTACTCTATTGTATCAATACAAAATACAGCAATTTGGTTATTCCTTCACCTATTGATGGAATCTGCAATTGTTTCAATTTGGGAGCTATTATAAATAAAGCTACTATAAACACTCACATACAAGTATTAATATGGATGTATGCTTTTATTCCTTTGGGGTAAATATCTAGGAATGAAACAGATATGATAGATCTTTGTTTAACTTTTAATTGCCAGTCTGTTTTCTGAAGTGATTGTAGTACATCACAGTTGTAGTTCTTGCACATACTCACTGACTTTTGGTATTATCATTTTTGAAATAAGTATTTCAGCTGTTTTTTTTTTTTTTTAAATGTAAGAGTCACGGTTTATTTTATTTTTTTTTTAAGATTTTTTATTTATTTATTTATTTGTTTGTTTATTTGACAGAGAGAGAGAGATCACAAGTAGGCAGAGAGAGATGGGGAAGCAGGCTCCCTGCTGAGCAGAGAGCCTGATGCGGGGCTCGATCCCAGGACCCTGAGATCACGACCTTAGCCGAAGGCAGAGGCTTTAACCCACTGAGCCACCCAGGCGCCCCTCAGCTGTTTTGATACATGTGTAATGTTACTCTGCTGTGGTTTTATTTTGCATTTCCAGACTAATTATTGAAGATGAAAATGTATTCCTGTGCTTATTTGCCCTCTGTATCTTCTTTACCCAGGTATCTGTGCAAATCTCTGCCCATTTGTTATTGGATTGCTTAATTTACTATCAATTACTTTTAAGAGTTATTTATATATGAGAGACACAAGCCCTGTGTCAGATATGTGACTTGCAAATAATTTCCCCCGGTCTGTAGTTTGCCTTTTATCTCCTAATGAAATATTTCACAGAGCACAAATTTTTCATTTTGATGATATACAAGTTGTCAGTTTGTTCTTTTGTAGATCATGGCTTTGGCATGATATCTAAAAAATCTTCACTGAACCCAAATTTACAATGATTTTCACGTAGAACTTTTGTAGTTTTAGGTTCTACTTTTAAGCCTATGATGCATTTTGAGTTTTTTGTGTGTATGTGTGTGTGTGTGTATAATACAAACTATGGATCAAATTCCATTTTGGGGGGGGAGAGGGGCATGTGGATATCTATTTGTGCCAACACCATGTATTGAATAGGTTTTTTTTCCTGCTACATTTCCTGCGTACCTATAGTATAAGTCATTTTTTGAAATACATGTGAGTATATTTCTAGAATCTCCATTCATTTACATTGATCTATTTGTCTACCCTTTTGCCACTCCCACTCTGTGTTGATTACCATAGCTTATATAAGTCTTTGAGTTCAGGTGGTATGGTCAGAGAACATGCTTTCCATTACCTGAATACTTGCAAATATATCAAGATTTGTTTTATGGCCTGGACTATCACCAGTCTGTGTAAATGCCCACTATGCATTTGAAAAGAATATGTATTCTGCTGTTGTTGAGTGGCATATGCTGTAAATATCAGTGAGGTCAAATTTGTTGATAGTATTGTTTTTTCTATATTTTTGCTGATTTTCTGCCAAATTTGCTTCATCAGTTATTGAAAAAGGGAAATTGAAATTGCTATCATTTTGGATTATCTAATTCTCCATGTTGTTCTGTCAGTTCTTGTACCATATACTTTGAGGCTCTATTATTAGATAGATGCATGAACATATTAAGATTGTTATGTCATTTTGATAAATTGAACCCTGTATTGTTATGAAAGCACCTTCTTTCTTCCTGGTGATATCTTTGCTCTGATATACTGTGTGATATTAATATCACTACTCAAACTTCCTTTTTTTTTTAAAAAAAAAGGTGTTATATATTTATTTTAGAAAGAGAGAGAATGGGAACTAGAACATGTGAGCAGGGAGAGGGGCTTTGGGAGAGGGAGAGAGAGAATCTTAAGCAGACTCCTTGCCGAGCAGAGAGCCCAACATGGGACTCGATATCATGACCTGATCACGACCTGAGCCAAAATCAAGAGTTTAACACTTAACTGACTGAGCCACCCAGGCGCCCCTCAAACTTACTTTTTTTTATTTTTTAAAGATTTTTATTTACTTGTTTGACAGAGAGATCACAAGCAGGCAGAGAGAGAGAGGAGGAAGCAGGCTCCCTGCTGAGCAGAGAGCCTGATGCGGGGCTTGATCCCAGGACCCTGAGATCGTGACCTGAGCCGAAGGCAGAGGCTTTAACCCACTGAGCCACTCAGGCACCCAAACTTACTTTTGACTAGTATTACCATCATATAACTTTTTTGTCTTTTACTTTTAGTCAATTTGTATCTTTAGAGTTGAAGTGTATTTCTGGTTGGCAGCATATCCTTGCATCTTGCGTTTTAATCCAAACTGACATTTTTTAGTTTTTAATCTAAATATTTAGACCATTTTTTCCCATTTTTCCATTTTTAAACATTTTTGAAACAATTATAGATTCACAGGAAGTAACAAAATAACAGAGAGAGACCCATGTACTCTTCATTCCATTTTTCCAAATTGTTACATATTTCAGAATTCAAGTTACAATCAAAAACAGGAAATTGGCATTGGTAAAATACTTTGTATAATTCTGTCATTTTATGACCTGTATAGAACTGTGTAACCACCACCACAGAAGGATTTCATCAAGGCAAAGATAATGTTTCCCTTAAAATTGCACCTACCATGCCAATATTCTTAACCACTACCAACTACTAACATGTTCTTCATCTCTGTAATTTTACCATTTTGAGAGTGTTTCATAAATGGAATAATAACGTCAGTGACCTTTTGAGACTGACTTTTGTCATTCTGCATAATAACCTTGAGATCCATGTAAGCTGTTGCGTGTATCAAAAGCCCATTTCTATTCATTCCTGAGTAGTACTTTATGGTCTGGATGTACCACTCACCTAGTGAGGGATATTATGGCCGTTTTGAGGTTTTGGTAATTACAGGTAAATCTTCTGTGAACAATATATAACAGGTTTTTGTATAGAGGTAAGTTGTGTGTTTGTTTTTTTTTAAGATTTTATTTATTTATTTGACAGAGAGAGAGAGCACAGGTAAACAGAGCAACAGGCAGTGGGAGAGAGAGAAGCAGGCTACCTGCTCAGCAGGGAGCCTGATGTGGGGCTCCACTCCAGGACCCTGGGATCATGACCTGAGCCTAAGGCAGCTGCTTAACCAAATGAGCCACCCAGGCGCCCCTAGAGGTAAGTTTTAATTTTTCTGGAATAAATGCCCAAGGGTGTAAATGCTGGGTTGTATGAGTTGTATGCTTAGATTTTTAAAGGCACAGCCAAACAGTTTTTCAGAGTGGTTGTAACATTCTGTATCCCAGCAGTGTATGAGAAATCCTCTTCCTGCATTCCCTTGCTAGCATTTAGTATTGTCGCTATATTTTATTTTTGTTGTCCTGATAGGTATGTTGTAATATCTCATTATGGACTTAATTTGCATTTCCCTGGAGTGTAGTGATGTTAAACATCTTTTTGCATGCTCATCTACCATCTGTATATCTTTTTCAGTAAAAAGGCTTTTCATGGTTTTTGTCTACTTTCTAATTGGATTGTTGCTTTGTTTATAATGTTGAGATTTGAGAAACTTTTAGACACTCTAGATGTGTGTCTTTTGTCAGATACATGGTTTGCAAATACTTTCTTCCAATATGCTGCTTGTCTTTTTATCCTTTCAGCAGGATCTTTCACAAAGCTGAAGTTTTTCATTTTTATGAAGCCCAAATCATCAATTTTATCTTTTATAAATGATGATTTTCGTTGTAGGTCTAAGAATTTTTTCCTACTCATAGATTCTGAAGATTTTTTTCCTATGCTTTGTTTTCTTTTTTTTTTTTTTTAAGATTTATTTATTTATTTGACAGAGAGAGAGAGAGATTATAAGTAGGCAGAGAGGCAGGCAGAGAGAGAGAGGGAGAAGCAGGCTCCCCGCTGAGCAGAGAGCTTGTTTCGGGACTTGATCCTAGGACCCTGAGATCATGACCTGAGCCTAAGGCAGAGGCTTAACCACTGAGCCACCCAGGTGCCTCTATGCTTTTGTTTTTTAAAAATTTTATAGTTTTGTGTTTTACTTTTAAGTTTGCACTCCATTTGAGTTAATGTTTGAATAAACTGTGAGATTTAGGTCAAGGTTTTTGGTTTATTTACCTATGTCTATTAAGTTGCTCAAGCACCACTGAAAAGATTATCTTTCTTTAATTAACTTGCTTCTGCAACTTTAACTTTGTCAAAAATTATTTGGTTACACATATGTGGGCTATTTCTAGGTTCTCTGTTCTGTTCCTCTATTTACCTATGTATTTATCCCAGGATATAGTTCAACTTGATATGTGTATCATGAGTGCTTAAAAAGAATGTACATTTTACTGTTATTTCTATAAATGTCAATTAGATCCTATTAGTTCATATACTATTGAGTTAATATATCATTGAGTTATTCTATATCCTTGTTGATTTTCTGTCTAGTTATTCAAACAATTATTAAAATAAGGTTATGAAAGTGTCCAATAAATTAAGGAAGTGTTTACTCATTCTTTCAGTTCTGTCTGCTTTTGATTTACCTGTTTTGCAGCTTTTATTTTCTTGTTTGGCACAATACATTTAAGATTTCCTTTAGGACTGTCTTACCGTTTTATTATCATGTCATATTCCTCTCTCATAACTTTCTTTGCTGTACAGTCTAATTTGTTTAATATTAATATAGGAGTGTCTTAACTAGTATGTGCCTCGCGTATCCTTTTCCACCCTTTTACTTTCAACCTATTTTTTTGTTGTTGTTTTTTTGGGGGGGGGTTTGTTTCTTAGTATAGTCAACAAATAATGATATACTAGTTTCAGGTTTACGACTTAGTGGTTTGACAAGCTTATGCAACATGCTATGTTCACCACAAGTCTAGCTACCATCTGTCCCATTGCATCACTCTTACAGTATTATTGACTATACTTATGCTGTGCCTTTTATTCCCATGACTTATTCATTCCGTAAGTGAAAGCCTGTATCCCCACTCCCCTTCACCCATTTTGCCCAACCTCCTACCTGCTTCCCCTCTGGCAACCACTAGTTTATTCTCTATTTATAGATAATTCATCCATCAATCTCTATTTATAGAGAATTCATCCATTCAACTTATCCATTCATCTATTTATAGAGAATAAACTGATTCTGATCATATAATAAGTCTGATTCTACTTTTTGCTTTTTTATTCATTTTTTTAGATTCCATTTATTATGGAAAAATATGGCATTTTGAATCATAAGGCATTTGTCTTTCTCAGTGTGATTTATTTCACTTAGCATAGTACCCTCTAGGTCCATCCATGTTGTCTCAAATAGCATGATCTCATCCTTTTTAATGGTCATGTAATATTCTGTTGTGTACATACACCACATTTTTCCTTATCCATTCATCTACTGATGGACACTTAGGTTTTATCCATGTCTGGGCTACTGTAAATAATTCTGCAATAAACATAGGGGTGTAGATATCTTTTGGAGTTAGTGTTTTTGTTTTCCCTGGGTAAATACATAATAGTGGAATTATTGGATCATACGATATTGCTATTTTTAACTTTTTGAAGAAACTTCATACTGTTTTCCACAGTGGCTGTACCAATTTATATACCTTTCTACCAACTGTGTGCAAGGGTTCCTTTTTCTCCATATCCTCACCAACACTTGTTGTTTCTTGTCTACTTGATTTTAGCCATTCTAACAAGCATAAGGGGCTGTCTCACTGTGGTTCTGATTAGCATTTCCCCAATAATGAGTGATGTGGAGCATCTTTTCATGTGTCTGTTGCCCATCTGCATGTCTTCTTTGGAAAAATATCTGTTCAGGTGTTCTGCCCATTTTTTAATTGGATTGTTTGTTTTTTTGTGTGTAGAGTTTACATTATTGTATTTGAAGTGAGCTTCTTACACACATAGTATACATGGCTCATGGTTTGTTTGGTTTTTTTTACTCACTGCTGATTGCTATATTTTATTTGGTGTATTTGGGCAATATACATTTGATGTATTTAGACCAACTACTTGATGTAGGTATGAATATGTTAAGGCCTAAGGCTGCCATTTTATTTGTGTGTGTATATGTGTGATTTTTTTTGTTTTGTTTTTCTTTGTTTCTGTTTACTTTTATTTTTGCCTCTCTATGAGATACTTGAACATTTTTATGAGTTTAACTTGATATGTACATTATTTTTTAATGTATGCCATTGTATAGACTTTTTAGTATTTTCTATTCATTTTATATACATAACATCACAGTCTTTTGGTGTCAACATTTTACCAGCTTGAGTGAACTATAGAAACATCATTTCCCTTTATATTTTCTTGTTTTTAATAACTGTCTTAAATATTTGCTTTAGATTCATTAGTAATCACATAAGACATTATGTTAAGTTTTGTTTAAACTGGTAATCATGGTTTACAAAACTAAAAAAAAAAGTCTATTGTATTTACTTATAATTTTTATCTTTCTATTATTCTTTTGTCCTAATGTTGCCAGTTTTCTGTTTTAATTTCCTTTCTGTTTAGAGGACTTCCTTAGCCATTATTTTAGGGTATTCTGCTGGCAAAGCAAAACAAAACAAAACTAAACACCTAAAAACCGAAACAAAACCAAACCTGTTCATTTTGCTTAGTCTGAAAATGTCTTCATTTCCCTCCATTTTTATTAGGTATTTTCACTGGGTATAGGACGTGGGGTTAATAGTTCTCTTTCAGACTTGAAGAATGTTTTGCCACTTCTTTCTAGCCTCAGTGGTTTCTGATAAGAAATATGATATCATTATTCTTTTCTGTAAAAAATATCTTTGGAATTTTGATAGGGTTTGCCTTGAATCTATAGATTGCTTTAGGTGATATTGTTATATTGACAATATTGAGTCTTTCAATTGATGAGTGTGAGAGTTCTTTCCATTTGATAGTGTCTTATCTAAGTTCTTTCATCAATGTTTTGTAGTCTTCAGTATATAAATCTTTGATCTCCTTAGTTACATTTATTCCTAAGTATTTTATTCTTTTTGGTGCTATTTCAAATGGGAATGTTTTCCTAATTTCCTTTCATTTTCAGTGTCTAGACATGTAACTGATTTTTGTATGTAAATTTTGTATCCTTCAGTGTTACTGAATTTTTTCAATAGTTCTACCCGCTTTTTTTTTTTAATGGTGCCTTTGGAGTTTTCTTTCTTTCTTTCTTTCTTTCTTTCTTTCTTTCTTTCTTTCTTCCTTCCTTCCTTCCTTCCTTCCTTCCTTCCTTCCTTCTTTCTTTCTTTTAAAAGTCTTTTATTTATTTATTTGACACAGAGAGAGAGATCACAAGTAGGCAGAGAGGCAGGCAGAGAGAGAGGGGGAAGCAGGTTCCCTGCTGAGCAGAGAGCCCGATGCCGGGCTCAATCCCAGGACCCTGAGATCATGACCTGAGCCAAAGGCAGAGGCTTTAACCCACTGAGCCACCCAGGCTCCCAACCCTTTGGGGTTTTCTATGTATAATATCATGTCATCTGCAAACAAAGATAATTTTATTTCTCCCTTTCTGATTTGTATGACTTTTTTTTTTATTTTCTACTTGTTCTGGCTATGACTTTTAGTACCGTGTTGAATAGAAATAGCAAGAGTGGGCATCCTTATCTTGTTTCTGATCTTACAGGGAAAGCTTTAAGTTTTTCACCATTTAGTATGATGATAGCTATGGGCTTTTCATACTTGGCCTTTATTAGGTGGAGGTATTTTCCTTCTAAGTTTGTTTCAAGGTTTTATGATGAAAGTGTGTTGAATTTTGTCAGATACTTTCTCTGGATCTATTAAGATGATCATGTGATTTTTATCTTTCATTTTATTGATGTAGTGTATCACAAATTTGTTTTCATATATATTTTTTAAAGCTTTATTTATTTATTTTAGAAAGAGAGAAAGCAAGTGAGTGTGTATGAATGGGAGGAAGGGAAGAGGGAGATGGAGACAAGCAGACTCCCTGCTGAGGGGAGAGCCCGATGTGGGGCTCGATCCCAGGACCCTGAGATCATGACCTGAGCTAAAATCAAGAGCCTGATACTTAACTGACTGAGCCACCCATTGACTGAGTCACCCAGCCACTCTTTGATTTTCATATGTTGAAGCATCCTTGCATCCCACAGATAGATCCCCTTGGTCATGGTGTATGATCCTTTTAATGTGCTGTTGAATTTGATTTACTAGTATTTTGGTGATGATTTTTTGCATGTGTATCTATAAGGGATATTGGCCAGTAGTTTTCTTTTCTTGTCGTGTCTTTGTTTGATTTTAATATTAGGGTAATGCTGACTTCATAAAATAAGGCCCTTCAATTTTGTGAAAGAGTTTGAGAAAGATTGTTGTTAATTCATTAAATCTTTGTCAGAAGTTGCCAGTGAAATAATTTGGTGACTTTTCTGGAATGTAATGCTTTCCTGTAATGTAAATTTACACAGAAAGATCCTCTGCAATCTAAATTCAGATCGTGTATTTTGGTAAACTTTAAAAATTGCTTAAATTGTAAGTAAAACACTATGTTTTGTTGAGGGGCAGTTTCAAGATAAATGGGAGTCTTTTAAAGGTGATGAAATCCAAGCATTCAAAAAAAAAAATACTAATGTCAATAAAACCAATAACAGCATGTCATTTTATCTTGGCTGTGCCTGGACGGTTCCTTTCCATTTCTGAGTTTGATTCTCTATCCTTTGGGTTGAATCTCTACTTTTCTTCTTAAAACTGATTTTTCTGACTAAGAGAGCCAAGGCTATATATTGCCATTTTCAATCAAAAATCTTTACTGAAATCAAACAGGAATTTATTTCATTGGTGACTTAAAGTTGTTTGAATAGCCCAAATGGCAAAATACCTGTCAGCAGATATTAATAATCAAAGTGCTATAAATAAAATGCATTAGAGATGATAAAATATGGATTAAAACCTGGATGCTAACGATTAGAGCATATACTTCAAGTCGAAAGGGAAGCACTTTGAATTTTTTATCATAGTGTCACTTCAGCTTATCTACTCATCTGAGAAGATAAATCACCATGTAGCAATGTACACTGGAAAGACAATTAATATTGCCAAGTGTCAATCTTTGAATCAGAAATAAAATAATTATAACAATAATAATAATAACATCTGAGTAATTTTGGAAACATTAGAAGGAAGATTTCTAAGGTTTTCACATCTTTCCATGCCTTAAATCCATGCCTTGCTTCTGCTTTCAAGTAACTTTAATTATTTCTCATACATCCATCAAGTACCCCAATGGTGAAAGAACTAAAGGGGAAGAAAAAGAAATTTTACTGGTAATTTAGGTACTTGAGAGTGGATATTATTTCTTAGGGGATACAGAAAAAGGAAACTGTTATTTTCCATAATTTTCCTTTAAACATATTCAGCTTGGGTTTTTTTCCAACCAGAGAAACTAAACCAAATCTGAAAAACATCAGCAATTCATCTCCGTTGCTGAAAATTATCTAGGCTTCCTCCTTCAAAACCTGAAGCTATAAGAGTTATTACAACTACTGAAATTTCTGGTGGAAAGTATTTATTGATCATCACAGTTTGAGAAAGTTCATAGAATGTTCATATCTGTAAGAATGTGATTTTCTTTAAAAAGGAAAAAAAAAAACCTGACAACAGTGACTTAAATATACAGCAGAGGAGGGGGCAGGTAGCCTGGGCAATAGAATGCCATCAGGAAATCATGGTTCTTTCTGTCTTCCCACCCCATCATTCTACCCTCATGTATCAGACTGGAAGAAAGGGAATGAACTTTCTCCACCTAAAGTTTTTCTTTTTCTTCTCCTTCTCCTTCTTCTTGTTTTTTTTTTTTTTTTTGGAAAGACTACTACATAAATCTCACTAATGACTAAAACTAGCTCTCTTTTCGCCACCCTAGCTATATGAGAGGCTGAACCAGTGACTAATTTAGCTTTCTAGTCTCTTTAGTAAAGGAAGGTAAGGAGAAGGGGTTTTAAATAGCTTCTGAGTAGCCAGTGCACAATATCTGCAGCCCTGTGTTCGTTCACCTGTTAGAGCAAGTTCAAAGCACTTTGAATGAACTGAAACAACTAATCAAACCCGAATATTTTCATAACTGAGAGTAAGTTTAGCCGAAAGAAGCAAATAGACTCGTTGTTTTGCCACCTGAAGAAATACCTTGAGAAGGACTAGTTCCTTTGGGAAAATTACACAACAGCAAAATCTTTAGAATGTGCTGTGTGATCATGACCAGGAAGAGATTTTTTTTTTAAGATTTTATTTATTTGAGAGAGAGAGTGTGAGCATGAGCAGGTGTAGGGGGGCAGAGGGAGACAGAGAAGTAGGCTCCCCCTGAGCAGGAAGCCCCATGTGGGGTTCAATCTCAGGACCCCAGGATCACAACCTGAGCCTAAGGCAGACGCGTTAGGCTGTCTAAACACTGAGCCACCCAGGCGCCCCCAAGCAGAGATTCTTATAGTTTTTTGCTGTACTTGTAAAGTAGGGCATTCTCTGGCTTAATGCCCAGTTTCTGTCAGGCTATATATTGAAGCAATTTGTACAATAAGAAAGTGTTATTTTTGTTTCTTAACTCACTGACGGTGTAGACCATGTCCTATAACGCCACTATTAGTAACGAACCAAAGATAGTTCATCTGGAACATGGAGGTCATTTAAGACTCTCTGCCCTAGACAATTAGAGTGTGATTCTGTGAAATGGATTCTTCACACTTTCAGAATATGGGTACTTGGGGAAGAAAGGCCTAGTTTTAAGGTCATTCATTACTTTAGAAATGAAATAAAAAATAAATTCAAGCAGCAGTTTTCTGATGCCCCAGAGTTTACTTTATTCTATTTTTTTTTTCCCCAAAGAACTATTTTGTTTTATTTTGTTTTGTTTTCCTTTCAATTTTGCCTGCTGACTATGTCAGGATATGATATGCTGGCCTTGTGGCTCCCATTATGTTATATGGTCTTACCCAACAGAAGGTTTGCATTGCTGGGTTGTACTTCCCCTTGGATATGTCAAATCTGTGATGTTAATTTATTCTTTGTCAGTCATTACTTAAAGAGCTTATATGTCCAAGGTACTTATATATACCACCCCCCATCCCCACCACACGGACACTGACACATGGGTGGAAATCAAAGAGAGTGAGTTATTAGAAAGCATTTGAAATAGTATTTTCATAAATTGGCTTTTCTAACATGTTTGATGAATTCTGATGTTTCATCTTCTTTGAAACCAACCCAGAAACTTAAGAGTGAAGAGAGGACAGCTCTTCCTAATAAACAGAATTCTAATTAAAAATTGGCTAAGGAATGATGGAAATAGAAAATAATCCACTTTTGGGTAAATCAGAAAATCATTATTGGATGTCAAAATTAATAGGACAAAGTATGATAATAAACAGGATATTTGCCTAGTCTCAAAGTATCTCCACACAAGATACATATTAATAAAAAGGGATAAATGGTAACTTCACAGTTAAGGGACCTGACAGACACCACCTTAATGAAGGGATCAAGGTTAACATTACCAGTAACCAGACATACTCTTTTCTTGCCTCTCCTCATATTGACAGGAAGCACTGAGAAGGTCCAGCATCCCATCTGACATCCTCATGGCTCTTGGCAGCCTTCCCTCTGAACTCTTGGGTTCCTTCACTTCTGCTGAGATGACCTCTAAGCTCCTGTACTTTATTGGTCTACCTAGTCTCAAGACCATTTCTCCAGGAAATTTCTAGGTGCATCCTTTGTTCAGAAGGCTGAGTTAGTATAAGGGGGAATATAAAAAGAATAATACATATTGTTGAACTGCCACAAGTTCAGGGCTTGGCCAACGATGCATAAATATGAGCACATAAATATATGACAAATGTTAACTAAGTTCTGTAATATAGGTAGAAGCAATATCATCAGCACTGGTGAGCTGGGCCTGGACAAAATGAGCACTAGCTAGTATATTTAGAATCCTGCATCTTTCACTTTCTCAGGAGAATACGCACGTAAGAACTATTACAACACAAGAGAGTATAAAAGGAGAGAAAGCAGAAAGTTCTGCCTGTCCATGCCCCTGTTCAATTCTCATTCTGGTATTATGTTGAATGTTTCCCCCCTTTTATTTCCCTTCAATCATTTTCTCCTCTAAATTGTCCTTGTGTTATCTCTCTCCACTTCTCAAAACCATCTTTCCTATTTTTTTGCTTTCAACATATTCATAATTATTTCTTGTAGATATTGATAATAAGGGGAAGCTATGCACATATGGGGGCAGGATTATATGGGAAATCTCTGTACCTTCCACTCAATTTTAGTCTAAACCTAAAACTGTTCTAAAAAATAAAGTGTAATAAAAATTTAGATAATTTCTTAGGTATAGTGATATACATGACCTCATGTATATCATGACTATATAGGCATAACCATGATGATTATTTTATCTTTAGAATTATTAATCACTGACAAGTTTATATGTGTTCGTGTATGCGTTGTAATCTGTTTTCCTATGGGTCCATAAAAATTAAATTACCATCTGTGAGACTGATTTAATATTTTCTTGACTGAAGGCCAAAGCATCAGTGGGAAGGATCTTTGAAGTACCTTCTAACCTTGCGTCTTCTTCCCTTTCAAGGCGTTTTGGCAAAGCATTACTTTGCCCCCACACAATGACAGTGAATATCGGTATCACTTATCATCGATTAGTAGACTATTTCTTGAGATCCTGCGTATCAATTATATTTTACTGATAGTATTAGAAAATTAAGGATGAAAGAAAGTCATTCAGATGTCTAGACAGTGTGTTACAGAGGTTAGGGTGCCATTTCCCTGGGAGAATGTGAATTAAAGATGACCAAGGAGTATG
>CM053612.1:76997729-77013472 GCA_028646535.1 Procyon lotor
AAAAAAAAAATAAATAAAATTTAAAAAAAATAATTCTATCACATTTTTGTCAGGAGAACTATAAGTTTCTGTACCTTGGGTCTTATTACCTTCATAATGTATCTTGATTGGCATTTGCTTAGTTTTAGCCTGAATTTATGATAGTTCTTGACAGAGAAGGAAATGTCTCATACCTAACAAAAGGAAAACGATGTCTGTGTCTGTGACATTTAGAAGGTAATTTAGTGGTATGTTAAGATTTTCATGGGTAGATGCAGGCTCGTTCCCATTAATTTGAAATGGAAAGTTATGTCATGTGTTCTTAAAAAAGGAATTAGCCTTAGATCTTGACCGAGGCTATATTCCATATATTATTCCAATGCCCAGATCATTTAGGAATCGTCATTTTACTTCATAAATGGACACCAGTGCCTCTTCTCTCAATCGGTGCTTTCTAATTTTATTATTTATTAATTTTTGCCCTCCCTTCCTTCTAATTTGCATGCTTTCCACAAATATGGAACTTCTTTGAAATTAAAAACGGAAGGCATTTCAATTATCTTGATTGTTGTGATGATATCACAAGCGTTTGCATATGTCCAAACCCATCAAACCGTACATATTAAATATGTTTGGCTTTTGTATATCAATAAAGCTGTTAAAAACAAACAAAACGGAAAATGATGAAAATCATACATAAAGGCTGTGATGTCACTGGAAATAGTTTTAAAACTGAATCTAGGATGAGGAAGAAACAGAGATGTAACATACAAGATTTCTTTAAGAACCACATTAAGATCAATAAGAAAAGCTGAGTACTCTCAGGTCTTGGAACTATACTGTCTTAAATTTGCTACAAGGATCAGAACAAGCATTTTCACCTGGGACCATCATTCAGCTATGTTCTCATGTGCTGGAGCAGAGCTAAGGTCATTGGGCAGGGGAATTGGAATTGTTGACCCAACTGCACCCAGCTATGCTCTAAATGAAATTCTACAACAATAAGAAGAATATAAATACCCTGCTCAGTGCCCCACAAACTTTAAAAATTATCTCATTAGCTAAAAATGTCTGAATACTCCCTTTAATACATTTTCATTTATATATACACTTACATGCATGCACATATAATAAAGCATATAAAACATAAAAATTCATACAGAAATGTACAAGAATGAGATAAAAACTTAATATAAATAGAGTTTTATTATTTTCCTTCTGCATTCCTGTAGATCTTTAGTAATCTCTACTTTGGATACCATTACTCTATTTCTGAGGCCATAATGGTTAGGATCAGATGGAAGGAGCTAACAAAGGCTAACTCCGTCCTTTTTAGACAAAACTGAATTTTAAAATTTTAAGGAAATTATTTTATTAATATTCCAAGGATCAAAAATATAGCACAAAATTAACTTCCTAATACCAATACTTACTATAGTCTACTCCTAGACCTCTGAATTTTCATTTTTATTTTCATTCTGCTTTAGATTGCTCTTAATTAATATTTCCCATAGTATGGGGGCGCCTGGGGGCCTCAGTCGGTTAAGCGTCTGACTGTTGGTTTCAGCTCAGGTCATGATCTCAGGGTCGTGAGATTGAGCCCCATGTTGTGCCCCATGCTCAGCCAGGAGTGGGCTTGAGATTACGTCTCCCTCTCCTTCTGCCCTCCCCTCGATCATGCTCACTCGCTCTCTTTCTCTCTCTAAAATAAATGAATAAATCTTTTTAAAACATATTTCTCTTAGTATGAAAACAAACTGATGTTTGCCCAATCTTGGTAAAGAGCTAGAGATTATTTTTATTGATAGATAAGGAGAGAGTTTTGATGATATTATCATATATAGTAGAAGTTCTTGACTAGAACCTCACCATCAGATTGTCGGCAAATTAAGAGGGGCTGACTGATGCTTGTCATATGTAGGTGAATCACTAATCTTCAAGTCATAAATATTTAGCTATAAATGTTTAAACGTCTTCATCTGTAAGACATTTTCACAGCCAGTTTCTTAACTTTTACACCAGAATCTTGTCTTCCAATATTCTCTGACATTTGTTTCAAAGGAAGTTAAAATCACATGATTCAATACAACAAAAGCATGATTCTTTGATTTTTTTTTTTGCTTTGTTACTGTTTTACTGCAATTTCAGTTGCAGAAAGTGGAATTACTAACACACTTAGGATACGGCACTTTTATTTGTCTACTTCAGCATTTTCCTTTTCTTTGCCTACTTTAAGCCCCAAACCCCTTTTCCATTTTCTCCCGTAAATATATATTCACTCCACTTTGTTTGACATCTTGGATATACTTATAAAATACAGAGCAGTGATTTGTGCTTGCATGTGTTTGCTTTTGTAAATAATGTAGCATCTAGCTTTATTTCTTCTTAAAAAATTAACCAGTTTTCCCCAAACTAAGCAGTTTGTCACTAAATCACTGGTTCTCAAGATTTTGGGTCTCAGCAAGCCTTTATACCTTTCAATTGATGAAACTAAAATCATTTGTCTATGTGGGTTATATCTATCAATATTTTTACTATTGGGGCGACTGGGTGGCTCAGTCAGTTAAGCCTCTGCTTTTGGCTCAGGTCGTGATTTTGGGATCCTCGGATCAAGCCCCACGTTGGGCTCTACACTCAGCGGGAAGTCTGCTTCTCTCCCTTCCCCTCCCCTCCACTCATGCTGTTTTTCTTTCTCTCTCTCTCACTCACTCTCTCAAATAAAATCTTTTTTTTAAAAATTTATATTATTATAACTTAAAACTGAAAAATAATTATTAATTTGTAATTGATTTAGAAACACTTCTGAGCTTACAGACCTTTCAAAGGAGCATCAGAGACCCTTAATGTTTCTGTGGACCACTTGTATTTCACCTTTTGCCACACATGTCTGGTTCTAAGCTCTCCTTTCTATTCCATTGATCTATTTATTTCTTGCCCTTTGGTTGTATAAATGAGATGAGAGAAATTATAAATTATGTAAAAGGTATGACAGCATACCAGAATTGAGCCCTGCGTTTCAGAAATTTTATATGACCATTTGTGATTTACCTGTCACCTCTAGAAATCAGTTCATTCACCTGTAAATCAGGAGACAAAGAAGATATTTCATTAATATCTTCCTGCCCTCTCATTATTTTATATAAACAAAGTCCAGCACCAGCCAACATCACAACTCACTGAACTCTGAGCAAAAAATTCATCTTGCCTTCCACCCACCAGATAACGTTTCCATACGAATATTAACTTATTTTCATCTTTAGTGTTAATTTGCAGAGATAAGTATTCTGAGGATTAAATAAATTAAGACATGTAAAACACTTAGAACAGGAGCTACAAAATAAACCACACACAGAAAGACAAATACTGTATGATCTCACTTATATGTAAAAATCGAAATCATAGACTTAGAGAGTAGCATGGTGGCTGCCAGTGGTTGGGGGTGTGGAGGAAGTGAGGAGATGTTGGTCAAAGGGTATATCAACTTCCATTTATAAAATGAGTAAGTTCTGGGGATCTAATAATGTACAGCATGGTGATTATGGTTAATCGCACTGTACTGTATACCTGAAATCTGCTAAGAGAGCAGAGCTTAAGTCTTCTCACCACACACAAACAAGATGGTAACAATGTGACATGATGGATACACATAATTATGAGTTAGAAAAACTCACCACTGCCACCTGTTAAATATTTGGGAAAACTCCAGTGTTTTCCTCCTATGGGCCTTTCTCCTTTACTTTTGTCAGCAGCTAGCCCCCAAGACCTGACCTTTACTGCCCACCTGTTTATACTCACTGACCTTTGCCCCACCTTTTTCCTTAAGCTCTTCTTTCCAGTTTATCTCCTAACTCAGGAAGATGTAAAGTGAAACTGCCCCCTTGTGCAATAGCGACTGCTGTGACAAGACCTCCAGCCGGCCCAGACCACCCAGACCAGTTAGAGCTTAACCCCTGACTCATGCCTGTGCAGACAGACTATGGAGTGACCTCTAGAATGACCCACAGTCACCTTTATCCCATTCTAATACTAAAATCTCCACCCAAGGAGGAGTCTCAGCCTCATTTACTTAACATACGATGTATGTCTAAGCATGTTTCCTTAAGGCATATGTGTGACCTTCTGCCTGCCTCTACATATGTTGACAAGGCTTCCCTATCTAAATATTCATCCTAACCCTAAATAAAAGGAACCCATCCACGCTTACTCGGGGAGTCATGGTTTGGAAGCCATTTTTTGCAGTCTCCTTACTAGCTACAAATAGTTTTCTTTGTGCAACCTGGTGTAGTTTTTGACTCGCCAAGTAGTGACCTGATGTTGGCTTACACTTTCACACTACTACCACATTCACACAGAACTGTTCACTTCTGACACTTTCACTCACCAACTGTGAGGATTTTCCCCACAACAAGCAATTCTTTACAATTCCAGCTGAGTGTCTTGCTGATGATGCAGGCTAGCTGGGACCAAGGACCCAGGAGGGGTCCCCTGGGGACCAGTCTTGGCTTCATACAGGATAGAAGTCAAGCATGAGCCAAGAGGAAGAGAGAGCAGAGTTTATTAAAGGTATGGAGAGAGTATCGGTACAGACAGAGCATCTGGGATACTATGAAAGGAAAGAAGAGTGCATCTTTCTTTTCTTGGAACCTGGGGTTTTTATTGAGGATGATGGTCTAGAGGTGGCCTTCTTAGTAATCCAGGAAAAAAGACGAGTGTTTAAGTGTCCTCCATAAGTCATTTAAGCCTGGAACCAGGGGTCTTGATGAGTCAGGGGTCTTGCAAAAAGGTCATGATGACCCCACCGGATCACTCCTTACGTGTTATCTATGAGGCTAGAAGACTCCAAGGAAATCCTTGACCTTTACAAGGGGGACATACATTATCTGTTCTATAAGGCATGTGTAAGACAGGGGTGTAGGTCCTAACAAAAATAGTAGCAGAAAAAGCAGCAAAAAAGCAGTTTTTCATGGGGTCTCTTTAGTTTCTCCGTCTCGCTATAGTTTACTCATTCTGACACAGACCCGTAACAGTGCCCTCCATCAGATCCAATCACAAGTACAGTGCTTCTGACCCATGCTTCTGATGCACTGACTATAGATCTGAGGTTCCTCAGACTCCCTCCTTGGATTTGATTAATTTGTTAGAATGGCTCATAGAACTCAGGGTAACTGTTGACTTCCTGTTTACCATTTCCTGTAAAAGGTTGTGAGAGGGGCTGAGGAGGAACATTCAGATGGAAGAGATAAGTGAGGGCAGGGACTCTCTGGGTACGCCATTCTCCCCAACCTCCATGTGTTCACCAACCTGGCAGCTCTCCTAACCCTTGCCTATTGGGTTTCTATGAAGGCTTCGATACAGAGGAATAATTGATTAAATCATGGGCCGCTGTCGATTGATTCAACCTCTAGCTCCTCTGCCCTCCCAGAGATCTGTGTGAAGGGCTGGGGGTGGCAGGGACTAAGAATTCTAACCTTCTAACCACAGCCTTGGTTCCCCTGGCAACCAGTTCTTGTCCTTAGGTTTACCCAAGGGCTTTCCACTAGCCAGGTCATTAGCATAAGAAAAGATACCTTTATTACTCTGACCTCGGGGAAATTCCAAGGATTTGGGAAGCTCTGTGCCAGGGGCAAGGTGGAGGACCAAATAGGTATTTCTTATTACAAATCACAGCATCACAATTAATTTGATTGTGGCGATCATTTCACAATGTGTATGTACAGGAAATCATCACATTGTACAAAAAAACCACATCACATTGTACAACCTAAATATACACAATTTTTCTCTATCCCATTTGTCATATCTCAATGAGGTTGGAAAAAAATAATAAAATAATGTAAAATAAAAAGAACTGTAGCTGGCACATGCTATGCTCTCAGTAGATATGAGATATTGTGTTTGTTGTGATCAATAATGTCACTGTAATCACATCATTTGGAAACATCTGTTTAGGTGGGACAAATTAGAAGGTCCAGCTCATGAACCTCACTGTTGTGGAGTTGTGGGGTGCAATGGTCAAGAAAGAATTCTCAAGACGTTGTATTTAGTAAGTTTATTTAAGTAGCATGGGGACAGGACCCGTGAGCAGAAAAAGCTGCACTTGTTGCTGTATGAAGCTGGTGGTTATACGCTTAGTTGTCTGAGGGGGAGAGGACATGCAGAGAGTATTAGTTCATAAATGTCTTCTTCAGATTTCCACTTGTAAAACTACTTTCACAAGATTTCTATAGTGCTTACCATTCAGCTCAATATTAACTATCTGGAAGATTACAGGCCATCATGAGATGCCTTAAGGATGTAGCAACCAGTACTTATTTGATACTTATTGAAACTATGCAGGCTATAGGTCTGCATATAATGGTGAACATTTTCCTGCTTCCATTCCTCAGCATCACCATTTTCTTTATATATTATATAATTCACTGATTATATATTGTCCATTTCACAATTCATACAGAGCCATATTCTCATAGATATGTATACGTTATTAAAATTAAACCTAATACATCTCTCTAAACCAAAACTATGTATTTCTATTTGTTCAATCAAGAAACAATGGTCTTTTCCTTTGAAACATTTTCTAAGAGTGTGAACTTTCTAGGAAAAAATTTCTCAATATGCAATCAGAATTCCTGAAAAAAAAATAACAAAGTTTGTAGTTACTAGTGATGTACCAATGTTAATTTCTTAGTTTTTGATGAACATACCATAGTTAGGTAAGATATTGACATTAGGGGAAACTGGGTGAAGGGTGTGTAGGAACACTGGACTATCTTTACAACTTTTCTGTAAATCTAAAATTTCAAAATAAATTTTAAAAAATTGGGGGGATGGGACGCCTGGGTGGCTCAGTCGATTAGCCTTCAGCTCGGGTCACGGTCACGGTCACGGTCACGGTCTAGGGGTCCTGGGATCGAGTCCCTCATCGGGCTCCTTGCTCAGTGAGGAGCCTGCTTCTCCCTCTACCTCTGCCTGCCTCTCTGCCTGCTTGTGCATGCTCTCTCTCTCTCTGACAAATAAATAAATAAAATCTCTAAAAAAGAAATTGAGGGGGTGCCTGGGTGGCTCAGTCGATGGAGTGATTGAGCAGCTACCTTTGGCTTGGGTCATGATCCTGCATTGAGATCCCTGATTGGCAGGCACCCTGCTTCTCCCTCTTCCTCTGATCCTCCTCCCTGCTTGCACTCTCTGTCTCAAAGAAATAAATAATATCAATAAAAAAGATTTTTTTTCTCTCTAGCCCTTGTGCCTGATATAGGTACTTAATAAGGGTTTGAGGAATAAATGGAAGTAAAAGTGAATTGTATATGTGAGTAAGTGGGATATGGAATAAATGGAAGTATATGTGAAAAGTATATGTGAATAAATGGGATATGGGAAGAATATCCCATTTGTTTATTCATACTTTTTCTTCCCTCCCCTTTTTAAGAGGTTCTCCTCACCTACACCTTCCATCTTTGAGAAGCAAGCAGAGAAGCAGTCATGGGCACTCCCAGTGGCACTCAGGATTAAGGATGGCTCACCAGGACACTCATCTCCACCAAAGTTTGATATGTTAGAGAAAGCATGGCCTTTGGAACCACACATACATGAGTCCATATTTCAGCTGAACCCTTTTTTATGACCATAACAAGGCATTTAACCTCTCTGTGTCTTAGTTGCATTACCATAAAGATAGGAATTTTATTTGCTTTGCAGAGCTGCTGTGAAAATAAGATACATAATTGGCTGGTACAGAGTCAGTAGTTAGTTTCCTTTCTCTAGGGTTTTATGTTGATTTCAGGGAGATGATCTTGTTCTTGAGGAGGAATGGCAGTTATTCATTATGATGCTGGAACAATGACCACATGGATCTTTGGAAAACTCTGGATTCCCCTACCCAGGTGTAGGAGATGGAGTGTCAGCCTCCCAGCATACCCAAGCTCTCAGTATCTGACAAGGGAAGCCAGAGGAGGCAAGGGAAAATTCGAGGGATGGCAGTGCAGCTGTACTGTGCCCTCCCAGTTCTTTTTGACCGTTTATTCCTTCATGCGTTAATCCAATACTGTATCTACTTGGGTGCCTACTCTGTCCAGGCAAGGGCAGAGGTGCTGGGATCCAACGGCAAACAGTCTTGGCCACTGCCTTCATGGAGCTTTTGGTGCAGTTTGTTGCTGGGGGTGGAAGAAGAGACTGCACAGAGTACAATAACCCCAACTGTGATTGTATGTCCGGATCGAGACCCTCCCAAAAGAACCCACAAAAGGCAGGCTGGATGCAACAGCAAGAGGATTTATTTCCAGTTAGCTGGGGCTCTCACCAGCACATAGGACGCAGCACAGTGCTAAGGCGAGAAGCCCTGCCTGTCCCCTTAGCAGCATTTTTATGCACTCGAGTAAACAAGCACATACGTCACTACACACGTAGGCAAGTTCCTTATTCTTTATATGGCAATTACCTAAATCTATGCATTTCATTGGTGCATTTGAACAACTCAGGGGCTAGGCATCACACAGGGAAGCTAAATTCCAGGAATAGTTTCACGTCCATACCCTTAGGCCTGTCTTTTTCTGGCTTAAAATGAAGCCTGTCATGGAGGAACGGTATTCTACTTAAAAACTTTACTCCACAAGATGACAAGAAGGGCTACTAATAAAAAGTGTGGGCTAAAAAAAAAAAAAAAGTGTGGGCTATGAGAAAGAATAGCAAGGGGATCTAACATAGTCTGGGGGATGAGAGGACTCCCCAGAGGAAGTGACCCTGAAACTAAGACATAACAGACAAATGGGAGTTAGCCAGGTGTTATGGGCTGAGTTGTGCCCCCTAAGAATTCAAATGTTGAAGCCCTACCCCCCCATACCTCATACTGTAACTGTATTTGGAGATAAGGCCTTTAAAGAGGTGACTAAGTTGAAAATGAAGCCCTAAGGGTGGGCCCTAAACCAATCTTTTTATTAGGACACACCCAGAGACACCAGGGAGGCATGCACACAGAGGAGACACCACGTGAGGACAGTAAAAAGGAGGCCATCTGCAATCTAAGGAGAGAGGCCTAGGAAGAAACCAAACCTGCCAACACCTTAATCCTGGACTTCTAACATACCAGCTGCCAGAAATGTGAGAAAATAAACTTCTATTGTTTAAGCCAAAAAAAATACAAACACAGAAATTCACCTACATTATAATGATCTGGGACAATGTTTTAAATACCAATTCCTGGGACTCATGTCAAACCTAATAAAATCAGAATCTCAAAAGTGGGTCTTAGGATCCCTATTTTTAGAAAGATTCTCAGGTGTTGCTTTTCTTTTTCAAAGTCTCAGAGCTATCACCCAACAACCTTTCTTAACCACATTTGTCTAAGAGAATTAAATCCTACAGAAAAATTATTTCAGCGGCTACTGAATCATTTCTCTCAAAGACAGTATATACCCAGTGCCATTCTAGACATACAGGAGCTGATTTTATCCATTACAATACTGAAGAGGAGCAGAATTTGCCACCCCAAAATGTGTCTCTTTGGTGTAAGGATAATTTTGAGTGGATTATTTTTAAGAAACTACAAACACAGGAGAAGCTCTGAAAATTGAGTAAAAGTACCCTTTTACAGGAGACATTTACATTACATAAGGGAAATCTCTATTTATAAGGTTGTCTCCCTTTCTGTACCAGGAAGAGAAGGAC
The DNA here is from genome assembly GCA_028646535.1 of Procyon lotor. Classification (NCBI taxonomy): domain Eukaryota; kingdom Metazoa; phylum Chordata; class Mammalia; order Carnivora; family Procyonidae; genus Procyon; species Procyon lotor. The sequence continues at coordinate 77,007,369 of CM053612.1, forward strand.
AACTTGAAATCTCTAGAAACTCTTTGCAATGGAGAAGATAAAGACTTAACTCTGCATAACAACTATAGTCTCCTTTTCTGTGCTTTGCCTGATAATCTCCTGTAACTGCCTCCCTGCAAGACATCTTTGTCTTTAGCTGGAGAAAGTATTTCAAGTGGTGGCTTTGGCCATTTCAGAGAGTTACTCCTGGGTCTTTCCCATGTATATAGGAAGTATACATTGTTATGCCCAGATTTTGAAATCCCAAAGACCACCAGGGAGCCAAGTCCAATGCAAAACAAAAGAGCCTTTTATTCGAGCTAGCTGGAGCTCAGGCTCCCACACTCACCACCGCAGCGGTGTGATGTAGAGAAAGAGAGCGAGTTTCGAAAAGTGCCTCAGTTTTATAGGGGCCAGTGGCCAATGAGATTGTAACACACACAAAAAGTGTGTTAGTCATGTTAGGCCACACACAGGTGGCCAACTGAATTACAATTTACCCGATGGTAGCTGTCTGAGCTAGCCTATCACTCTGGTCAGAACTGGCGCGCAAATTAGGCGGGCAAAAGGCAGGGTTTACATTCTTTGGCGGTTAGGGGTTCCGCACTCCTATTGGTGAACTCTAACTCAAGGGCGGGCTGGGCAATATTCTGACATTAGAGTTATACACAAGATGGCGGGTGTAGCACAAAACGGAGTTAGCCTTGCTCTGCTCTTTCAACATCTTATTAAACTTTGTTTTTTTCCTCTTAATCTGACTTTTTATTACAGAGGGTCTCAGCCAAGAACCTAGAAGGGTAGAGGGAATTATTATTCCCCCTCTACAATACAATGGATGCCGTGGGGCGGCAGTAAGGCCTTATTCTTTCAAGAAATCCTGGTTAAGAAAGCCTACTATAATGCAAAATACATGTTGCATTAACTGTTTTCTATAAATCACTCAAATTATAGCAATATTAGTTATCGCCAGTGTTTCTATCTCAAGTTTACAATTAACAAACAACGTGTCATTAGACAAGGCACTTGAACTGCTTTTAACCTAGTTCCTCTACTGAAATATCAGTGGAATTAACAAAAGACCATTAATAACTTTTCTGACCATTTGTAAATGGCAGAAAAATGGTACTTGTCTCAGTGTGGGTGTGGGTGCCAAGTGCAATAATAGATAATAGTGTTCAACACAAAGCCTATCACATAGTAAAAGTCTAATAATTATATATTCTTGTTGAGGTCTATTATCTATATTATACTTCTGCAAAAGATATTTGACACCTCACATATGCCCAGGAGTGAATATTACATACTAAAACCAGAAAATTCTCCCAAGAAGGAACAGTAACTAAATTTTTTTCAAGATAAATAAATGTGCAACTTCTTGTTTCCATACTTGCCGTTAGCCAAAGCTAGAAACTGAAAACTTCAAGACGATAATAGATTTCTTTATCAAGCTCAAAATTCTCTAAATGGGTTAAAATTACTCTCTTCTCACTTAAATATCACAGCACTCAAAGGGCTTTGTTCTTCAGAATAAGCACATTCACTGCTGATGTTTTGCACCTTTTTTATTTTTTGGTCCCTCTCATGGTAGAGCACATATTTTACCCTCAAGTGGGGCCTGTTTTCAGTGAAAGAAAAGAGCTCATGTTTTGTTCTTGATGTACGCCTGGGGTCTCACAGCTGCATAGAAGACAGCTTACTTCAAAGCACATCAATGGAGCTTTGAAAATTAAGTAGGAAATATTAAATAAATGTAAGCCTCCTTTTTTGTTTGTTTGGTCTACTTTGAATCTTTGGATGGTGTAGTAGTCAGGAGAAATGGAACCAAAAAGATGTGTATATGAATAGAAAGATATTATTTAAGGAACTGGATACAAATGTGGGGTGAATACTGGGTGTCCCCAATAGTATGGGGACACTGGCAAGTCCGTATCTGGGGTGTAGGCCAGCTCAAGGAAGCCAGTCTTTTTCTACTATTCAGGCCTTCAACAGAATGGAGGAGAGTAATTCACATTTTGGAGAGCAATCTGCTTCCTCAAAGTTTACCTATTTAAATGTTAATTTCATCTAAAACCACCCTCCAAGTTGACACATAAAACTGAACATCACAGATACTGTGTAATAGGAAATACAATCTGCAATATCTATTTTAAAGGAATGTGCAACACAAAATTTCATAATGTAAAACTTGACACTTAATTCTTAATTCTAATTTTATTTTTGTCTTGCTTCATGATGAAGATGAAATTATATGCACATTTGAGGATATTCAGATAGAGATGAGCATTTAAAGTTACATTAAATGAGATTGCCAAAAGAATAAACATAAATTGAGTAAAGAATAGACCTGGGACCCAAGCCACATGGTTTTTCCACATTTAGAGGTTAAGGAATTCCAACCATGGTAACAGAAACAGCAACAAGTGAAGTAGTAGAACCAAATAGGACTGTCTTATGACCTGGTTGCCAAATCAGGTTTCAGGAAGGAGAGGATCACCAGTGTCAGATACTACAAGAAGAAATGGGAGTTAAGTAATGGTCACTAGATTTAACAATGGGAACATAACCAATAACCTCATAAGTGCAGTTTCTGTGGGTAGTAGAAATGAGAGAATTGTGCAACCATCCAATTCTGGGACAGTTGGTCTCCCTATCCTCATGTGGTCTTCTCAAATTTATTTTCTGGCCAGTTGGCATATAAAAAGCTTTTTGATGAAGAGGTTAATCACTCAGATTAGAAACACCATATACCACATCTCTCCTTGGAGAGTCAGGAAGCAAATGAGCACACTTAAATGACCTAAGAAATCCAAAAATAAACCTGTTTGCCTCCGGTTCACCTAGAAAACTTATTTCCCACAAAGCTTGTGTGTGTGTGTGTGTGTGTGTGTGTATTAGGTCCATGATTTCTGACCCATGAATCTGAGAGTCAAAAAACATAGTTATCTTTGAAATAAAATATCAATGTGGGTAGTTATTAAATAATGTTTTTAAGTTTGAGCATATTAGACCCAAACAGGATATGAATTCATGCCATAAGAATATAGATGCATACTTTATAAAATATCAAATACAATGTTTAATATATACATACATATTAGTAAAGCAGGTATAGATTGACAGCAAAACTGAGCAAAAAGTAAAGAGAACTCCCATATATGCCTTCCCCATCTCCAAATAGAGCCAACCGCACCATCAGTATCCTGCACCAGAGTGGTACATTTGTTACAATCAATAAACCAACACTGATTCATCATTACCACTCAAAGTCTATGGTTTACATTAGGGTTCACTCTTAGTGTTGGACACTACAAGTTGGACAAACATATAATAAAATGTATCCACCATTACCGTGCAGAATAGTTTACTGCCCTAAAGCCCTCTATGCCCCACATATTCATCTAAACCTTGGCAGTCACTGATTTTTTTCAGTGTTTCCATAGTTTTATCTGTTTCAGAATGTCATACAGTTGGAATCATATACTATGTAGCCTTTTTAAATTAGATTCTGGGGTTACCTGGCTGGCTCAGTCAATAGGGCATGAGACGCTTGATCTCGGGGTTGTGAGTTCAAGCCCCACATTGGGTGTGGAGCCTACTTAAAAAACTAATAATAAAATAAATATAATGGCTTCTGTCATTTAGTAATTTTCATTTAAATTTCCTCCATGTCTTTCCACGGCTTGATAGCTCATTTCTTTTTAGATCTGAATAATAGTCCATTGTCTGGATATACCACAGTTTATTTAAGCATTCACCTACTGAAAGACATCTTGATTCCTTCCAACATTTAGCAGTTATGAATAAAGCTGCTATAAACATCTATGTGCAGATTTTGTGTGAGCACGTTTTCAGCTTATTTGTGTAAATACCAAGGAATGCAATGGCTTGATAATATCATGTGTATGTTTAGTTTTATAAGAAGCTGCCAAACTGTCTTCCAGCGCCTCAACCATTTTGCATCCCTACCAGCACTGAATGCGAGTTCCTGCGGCTTCACATTCTTGCCAGCATTTGGTATTGTCAGTATTTTGGATTTCAGCCATTCTAATAGATATGTAGTGATACCTCATTGTTTTAATCCATTCCTCTGATAAAGTATAATGTTGAGCATCTTTCCATATGTTCATTTACCATATGTATCTCTTAAGGTTTTATCTTCTGTGTTTTAAAAATAAAAAGTGAAAGTAATTCAAATAACAGAAAAATGCTGAAAAAATAATGTTGAATATAAAGTTGCTTCATAAAATTAAGATTTAAAATCAATAAACAATTTTCAAATACCCATTTCTTACAATACTACGTTCAGTGTCATGAGAGAGAACATAAATAAATAAATAAATAAATAAATAAATAAATAAATAAATAAATAAATAAAACAGCTGTTGCAGATCCCCTAGGGATTACAGCTAAACAGAATATTCATTACCTTATAAATTCACCAAAGTAAAGCTTTATGGAGCCCTTGGTAAGAAAAGACCCAGTAGTAGGAAAACCAGTTTGAATCTATTTAAGTGAAGCATCCTGTCCTAGGCTATTGACTTCACGCAAGTGAATCAGTCAAACATAAAAACTTTTTAAAAACCTTTACACTTTTAAACTCGTTTCTATAAGAAATTTTCCACTCAATGTGATGAATTATCTCCACAGATGCAGCCACGATGAGATTCAACAGATGCAGCCAGGATATCTCATTTACTAACCAAAGCCTAACAGAGGGAAATTCCACAGGAATCTGTGATGAATTTGGAAATAGCAGTTAAAATACCTCAGTCCCACTTAGTTTCCATGTGGCCCTTGGGAATGGCCATGAGAAGGATGGGACTGGAAGGGGAGAAATGAGGGCCTCTGGTTCCAAAAGGAAATACTTGTCTCTATGCATAAAATAAAAGGGGGACCTACACGGATGAAATACAGGCCAGAGAGGCTGTATGACTAAGGAACTGGAACATGGACTGTTCTCCCCTTGCTCTCATCGTGTTGCCTGCTGCCGTCACGGGGCCTTCGGATCCATTCCACACTTACCCGTTCTGCTTGATTTGGTGCCTCCTTGTGAGCACAGCTTGTACATAGTTTGCTGAAAGTTGCCTAAGAGTAGCGATCGGTTCAGGAAAAGTGCAGGCGGCTGCAGGAGGAGTCAGCCGGAAGGTGGGACCAGGAGCGCTGGCGGGAAAGCCGACCTAAGACGGAGCCTCGGCTTTCCGGTGCACTGGTTTAGAAGAAATCACCTGACGTCAACACTCCTCAAAGGGAGCCGGGGAGGAGACGCCATGCTAAACAGTAAGCAATACCAAACACCTTTGAGAAATGTTCTCCCCAACAATATGCTGTGTGGGGGAATTATGCCTTTTACTGTGATGAACGGCATTGTATCTGGTGGTGGTTACTGACTGATAAGTGAAAGCCTCCGGAAGGACATTTGTCTGGTTCCCTTTGTCACTGGTTGGTATTGTTCTCTCCTATCTCAGGATGCAGCCTGTTGGAATCGTCCTTCAAAGACACGGCAGCTTCATGAAAACAATCCACTGCGCCATGTGAATGACATTTTGTCTTCCCTGGAGAATATCAGGAGAGGAATACATCGAAGAACCATTCCGCAAGACATACTCCCTACAAAAATTAAATTTGGTAACGTAATGAGCAGCTTGGGGGAAGAAGAACAGGCCTGTCAGCCTCCTCCAGTGCCCAGAATGGCAATGGCGTCCAGAATTGCTGCTGAGCGGGAAGATGAGGACAAGGTGGGGAGGAAGGGAGGGGCGGCTACTCTCCTGAAACCCTCACGAGAAAGAGACGTCTGGCTTGACAAGACTTCCTGATGGATTCTTAATGCCATTCCGGGGGACCTCCTTCGAGGCTACAGTTTCTGAGGTTATACTAGAAATCCTCTATCATTCATTTTTGGGTTGCTTGAGGGTCAAGAAGCGTAAACAGAGAGTCTAGATTAAAATCCTGCCAGACAGCAATTACTGACAGCTTGTTTCCCCAGCTAGTGTTTGAGGACTTGAGTGGTGGTGTGGGAAGAGCACAGCCCATGGGGCTGACACTGGACACTAGATCCGGTTAACTTGGACTGACTACCAGTCCTTCCCGAGACTCAACTTTCTTGTCCGTGAAGTGAGAGTACTTCC
>CM053612.1:77013972-77043988 GCA_028646535.1 Procyon lotor
TTGCTTTACCTCTCTTCTGCTGTCTTCTGCTCCCGTAGAGATCCAGAAGTGAAAAGTCTTGCTCCTCTGGCTGATTTCATGGGTGTTCAGCGTGGTCTGGCAGGTATCCAGCTCACTTTTGGGGACAGGTTGCAACAGGGTGTCCTATCTCTCTGCCATCTTGCCCCCCTCCCCTGATAGAATTATTTTTTAAAATATTTTATTTATTTATTTGACACGGAGAGAGATCACAAGCAGGCAGAGAGGCAGGCAGTGAGAGGAGGGGGAAGCAGGCTCCCTGCTGAGCAGAGAGCCTGATGTGGGGCTCCATCCCAGGACCCTGAGATCATGACCCGAGCCGAAGGCAGAGGCTTTAACCCACTGAGCCACTCATGCGCCTCAGATTTGTTATTTTTGATGGAGTGCTTCACTATGTGTAGTGACTTAATATATAATTTTGCGCAGTATATCCTGGAACATCTCTGTCCCTTCCTAAGAACTTTAGATTGTAAGTGTCTCAGGGCCAGAGAGTAGGACTTGCTAGATTTTATTTCTACAGTGCCTAGCACAGTGACTGGGGTATTACCAACAGCAGCTAAACACTTAAAAAATATTCTGGGTTAAAAAAATGTGAAGGAAAGGCAGAAAGGAGCAAAGACCATCACTATTGGAAAAATGGTCAGAGACACAAGTCCATACAAAATTAAAGCCGGATGGAGGGAAATGCTCAAATTAGTATTAATCTCCCGTAGGTTCTTTCTGGCAGAACTACAGAGCTACTGATGCATTGTCTGGTCAGAGTTCTTAAGCCTGGTTGAACATTAGGGCCACCCAAGGAGCTTATACTGACACCTAGGCACCACCACCCGGACCATTTATATCAGAATCCTGGGATTATTAGGTACCAGGTGTTGGTAGTTTTCAAAGATCCCTAGGTGAGTGGACTGTGCAGCCAGATTTGAGGACGCAGACGTCCGAAACTTTCCAGAAATGTTTTGCTGCATTTCACTCTTTTACTTTCTCATGGGTGTTCTTATCTGATGTAATTCCCCTTTCAGCAATCAGCCGTGTTGGTGTTATTTTACTCTGCTTTCAGTGATATGTCATTTTGGAAGGTCTTGTTCATCTTCATGTTCTTGTTTCAAATGCTGTCTGATTTTTCCTCATCATCTGTTTTAGAACAAGAATTTCCTGTGCTCCATCCTGTGACAGAGACACATGTTGGCACTACAAAGCAGTGATCCGAAGGGTAATAAATATGCACGACGAAAGAAAGGAAGCCATTTTCATCGGGACTCGAAAATGGTAAGTAAACCCTCCTTTTGCTTCTGATACTGGGGAAGAGGCTGTCCTGTCAAAGACCATCAGAGAATTTTTCCTGAGCCTGCAGTTAGAGAACTTGCAGATCTAAAGAGTGGAGTTCTCCCTTACACATTGTAATTTTTCTTTTACCATACAAGAATTACTTTGATTTCACTTTGCTAAATGGAGGCCTGTATAAAAATTGAAACTTCTGTGTTTGGGGAGGGTGCACAAGGCAATTCTGAGAGTGTAAGTGGATAGGTTTCAAGTAAACTCTCAGTCTCAAGTCTGGTGAGTTGCCAGATTAAAATTTCCTTTGATTATAAACAAAGTATTCCTGGACTGAATGTGAACTATAGAAAAAATAATTCTAATCCTCACAATCTCAATTCCAAAGTGAATTTTTTTGACCAATAAATACTAGATGGTATAATTTTATGTCTTTATATAGAAATGCCTTTTTTTTTCTTTTGCAGAGTTGCCTTTTTCCATCTAAGTGTTATTTGTTTAAAATTACAATTGAAAAATAACAATTATCTGAAGGCACTTGCTGTGTGTAATGGTTTCTCTCAGAGTATTTTACAGATAGGTTTTCAATCCCATGAGAACTAATGCCCCAATTTGACAACACATATTTTATGACCCTACCCTAAGTATAATGTAAAAAGAAAAACAAATTAATAATAAAAATATTATGCTTTTTTTTCCTCAGCACAACCTGACAGGAAGACCTAATGACTATAGTCAGTTGCTTGTTCTTACACCGAGAATCACGGCGTGTACAAGTACTGCCTGAAACAATGGTGCTATTGGGGTGAGCTCATAATGATTGGCATATTCTCACATGATATAATTTTTTGAAAATGGCGAACCGTTGTGCACAGTATTCCTTTGAAGAAGGCTACCTTAGGCTCTATGCTCAGAGGGTCAGAGCCTGGATTTTTCCCCGCACTGAAATTTGTATAGAGAATGTGGGAAGCTTTTGTTGCCCGACATACAATATGGATGATTCCTTCTACTAAATGCCAAGTGTGCTGAGCATTCTGGCAATAAAAATGTCATTCAGCATTTCCCAAACACTAATTCAAGGTGAGACAGATGCAGCCATTGGAAATGGCTATTGGAAATCACGGATGCAGCCTTCCCCTTTGTTTCAAATGAACAAACTCTGGTTACCTCAAGGGCAAATTAGGTTTAAAAATTGAAGAATAAAGCAGCTTAAATTTCCTGTGGTCCACTTTAAATAGAGGAAACTCTTCAACATGCAGGTTTTTCTTGCTATCTTGTTACCTTTACTTGTTTCTATCACAAGTTCCTCAATTCAGTGACATTTCGAACTTAGTATTCCTTCTTGCCCATCATGCTTCCACTTCACTCACGAGTTCCATTTCTTCCTTGGTCTACGTTCAAGTCCTGTATCTCCCACTTTTTTGCTGTGCAGTTTGGGCATCTTACTTAACCTCTTTGATCCTCAGTTTCCTCACCTACGAGATAATAGCAGTACTCATCTCAGGATTGTTAGGAAGATAAGCATGACAAAAAGGCTTCTCAGAGTACAACGCAAAAGAATAGTGCCAACAAACTTCAACTTGCCCACTCAGCAGAAAAAGCTGACATCAGAGAGATGGGTTCCATTTACGTCAGTCAAGCGGGCTGGGTGACCTGTCTCCAGTACATAGACATGAATGAGAAGATAAATTAAAAAATTATCAGAACACAGAGAGGCAGTAATATACTATGAATAGTTAATGACATGCCTCAGTTTGAGATAATCTCTAAAAGTAATAGACTTCCCAGTGGGACTTCAGTGGCTCAATTCGTTGATCAAAATAGTGTCTTCCTTGGATAGAGTTTGGATGATCATTTCCCAAGTTTGTGTCTCTTTGCTTTACGTGTCTATTGCTGACCTGCTACACCTCTAATTAACACATATGATCTTTATTGTGTGTCTTTGAATAATATTCAGAGGACTGTTATTTTTCCCCTTATGTTCAAGGAGCACTGTCTCTGTTTCTCCCTATATACTGGCTACAGGTATCATTGCTGGTGTATTTACAGGAGTAAACAGGGCTTTAATATCCTAATATTGAACCTGATTCATTTATTCATTCAACCAACCTTTAATAATCTTCTAACAATAATTCTCCTTTCCTCAGGTGATGCTTCCTGGGTGATGCTGTTGCTATTGATTTGGGAATCACGCTTTGGAAAACTGAGGCACTAAGATCTGGGGATAGGGCGGTAAGTGAAAGTGTCTCCTTATTCAAGAACCTTTCAGATGCAATCATAGTACCTGTGATTATAACACTATTATGAGATTCAGTATGGCTATTTCAAGATGAAATGGAAGCACATCACAAAGTCAGTAAGTCACTTGAGAAAACTTAGAAAAGCTTCTCTGAAGAGTTGACATTGTGTAGAGACCTGAGTATTGAGTAAGTTGGTCAAGTAAGAGGGAAAAATTGGTGGGGAGGGTACTATGGGAGACCTAAGTAGTGAGCCGGACGTTAGGGAAGGATAAAAACTTAAGAACAATATAGCTTGGGGCGCCTGGGTGGCTCAGTCGTTAAGCGTCTGCCTTCGGCCCAGGTCAGATCCCAGCGGCCTGGGATCGAGACCCGCATCGGGCTCCCTGCTCCGCGGGAAGCCTGCTTCTCCCGCTGCCATTCCCTCTGCTTGTGTCCCCTCTCTCGCTGTGTTTCTCGCTGTCAAATAAATAAAATCTTTAAAAAAAAAAAAAAAAAAAAAGAACAATATAGCTTCATGCATAATGCAATGCATATGGTAAAGGCATGCCTTTGGGAAGGACTGATTGATGTTAGACATTAAATCAAGTCCAGCAGAATTTAGGTTGGAGCAGGTGGAAAGCAAACACCAGAGTTTGTGGACAAAACAAAATTAGAGTTGCCAGGAGTTTAAAAGGAAGAAAGGCAACCAGATCAAAAGCTGATGAGGTGGGTCCAGATGAATCTGTGTGAATGGTATTTGTTAAGGTGCGTTTAGGTATTTGCTCAACACTGCTCAAAAATGACATTCTAAGGTTTTAACATGTGATGACTTCAATTGGGAATGTTTGCCTCATTGGATCTCTGGGAGGAAAAACACACTCAGGACAAAAATCCAAGCATTATGCCCATCTTTGACGTTTTGTTACCTGACAAATATAAGATTATAATTTGTTTTGGCAAACACAGAGACCACTGAATTTCTGTTTAGATACTTTGGATTAACCAGGAGACCAGTGAGAAAGAAAACAATGGTGTCATGTTGTGGATTAGAATGTATGCCAAACCAAGATAACAAAAATAAACCACCCTCTACAGTGTACCACCACCCTGGGTATTAAACAGGAACTGTAATTGTACTGAAACATGAGTCAAAAACTGGGATGGACCACAATAATTTGCTGAAGTCTGGAAATTTTTTTTGAAATGTGCACTAAAGCTGCAAATTAGAAAACCAAAAGCCAACCATTTAGTGACCCTGTTTGAACTAGAATCGAACCTGTATTTTGTTTGTGCTTACTTAAATGTACAAACATAATTTTCCAAGCTAAATCTAAAGGGATCAGACCTATATTCTGTTTGAGTCCTAGTTTTTAAATACATATATATTTTTTTTCAATGACGGAAATCTGTAGTCAATGTTAAGCTCACTTGGGTAACAACTTCTGATGTTTCAGGATCCTTACTGGAAAATTAACTCTGGCCTCTGAATGGCCTGCTGCAGGGTACTATCTTCAAAATGTAGTATGCCAGGGATGGTTCATTTTTCATGGTAATAAATAGATCAACCATCTTTGATCAACTGGTAGGCTTTAAATAAATGACTACACAGAACCAGTCAATCAGATGGATAACTCACGGTCTCTCTTCAGAAGGACTTCTTTTCCATTCAAACACAGTCGGTATCAGTTTTCATTCTGTGGTACCCTTCCCATCCATCCTAGGCCTTTATCTCTTGAAGCAATTTCCCATCTTCTTTCTCATGAGTCCAGCTTTTTATCATACCCCAGATTAGCCCAGAGTGATGGGTACAGGGTGACATCTGGTAATGGTGAAGGGGAAGGGAGGAGATAGAGAAATAAGCTGTTTTATTTTGCTAGTATACAGACTGCCAAAGGGACTCCGGAGTATCTCCTTACTTCCTGCTCCCATTTCTTACATGAAATACTCTTCTCCAATTGTTTTCTCGGCCCTTATTTCTGTAATTGAATGCCAGGAACAAATTAACCCAGCTGTTTTTCTAAATGTAGGTGAATTAGATTTCAAGGAAATGGGGAAGGGAGGGAAAGTGGGGGGAAGGAGAGAGAGATGAAGGAAGGAAGGAAAACAGAAAGGAAAGGGGAAGGGAATGGTGGATGGAAGTTGAAGGATGAAGGAAAGAAAGGATAGGTTGAAGTCCTAGAAAGTATCTTCTATATTGTGTTTTTTCCATCATCACAAAAATATAAACCTTCACAAACACTCTCAAGTGCTATATGATTTCTTTAGGGGTAAGAAGAAGGGAGAAAATTTACAAGCTAACATTCTATTTATAGAGGACCAAGGGTAAGAAAAACCTTGGTAATCGGCAACTACTGGTGGCTAAGGGAAGTGGAGAACCAGATCATTCATTGGAAATTTTTGCTGAAATAAACCAGGTATTTGTAAGGCCACTTAGAAGAGAGGGAAAGGAGGTTTAAGCAGGTTAGGGCTAAACTTCTACACTAGTGTTTCTCAAACTCTGCGTTGAATTCACTTGAGAAGCTTGCTAACATGCAGAATAAGAGTCTGTAAATCTAGGGCAGAGACTGAGATTCATCTCTAACAAGCTCCCAGATGGAATGGTGCTCATCCTGCTGCTGTGCAAACCTCCCTCGGTCTGGCAAGGTTCTGACGTTTCTTATTTGTAACCACTTGTAGGCCCCCTACCTGCTGTAGATGGGGCAGAGCTATGCCTACATTTCCGCCTTAGAATTTGAAAAATATTTTTCCAAATAGGTTTTTTTTTTCCCCCAAAAATGTAGTGTATTATTTCATACAGCGGTAGGCTTTTTGTTATTATACTTCGGGTACAATATGATGTAAATATGCTTTTGTAGAATGACCTGGGTACTGAGCCAGTTTATAAAGCACATTGGAAAAAAAAAATCCATATATGACTGGGTCATCATTGTTTTAGAATGAAGATAGGAAAACTAGTGCAGAATTTTGAGACCGTGAAGTCCAATCTCATCATATAATTTTGATTTTTTAGAATGAGCATATTTTGGGGACCCCATTATCTATGTGGATGTTTATGATGCCGATGATGGTAAAGTTAGGGACACCCAGGTTAGGACTGATGGAGTTGATGGGTTTCATGTAGATGGGAAATGAGAAAAAAAAATTCTAATTCAACATTTCTTTTAGGCCTTAAATGCAGTGGTGTAAAATCCACGGGAATTTGACCCACTATCTTTGCAGTATATTATTTTTAAGATAATAAAGAATCATTCTTGGTAGTCATTTAGTAATGTAGCCAATGACAGTGTGTTTAATACAATTATTGTTTTCTATTTCCAAAAATGTCTAGTGATCAAGAGAAAAAACACATCCACAAAATATCAGAAGTCATATAGCATTATGCGAGGGAGCCTGCTTTTTCTTCTTAACTGATTTCTGTAAAACTAACTTTATACATAGCGGCAACTTTGAGTTTCCTGAAGCACTTATGTTAAAATGTAGCAAAATATTAGTAACAAGGTTTAAATCAGGGACAGACTATCCAGGAAAAAAAAACCCCAAAACAGGAAATGAAAATGTGCCACCTGCTGCCCTTTTGCCAAAAGCCACATTTTGTTGGCTGATGTGTTTGTTTCTTGTTTTTTTTGTTTTTTAATTTACAAAGATGAAAATTCCTTTTTTTTTATTTTAAAGATGTATTTGTTTTGAGAGAGAGAGAGAGAAAGCACTTGCATGAGTAGGAGGAGGGGCAGAAGGAGAGGGAAAGAGAGACTTTAAAACAGACTCCCTGCTGAGCGGAAGCCCATGAGATGTGGGGCTCCACCCCAGGACCCTGAGTCACTACCTGAGCTGAAACCAAGAGCTGGCTGCTTCACCAATCGAGCCACCCAGGTGCCCCTAAAGATTAATATTTCTGTACCTGGTAGAACAGTCTTCTGTTTTCCAGGGCCAATCATTTTGTTTTGACTTGTTTTTAAAGCCCCCGTAAGAAACAAAACTAGGTTTTAAAACAAGGTACCATTGCTATTAAGTTTCTTTTATTTTCTATATATAGCTTAATGAAACAAAACAAAAATGTAGGGGAGTAGTTTTTTTTTTTGTTTTTTTTTTTAAGATTTTTATTTATTTATTTGACAGAGATGGTGAGAGAGAGCACAAGCAGGGGAAGCAGCCGGCAGAGGGAGAAGTAAATCCCCACTGAGCAGGGAGCCGGATGTGCAGCTCAATCCCAGGACTCTGGGATCCTGACCTGAGCTGAAGGCAGACACTTAACAAGCTGAGCCACCCAGGTGCCTGGGGAGTAGTTTTAATAAGCAAGTGCTTTGAGGATGACAGCTTTCTTTGGTACCTGCCACTTAAGTGTTAATTAGCTTTCAAATAACCTGCATAGTCAAGCACTGAGTTTTGGCATGATAGTTTCAGTCGCAGTACATAAACAAAAATTATTAAACTGTACCCCTGTTTTATGCTGTAATTTTCATAGGAAGGAAATACAAGGAAGGAGATGGTGAGATTAATTTATTGGTTTGGAGGAAATGAAGTATTGGAGGGAAGATGTTCATTTTATGTGGAGCATAAATTGACCCCTATAGGTAAAGTGACCATAATTTGTTTTCCCAGGCCATCTTGGCATATGCCCATTATCATGGCATTCTTTTCAGTTTAACATCTGTCCTGCATTTTTCACCTTTATAAGTATTACCATTAATTGATACATAAAATTAAGCTGATGAATGGGGAGCATCTCTACTATTTACTTTCAATTTTTGCCGTGTTTTCCTTGCCAGTGTATCAGATGCATATAAAGAGAGATGCAGATGAAAAGATCTCATTTCAATATACAGTTAACTCTAAAACACAACCATCAGCCATTTCTAAGACCTCTCTTGGGCTGACCATTTCAGGAAAAATATAATTAACATCTCCCTCCCTTTCAAGGACAGAATGCAGTCTTCACTGATAAAACAAAATGCATTCAAACACGAGTGATTTCTTTATGAGAATGAATGCCTCCATCAGATCTTAGAAGTAGGTAGGAATAGGGGCGCCTGGGTGCCTCAGTTGGGTAGCCATCTGCCTTCAGCTCAGGTCACGATCGATCCAGGAGTCCTGGGATGGAGCCCTGCATCAAGCTCCCTGCTCAGCAAGGAGACTGCTTCTCCCTCTGACCCTCCTCCCTCTCGTGTTCTCTCACTCTCTCTCTCTCAAATAAATAAATAAAATTAAAAAAAAAAAAAAGAAGTAGTAAGAATACTATTCAAAGCTGCTACTTAGTAGTGTACCCACTTTGTAGTATCATGACTGAGTTGTAGCCTAAGAAAGGCCTAACTCTACAAAGCCCCTGGGAGATTGGAGCAGTGGTATACATGGGAATTATAAATTAGATAGACATGAAATGTGTGTAGACTGTAAAGGCCCAGAAGTCCTGGGATAAAGTATACAGATATTTGTCTGAATTCTCTTGTTCAGTGGTGTTAATATCTATTGTAAAGTCTACAACTATTTCCTTATTTTGATATGTGTTTTTATTTGAATAAATTGTTTTAGCAACAGTGAGCTAAAAAAGTTCCTGCCTGATGAGAAACTAAGTGCTGAATTTCTGTTTCTTAGGAAAACTGGTGATGAACTTATAACTTGTACCATATGCTTGTCGAAATTTACCATCAACCATTGGGTTGTTGCAGTGTTATCATTGACCTCATGGAAACCACAGGACACAGATATGCTGAAGAAGCAGCAGTATCTAATTCAAAGTTAGTAGTTATTTTAAGAAAGATGACAGTTTAAAACTTGCAATCACAAAAGGTTCATTTGCATGTCACTCTATAAAAACTGCCTTTTCTTTTAAACCAAAGGACTGTTCGAGAGTAATTTTGTTCACCTTCATCCTCGAGGTTTCTTTTGATCACACAGGTTATTAAAGACATATATTTATATATTTATAATAAAAGTACTATAATTTTTACAGAATAAAGATACAAATAAGAGAGTGAGATGATATCTATTGACCTGTAAAAAGTACATTCATAATTATAGCCAATCAAACTGTAATATTTTATTAAGCTAGGAGATACATTTGTCAAAGAGCTTACAGATGCTTATATAAAACCGAGGTTTAATAAAAAACACGTCAGTGTTTATTCTGTCTGTTGTCCATGATCAGTCATATTTGAACTATTTTTTTCACTCAACCTATGTATTCTAAAATAGTATTGAACTCTTCTGTAAATGAATCCTCCAATTTTTTGCATTCTAGTAAAATATATTTTTCCAAAAAATTATTTTTTTTGGAAATCTTTTCATCAGAATACTTACTTAACAAAGAATCAAACAATTTTAGCTCTGAAAACTTTCAACAAAGTTGGATTGTTTAAAACAAAGCTTGCAAGCAGAAAGATGCTGAGATTTATCCTTGCCAAAATTAGGAAATAACTGGAGATTTTAACGGTAATGCAAACAGTGTACAAGGTCAATCTATCTATTTCTTTCTTTCTTTTTCTTTTTTTTAAAGATTTTATTTATTTATTTGACAGAGAGACACAGCGAGAGCGCGCACACAAGTAGGGGGAGCTGGAGAGGGAGAAGCAGGCTCCCTGCCGAGCAAAGAGCCGGATGCAGGGCTTGATCCCAGAACCCTGGGATCAAGACCCGAGCTGAAGGCAGACACTTAACGACTGAGCCACCCAGGCGCCTCAAGGCCTATCTATTTCTAAATTCTGCAATTTTGTTCAGTAATTAAGAAAATAATAATCTAAAGAAAGATGTAAAACAATATTATTATATACTGAAAAAAACCCCAGAAAATAATTAATTATTGAGAAATCCAGTACAAATGTTAAGAGCTTTTAGTAAAGCAGATTGTACACCAACATAGAAGAAGTAATACCTTTTATCTATTCAAATAAAAAAAATCAGTTCAAAGATATAGTAGGAAAGTCTGAAATAATGATGAATGGAAAATACAAAGGTTAGGTATTTTAAAAATATCTAAAACCCATATGATAAAAATAAAAACACAAAATATTCCTGAAAGACACAAAAGTAGATTTTAACAAAAAGGAGGACACGCCATTTACTTAGGTAGAAAATTTTACCTTGTGAAAATGTCAGTTTTCCCTGAGTTAAATTTATAATGTTATCACAAACCCAATAAAGGAGCATGTATATTGATTTCAAATTCATTTGATACAAAAAGCAAACAATAGTTGCCGTGAACACCCTGCAAAAGAGAGTCAACAGAAAGTATAGTATTGGTACACTTACAGACAGTTAAATGGAAAAAACAGAAAACAGATCCAAGTTCACATGGAAATTTACAATAAAGACTGCATCTCATTATGGACATTGGGGAGGGTATGTGCTATGGTGAGTGCTGTGCAATGTGTAAGCCCGACGATTCACAGACATGTACCCTGGGGTAAATAATACATTATATGTTAATAAAAAATAAATTAATTAATTAAATAAAAAGTAAAAATAATAAAGACTGCATCTTAAGACATTGGAGAAAGCTATCTTGTTTAATAAATACTTTGCGATAACTAGATAAACCCATGGAAAAGGATACAATTGGATTTTTTCCCCACATTACCCTGTATACTAGGAAAAATGCCAGAAATTGGGAAGGTATGTTAGGAAATTCTAAAAACATTAAAGAATTAATATTCCTAATATATTAAAAGTTTCTAAAGTAGAGCAAAGAAAAATACAGACAACATAATGGAAGAAAAGACTAGACAGAAAAAATAATATGCTCAACCATGTGAAAAATGTTCAATATTGTTCATAAACAGAAACATAAAAATGAAAATGACGAGTTACTTTTTCTCACCTATAAGATTTTTAGTATCCAAATGTTTGATTACTTCACAAGTTAGTGAAGATATGAGCATTCTTATAAATTGCTGGTGAAATAAAAAACAGTGAAATGCCCTATGAAGGGGAATTGGGAAATACCTAACAAAATTACATGTTCATTTGCCCTTTGACCAAACAATTCCACTTCTATACTCTAAAAAACACAAGCAAATTTACAAAATAGTGTATGCATAGGATTATAAAATTCATTATCTGTAATATTTGTACTAATGATAATAGCAAATGAACCAGAAAAAAATTTACATTAATATTGGTTTGTATGCACACAATGGAGCACATGCAGCTATAGAATAGAATGCAGGACATCTCCTATCCTACTGTAGAGTAATCGCTAGGATATATTACATTAAATAAAAGCAAAAGACTGAGATCAATTAATGTGAATATAGTATCTATCAAAAGAAATATAAATATAGCATATATGAGAAATGGAAAGGTAAACATGAACATATGTATACTTGATGGTAGAAAAAGAAAACAGAATCAAGATTATTTTCTATTCAGTAGAATTTTACTTGAGCTTACTAGGTATTTCAATATCTGCAAATAGATAATTTTGTTAATTAAAAATACGGCACAAAGAGGAAATAAATTTTTAAGGTTCACAATTTCCATTTATTAATCATAAAAAGCAATGTTGCAGAAAATTGTAGACAATGTGTGAAAAAATAAAAAATAAGGAAACTATATCACAGCCCATTTTGACTAAGAAATTGATTACAGTGCATGGAATTTACCAAGAATAAATATTTTGCTTGTGTTTTATTGAGATGTAATCAATTTATAATATTGGGTGAGCATAAGGTATACAGTGTATTAATTTGATACATTTATATGTTGCCATATGATTACTACCGTAGGCCTTAGTTAACACCTCTATCATGTCATGTAATTGTCATTTATTTTCTTTAACTATATGTATTGCTGACTTCCATTCCCCAAAGTTTCCCAGTTTGGACAAGAACTTATATGATGGGGGCACCTGGGTGGGTGGCTCAGTCGTTAAGTGTCTGCCTTCGGCTGTAGTCCGAGCCCCGGATTGGGCTCCCTGCTCAGCAGAGGAGTTGGCTTCTCTCCCACTCCCCCTGCTTGTGTTCCCTCTCTCTCTGTGTCTTTCTCTCTGTCAAATAAATAAAATAAAATCTTAAAAAAAAAAAAAAAAGAACTCATATGATGATTTCTACCTCTAGTTCCTAGATTACTCTACTGCTGAATACACTAGCCCCAACACACACATCACTTGTAGAGCGTCTTCCTCAGAGTATAACTCAGTGGAAACAGCATGAAGTAGTGGAAAGGACAATGTATGTTTTCCCAAAGAATCTGGGCAGAATCTGAAACTCACTGAAATTAATAGAATGTGGCAGAAGTGACACTGGGCTAGTTCGAAACCTAAATACTGAAGATGCAGTGGCTTTCACTCTAGGGGCTCTTAGAAGCTAGTTGTAATTATGTGAGAAGCCCAAGCCACAAGGAGAAGGCATGTGATGGAAAACCAAGGTGCCACAGTAAACATTCTTAGTTGAGATCCTAGACAAAAGCCAGTATCACCTGTCAGCCACGTGGTTGGCATCGTCACCATTTCTACCCAGCAGAGCCCCACATGATAGCTGCCCCAGCTGACATGTGGAACAGACAATCCACAAAATCAGGAGAAATAGTAAAATCATTTTTGCAGTCGAACTGCCTATTTTGAGATAACGGTAGATTAAAATGCTGTGGTACAAAATATACAGAGAGATTGTATGTACCTTTTTATCAGTTTCCTCTAGTGTTAACATCTTGCAAAATGATACAACATCACAAAGGTGACATCAACATTGTTGCAACCCACTCAATTTATTCAAGTTTCCTGCTTTTACTTATACTCATTTATGTGTGTATTTAGTCCTAAGCAATTGGATTTCATGTGAAATTTCAGGTATCCAACACCACAGTCAAGATACAGAACAGTCCTTGAGGATTTCTTGCTGCCCTTTTTCTTTTATAACCAAGCTCACCACCCCACCCTACCATCTCTAATCCCTAGCAACCAGTAATCTCATCTCCATCTCTAAAATTTAGCCTTTTATTTTTTTATTATTATTTTTTAAAGATTTTATTTATTTATTTATTTGACAGAGAGAGAGAGAGATCACTAGTAGGCAGAGAGGCAGGCAGAGAGAGAGGGGGAAGCAGGCTCCCTGCTGAGCAGAGAGCCCAATGCGGGGCTCGGGCCCAGGACCCTGAGATCATGACCTGGGCCCAAGGCAGAGGCTTAACCCACTGAGCCACCCAGGCACCCCTAAAATTTAGCCTTTTAAAAAAGTGTTATGTAAATGGGATTATACAGCATGTATAATTTTAGGATTGGCTTTTTTTACTCAACATAATTCCCTAGAGATTCAAGTTACTATATTTGTCAGTAGTTTATTCTGGTTTACTGCTGAGTAATATTCGATGGTATGGATTTACCATGGTTTGTTTAGCCATTCACTCATTGATTTTTGTTTGACTCATTTTTATTTTTCTGGGATAATTGTCCAACTATGCAATTGCTAGGTCTTGTGGTAGCTGCATGCTTAGTCTTTTGTAGTTGTTTATTTATTCATCTATCTATCTATCTATCTATCTATCTATCTATCTATCTATCTATTTATTAAGAAACTGCTAAACCCTTTTCCAGAATAAAGTTGCTTATGTCTGCAAAAAAACCTTGCTAGGATTGTGATAGGACTTGCATTAAACCTACAGATCAATTTGAGGAGAATTTAACGTCTTTACTATGTGAGTCTTCCAATCCATGGATGCAATATCTCTCCATTTTTTATGTTTTCTTTGATTTTTTTTATCAACATTTTGCAATTTTCAGCATACAGATCCTGTACATGTTGTGTTAACTTCATACCCATTTCATTTTCTTTGGGGTAATTGTAAATGGCACTATATGTTTTTAATTTTGGTCTATACAAACTCATTGTTAGTATACAGAAATGCAGTTGATTTCTGTGTATTGATCTTATATCCTGCGACCTTGCTGAAAATGCTTATCAGTTCTAGCAGTCATTTTGTAGATTCTTTGGGATTTTTTTAAGTGGGGGGAGGGGCATAAGAGGAAGGAGAGAGAGAATCTTAAGTAGGCTCCCTACCCAGCACAGAGCCCCACGTGAGGCTTGATCTCACAACCCTGAGATCATGACCTGAGCCAAAATCAAGAGTTGGACGCTTAACTGACTGAGCCGCCCAAGGGCCCTGGGATGTTCTTCATATATAATCATGATATTTGCAAATAAGGATAATTTTATTTATTCTTTCCAATATGTATACTTTTTATATCTTTTGCTTGCCTTATTGAAATAGCTAGAACTGCCAGTATTATGTTTAATAACAGTGATGAGAGTAGACATACTTGTGTTATTCCCCAGTTTGGAAGTGGAAAGCATTCAGTCTTTCACCCTTAAGTATAAAGTAAGCTGTAAGCCTCTTGTAAAGGTTCTTTCTTATTTTGACATAATTTCTCTTATAAACTTGCTGAGAGTTTTAAAAATCATAAACAAAAATGCTTTATTCATTCATTTTTGTAACTGTCAAATGCTTTTTCTGAATCAATTGATAAGATCATGTTCTTGGGATCTCAAAGAAAACGATCTCAAAGAAAAAAAGTATTTTTATTAGGCCGGTGATGTTCCAGTGATGATCCAGTCTTGCAAGTGTGAAATAAGCCCCACTGGTCCATGGTCCATAATTCTTTTTATACATTTTTAATTCAATTTAATAATTTGTTGAGGTTTTTGGCATCTAAGATCATGAGAGATATTAGTCCATAGTTTTCTTTTCTGTACTGTCTTTTTCAGGTTTGGATATCAGAGTGATAACTGTTCTATTTGAGAATTGTGCCCCACACTTCTATGATCTGGAAGAGATTATATATATTTTCAGTTAATTATTCTTTAAATATTTGGAAAAATTCTTCAGTGAAGGCTTTTGGACCTGGAAATTTCTTTTTTAAGAGTCTTTAAATTACAAATTCAAAACTTCAGTCATTACGGGGTTTGCTCATTTTCTCTCTACTTCTATCAGTTGCTGAGAGGGAGGTGTTGAATTCTTAACTATAAATGTGGATTTGTTATTTTTCTTTTCAATCTGTCATTTTTGCTTCATGTTGTTTGAGACTCTCTGGCACATACATAGTTAGGGTTGTTATGTTTTACTTTCTGATGGGTTACTTGCATGTTTTTATATGATTTCATCTTGATATATTATGGTATCTTGGAGTATGTTTTTTGGCATTTAGTTTTCTTAGTTGTTGTTCTGGTTATTTTGGTTATTACAGTATCGAGGGGAAATAATAGTCTATTGCTATCAACATTTTGCCATTTTGTGTGAAGTGTGCAAACCTTACTTTTATTTGGATCTTTTTACCTTCCTTACTTTTAAATATCATTGTTTTGAATATCAAATGTCAAATTTTGTTTGAAATTTGTTTGAAACAAAATATCAAATTTTGTTTCAGTTGTCAAATATGATTTATAAATCCCAAGAGAAGGATAGTGTATTGGAAGACTTGTATTTCCTTTTGTTTTCATTGTTTTGTTTTATTTTTTTCCATCCTGCCAGATGCTCCAATATTCTTTATTTTGTTATCTCCTTTCTCTTTAAATTTTTTTCCTTTAAACATTCTTTAAGGATAGGTTTGCTAGCAACACATTCTTTTAATTTTTCTTAATCAGGGAAGTCTTTCTTTCATCTTCATTCCTAAAAGAATTTCACCTGCTCTGGAACTCAGCGTTAACATTTGTTTTCTTGAAAGAGGAGAAGCTGCTGGAGGAGGTCATTGAGAGGAGTGACCTCTGGCTGACCTATGAACTGAGACAGGCCAATCAGAAGCTCCTCATCCCCTCCCCTTCCCTTCAAATTTGCTTTCCGCTTGCCTTCCCCACCCTAGAAGCTTCCTCAAGGACGCTGCCCTGAGGTAGGCATGTTGTGTTGAGTACATCTGCTCTCTGTCCATGACTAGACCTCTTTAAGGTTTTTATATAAACTTATAAGATTCGGACGAGCTGGTGTGGAGATCTATTCATTTCGCTGTTGCCCAAGACAAGCCTTGTAGGTAAGCTCTCTTGTTTATTAAACCTGCTCCCTGCCATTCTGGAGTAGCCTGCCTTTTTCTTTGGCTTCTCCCTGCTTTGTGTATACGGGGAAATCTTGGGTTGGCTATGAACCAGTTTGTCTGGAGGGCTAGCCTGTATGTTAGGTGTTTGTGGACCACGTGAGTGCAAGGATCACCCCCCCCCCCAATGCCGGTTGGCCTAATGTACTCGTTTGAGGAATTACACAGAACCTGCAGCAACGGAGAAGGGAAGTACATGGCTGTGTCGTGGGCTGCTCTCAGCTGTGGGCAGTTGGGCTCATAACTGATGCCTACCTAGAGGCTGGAGCCCAAGTTGGAAGAAGAATGGAGGTTAGAGAGGGACCTGTGGGTGTCTACTACTCCACTAGCTTCGGGGCTGGTGAAGAAGAAGGGAGAGCAAGGTAATAAATTGGAGACGTTCGTGTGCTGTTCATGCTGTTCACAGACGTTCATGGCATGTAAGGCCAGAAGGGTCCAGGTGGTTATGGATTAAGATCTGAGCACTCGTGACAAAGCCTGATTGGGACTCTCAAGAGGTGGAATCCCTAGGAAAGTGAGGAGAGTGGAGAGGAGGATGCTCTGGTGACTGACTGTGAAATGTACAAAACACTCCCTGGGGGTTTGATCCCTAACATGAAGGAAAGCGAAGTTCAGCAACAATAACTCCAGCCATTGGGGTAGCCCCAAATCCGGGAAATGTTCTTGAGAGAATATACTTCCCCTGAGTTCATTGATGGAGCTACCAAGTTCCAGCAGAAGGCCAGGGAAAGTATCCAGGCACGGTTCATGGGGCTATGGAGTGTCGGGGGAGGGGCAGGGAAAATGAGCATCATCGCCACACATCCTGCTCTACAGCAGCTCCTGCAAGGCGCTCAGGAGTTCAAGGTACTCCCTCGTAGAGGGGATTATTCTAGCCTGCAGGGAGGCTTTGCCCAATGAAGAGAAACTTCCTGGGCATGTGGGACCCAGGAAATCTGTAAAGGAGGTACAGTAAATTCTTAGGGAGTGGGAAATCAGATGGGCAGTTTATACCCTTGTCTTGGAAGTCCCTGATTGGGCCACATTCACTGCAGCACTGAAAGTCAGAATACTCCAGTCCATCCCCACTACTTAGTATTGGACACTGGTATCCATTATGAACCCATTGGTGGGTTCGAGATAGTTACGATGGTGAGAAAAGGTAGTTATGATGTTGGGCACTCCATTGCTAATCTGGGGGAGACTGACAAATCCCAGAAATGGGTATAGGCTGCGGGAAAGACCCGAGACAGAGAGGGAGATGGAGATATTCCTACTGGTGCTTGGTGTACAGATGAATCCAGTCAGGGTAGTCTGTTCACATGAACTGCACTCCCTCTTTATCCCAACATAGACATCATCTAGATAGAAACGGGACTGGACCATGGTAGCCACTGGTCTGAACTTAGAGTGGTTTGGATGATGGTCACTCATGGATCCTGGCCATTAACCCTTTGCACTGACAGTGGGGATATTCTAAAAGGATTAACCCTATGGCCTCGACAGTGAGAAAACCAGGGGTGGATGATCATAAATAACCTTGTTTCCCTCCACCCCCTGCCCCCAACCCAGCCACCATCTTGATGTTTCTGTGTAGTACAGTTTAAGGCCCAAGAGGATAGAAGACTTCCTGAGCCATGTTGCTTGTAGCAGAGTCCCCCTTGCTGGTGTATCTTGAGTATGCAGTATCTCTGGGTGGAAGATTAGTCAAATAAAGGAGAATGCTTCCTCTAGCTCCTTGGTGTTAGTGGGGACCCTAGGGGGCCCACATGCCACTGCTGCCGTTTTCACACAGTGTTTTTGGTGTGGTTTCTGTTCATTGAGGGGTGTGTGGGAATGGGCATTGTGCTAGCGTAGGTCTGGTCTGGAAATGCCAGACCTGAGTAACCTTTTCCTGTGGGGTGGGAGAGTTGTAAAACACTTTGAAGTCACATTTTTCCTCTATTTGTGGTGTCTTCTCTACCTTTTAGAGTTGTGTTTTGGATTTGCTTGCTTGTTTTTGGCATGAGTACTGGAGGTTATAGTTGTACTTAGCACAGAGAAATAGGGAGACAGGATTTTAAGCCATCTTATTTGGACCAGTATCAGATTTCTTATTTTTACCAAAAAAAAAAAAAAAAAAAATGGATAGAAAATGACCTCTCATCCTGTCCTTGATTTGCATCGCCCTGGTCACTATGGCTGAACACCCTTTCATCTGTTTTTCTCCTGTATGTTTTCTCTTGTGTGAAAGGTCTGTGAAAGTCCATGTCTTCATAGCTTCTATTGAGTTATTGGTCCTTATCCTCAAATAAGAGAAATTTGGTTTGAAACGGCAAACTCACTTCAATGAAAGGACAGCTGCTAAGGTCAAATAAAGAAACCTCAATTTCAAAGAATAAATAGCCTCCTCAGCTGTAGTAGCTGCTGGCCAATTGGTGGGAAGCTGAACTATGGTATAAGGAGTACTCCCAAACTAGTCGAAAGGGGTTTTTCAAAAGAATTTTCCATGACCTATTGGTTCCTATCTGGGTCCAAACCTGAGACCCCTGCTGGGTGTTAAGAAAAGAGGATAGGAGTGACAGGAAATTATTTTGCTAGTGAGGTGGAGAGAAAGGGCCAGGGCTGGGTAAAATTGGGAGCCAGGCTTGATGCTCTCTATTAATCTTCATTTCAGGGTTTCTTACTTCCTCAGTTTTCCAGTGTCCACGTGGCCCCTTATGCCTCCTGAGAGTTGTACAGTGAAAGCCTATCCAGGCTTTCCCTCCGTAGCCTGGCTCGGGATCCTTTTTCTATCCCCCCCAACCCCCGCCCTGCCCCGTAGCCATCAGAATGCCCTCTTACTACAGTGCTAATAATAAGAACGCACGGGTTTTTGAAGACTACCTCTTTACCAAGCACCATTCTAAAAGTCTAACCTACATTTATATATTTTATCCCTGAAACAATTCTTTGAGATCCCAATTTGCTGCACTCAAAAGTCACAGTCTCTTTGGTAGAAAGAGCAAAATTAGGGATGTTCAATAAGTAACCCAAACAAGGCCGCATAATTAATAAGTAGTAGTCTCGGAATTCAACAAATACACACAATCTTAATTATGCTTTAAAAAAGAAAATGGAGGGCACCTGGGTGGCTCAGTGGCTTAAAGCCTCCGCCTTTGGCTCAGGTCATGATCCCAGGGCCCTGGGATGGAGCCCCACATCAGGCTCTCTGCTCAGCGGGGAGCCTGCCTCCCCCCTCTCTCTGCCTCCCACTCTGCCTACTTGGGATCTCTCTCTCTCTCTGTCAAATAAATGAAATCTTAAAAAAACAAAAACAAAAAAACACACACACAAAAAGCGGAGGTCCTTTTACCCCGGTAATTTAAGCACCTTATTAAACTAGTAGCTTTCACAAAGACATTTGCGCTTTAAGTTATTTCTTCACATAAAAGCCCTTCTGAAGAATGAAGATGATCCCGGACCTAACAGGCTAGGGAGTGGCTGCCTGAGGCATCACAGTTTCAGAGTAACTCTTTCCCAGTGGGCAAGACAAGCTGAGGAAGTATCCTGTGTGAATGAATGGCTGAGAGAAGAATGTAATGGAAAAATAGTTTTAAAAAAAGGGGGTGGGAGGGGTACGAGTCTCTGTGTCTATTTCTGGCACACATTTCCATGTGTTTGCAAAGTGGAGACAGTCACTGGATGAACTAATCTAATCTATAAGAAAAACACTCAACATAGTCACTAGAACAATTGACTCCTCAACAGTAGGTGTCATTGTTTTAAAGATGTATTTATTTGAGAGAGAAAGAGAATGTGGGGAGGGGCAGAGAGAGGGAGAGAATCTCAGGCAGACTCCTGGCTAAGTGGGCAGCCCAATGCAGGGTTCCATCTTGGAACCCTGAGATCATGACAGGAGCTGAAATCAAGTTAGACCCTTAACCCACTGAGCCACTCAGGTGCTCCCGTGGTGTCATTATTTTAATTGTTCTAAGAAATATCTTCACATGTGTTTATTTAGACTTCCCAATTCCAAACATATGGGGGTGAGACAGATTGAGAAAACAATCTCGTCCCATTACCTGTCTGAGACACATCTTCCAAGTTCCCATTTCCCACCCAAATACCCGTCTCGGATGTCTACCCCTCTGGGAAGACCCTGCCCTCTTCTCACAGAGCTGTGACTGCACCCCCAACCTCCACACCAGAACGCAGCATAAACCAAATGTGCCTGACACAGATCTATGCTGGGGGAGTGTGTTTGACTTCAGAAGAAGATCCACTGTTAGATTTCCCTGGGAGCCAGATAGTGCTCCCAAAGAAAGGCTTTATGGATCTCCTAGGAAAAGTTCTTGTTATAGAATATATAATCTCAAAATAGACTGACAGTGTACTTATTTCACTAAAAGAGACATGAACTGTGAGATGGTGTCATACTGAATGCCCCAGACTGAATGGAATGCACTATGTGGAGAACTTTAAAGAACCTGTGCTTGTCTGTAGAAGATGTTCATTTGTGGCAGTTCCTGCTGTCTTTTACTGTCTGAAGTGGGTTCCTTATTTCTTTTTCTCCTCTGTGGTTATCTCACTGCTTCTGTTTTTACTGTTTAACACTGTCACCTCTGTGAAGCACGCTGATTTCCAAGTCAACGTTCTTAGACAAAGTGCTGGGGGAGAATTAGATATCTAAACTGTATGGGAACCAATGTTTGCATCCTAGGATTCAGAAAGATTGCTACTGAAACACTCAGGTTTTAGATTGAGATCTAATTCACATAATATAAAATTGGATATTTTAAAGTGTTCTGTGGTTTTCAGTATTTTCTTAAAGTTGTACAACTGTTGCCATTATCTTTAATGAAAATTAAGTTAAATTCCAGAACATCTTTATGACCCCAAATTAGCAGCCATTTCCTATCCAATCTTCCTCCTGCCTTATGCAAACCTATCTACATTTTGTCTCTGTAGATTTGCCTCTTGTAAATATTTCATTTAAACAGAATCCTGTGGTGTGACTGCTTTCGCTTACCATAGTATTTCCAAGGTCCATGCATTGCTGTATCATGTACTAGAATTAAATTCCTTTTTATGGCTGGATAATATTTCATTTTGAGATGGGACCATGTTCTAGCAGTTGAACACTTGGGTTGTTTCTACTTTTGGACTATTATGAATAATGGTGTGATGAACATTTGTGTAAACCTTTTTTCTGTGAACACTTGTTTTCAGTTCTCTTGAGCATGTACCTGGGAATGGCATGGCTGAGTCACATGGTAACTGTATTTAACTCCGAGGAAATACCAAACCATCTTCCACAGTGGACATACGATTTTCCATTCCTATGAGATATGTTTGAGGGATCTAATTTCCTCACATGTTCTCTAACTTGTTATGTTCTATTTGATTAAGTGATTATTATAGCCATCTTGGTGTGTGTGAGTTGTTCTTGTAGCTTTGATTTGTATTTCCCTAATGACTAACGATACTGATCATCTTTTCTGTATGCTTAATGTCCATTTGTATATCTTACTTGGTAAAATGTATATTCAGGTAATTGGCTCATTTTTAAATTGGATTGTCTTTTTATCATTGAGTTCTTATTAAGAGTTCTTCAAATATTTGGGAGAGTAGGTCATGAGCACTTGTAGTATTTGCAAATATATTTTCCTCTTATATGGCTTTTTTTAAACTTTTTTTTTTTTTAAAGATTTTATTTTTTGTTTGACAGAGAGAGATCATAAGTAGGCAGAGAGGCAGGCAGAGAGCAAGGGGGAAGCAGGCTCCCCGCTGAGCAGAGAGCCGGATGTGGGGCTTGATCCCAGAACCCTGAGATCATGACTTGAGCCGAAGGCAGAGGCTTTAACCCACTGAGCCACCCAGGCGTCCCCCCCCCCTTTTTTTTTTTTACTTTCTTGATCACGTCCCTTAAAGCACAAAAGTTTGTAATTTTGATAGTCAGATGTCCTTTAAAATTATTGCCTTACTTGAGTCAGAGTTTTATAGTTTCTTCTAAGAGTTAAATAGTTAAATAAATTCCTTCAGTTTAGGTCTTTAACATAAGTTAATTTTTGCATATGGCATAAGCTAGGAGTCCAACTTCATTATTTTACATGTGGATATCCACTTCTCCTAGAATCATTTATTAGAAAGCTGTTCTTTCTCCCTTTGTGTTGTCTGGCAACCTTGTAAAAATCAATTGACTATATACATATGGGCTTATTTCTAGACTCTGGATTCTGTTCCATTGATCTGTATATCTGTCAGTATGCCAGTACTAAAATGTCTTGATTACTGTACACTTACAGTAAATTCTGATAGTGGGCCTTTTGTATTGCCTTATTAATTTTAGGATAAGCTTGTAAATTTCTACAGAACAGCCAGGTGAGATTTTGATAGGGATTGTGGTGAATCTATAGACTAGTTGGGAGCATTTTAAGGATATTAAGTTTTCCAAAAACATGGAGGTGATATTTTTGAATTTATCTATAAATCTATTCTATCGTTTGCAGTGTACAAGTTTTACAGTTTTTTCTCAAATCTATTTCTAATAATCCTTTTCTCACTGTTGTAAATAAAACTGCTTTCTTAATTTCATTTTGAGATTGTTCAGTGCAAGTATAACTTGGAAATTATAAGTGGAAATATAACTGATTTTTATGTGTTCTTATGTATCGTCCATTTTTTGGAATTAATATATAAGGTGAATTACCTTTTTTGTGCATTCTTACTATTTTCTATAAATAAGATACTCCCTGAATAGAGACAGTTTAACTTTGTTCTTTCTAATCTGGGTGTCTTATTTTTCTTGCATAATTGGTCTGGTTGAATACTTGATATGATTTCAGTCACCTTAAATTTGCAAAGACTTGTTTTGTCACCTATTATATAATCTATCCTAGAGAATGTTAGATGTGCACTTGAGAAGAATGTGTATTCTATTGCTCTTGGGTGGAATGTTCTGTAGATGTTTTCTAGGTTCATTTGGTCTAAAGGATGATTAAAGTTCAATGTTTCTGTGTTGATTTTCTGTCTGGCCGATTTGTTCATTACAGAAAGTGCAGTCTTAAAGTCGCTTACTACTATAGCATTGTTGTCTACTTACCACTTCAGATCTGTTAGTATTTATTATATTTAGGTACTCTGATATGGGACACATACGTAATTAGAATAGTTTCATCTTAATGAATTGGCCATTTTATCATTGTATAGTGAACTTCTCACTTGTTACTTTTCTTTTCTGTCTTAAAGTGTGTTTTTTCCCTGGTGTAAGTATTGATACTCTTTTGGTTTTCATTTGCATGGAATATTGTTTTCCCATCCCTTTACTTTGAGTCTTTGTGTGTCCTTAAGGCTCAAGTGAATCTCTTGTAGGTGGCATATAGTTGGGTCTTGGGTTTTGTTTTGTTTTTTAAATCTATCCTGCCACACTATGTCTTTTGACCAGAACGTTCAATTCATTTACATGTAGAATAACTCTTGATAGATAAGGACTTACTAATGCCATCTTACTGTTTTCTGTTTTACAGTTTCCTTGTACTTTTTTTTTTTTTCCTCTCTTGTTGCTTTCCTTTGTGAATTGATAATTTTCTGTAAGGTATGCTTTGATATCCCTCTTTTATGTAAACATAGTGTAGGTTTTTGGTTTTGGTTACCATGAGGCTTATGTGAAACATCTTAAAACAGTTTATTTTTTTTAAAGATTTTTATTTATTTATTTGACAGATCACAAGTAGGCAGAGAGGCAGGCGGGGGGGGCGGGGGTGGAGAGCAGGCTCCCCTCTGAGCAGAGAGCCTGCTACAAGGCTTGATCCCAGGACCCTGAGATCATGACCTGAGCTGAAGGCAGAGACTTTAAGCCACTGAGCCACCCAGGGGCCCCTTAAAACAGTTTATTTTATACCAATAACAATTTAACTTAAATTCTGTATAAAACTGCCATTTTACCTCCCCCTTTTATATTTTTGCTATGACAATTTGCATCTTTTTATATTGTGTATCCATTAAGAAATTATTGTAGCTATAACTTTTTTTCTAATACTTTTTTAACCTTCATACTAGGGTTAAGTAGTAAACACACTACTATATTACAGTGTTAGAGTACTCCAAATCTGACTCTGTGCTTAACCTTTACCAGTGGGTTGTATATTTTTAAATGTTTTCATGTTACTAATTAGCAACCTTTTATTTCAACTTGAAGAACTCCTTTTAACATTTTTTGTAAGGCAGGTCTCGTGGTGATGAACTCCCTAAACTTTTGTTTGTTAGGGGAAGTCTTAACTTCACCTCCATTTCTGAGGAACTTGTTGGGTAAAATGTTCTTGATTGGTATGTTCTTTTTTTGAATATATCCTCCCATTCTCTTCTGGTCTGCAAGGTCTCTGCTGAGAAATCTGATAGTCTTATGGAGGTTTCCTTGTATAAGAGAATTTTTTTTTCTCTTGCTGATTTTTTTTTTTTTTAAGATTTTATTTATTTGACAGAGACATCGAGAGAGGGAATATAAGTAGGAGGAGTGGGAGAGGGAAAAGGAGGCTTCCCGCTGAGCAGCGAGCCCAATGTGGGGCTTGATCCCAGGACCCTGAGATCACGACCTGAGCCAAAGGCAGATACTTAATGACTGAGCCACCTAAGCCCCCTCTCTTGCTATTTTTAAAATTCCTATTTTTTAAAATTTTTTTAAAAAAGTTTTATTTATTTTGGAGCATGAGCAGGGAGACAGGCAGAGGGAGAGAGAGAGAATCCTCAGGCAGACTCCCCACTGAGTACAGAGCCCATGCAGGACTGGATCCCAGGACCCTGAGGTCATGACCTGAGCCGAAACCAAGAGTTGAATGCTCAACTTATTAAGCCACCCAGGAGCCTCTCAAATTCTTTTTAAATTCTTTTTAAAAAGAGAAACTAAAACAGTTTTATTGTAACGTGTCTTAGAGAAGATAAATTTTGTAATGAAAATTTTAGATGACCTATTAGCTTCATAAAGTTGAACGTCCATATGTCTCCCCAGAGTTGGGAAGCTCTTAGCCATTTCTTTAAATGTTTAGAAGTTTTCAATTCATTGTACCTTCTCTTGGCCATCTAGATTTCCAGTGATACATGGTGTTATTTTCCTTAATGGTGTCTCATAATTCCCATAAGCTTTTTTTCATTCCTTTTTGCTTCTCTGATTGGATATTTTCAATAGTTCTTTTTTTAAGCAATATTTTCTTCTTCTTCTTCCTCTTCTTCCTCCTCTTCTTCTTCTTCTTCTTCTTCTTCTTCTTCTTCTTTTTTTTTTTAAGACTTTTTAAAAAGTAATCTTTACACCCAACATGGGGTCGAATTCACAATTCCAAGGTAAGAGTCACCCACTCTTCTGACTGAGCCAGCCAGGTACCCCTCAATAGGTCTTTCCTCTAGCTACTGATTATATATTCTTGGTCAAATCTGATACCAAAAACAAACAAAAAAACAGATGCCCTGAAAAAGTCCAAGCAGTAAACTGATTTATAAATGTTACTCAAATCAAGTTAAATCATATTTGAAAAAATGACACTTGTTATTTTCCAGACTAGTATGCTACCTTCTAGGCTGCTAGGTATTTTAGAAATAAACGATATTGTCTCTGAAAACATATTTGGAAGATAGGGAAGGGGTAATAATAATAGTTTTCCATCTAAATTCTGGAGTGTGTATTAGGGATTCTAAAAATGTTTTATTCAATTTTAAAGTTGGCTACCATAGTAAACTATCTAAAAATGATAACAAATTCAAGAGCATTATAATTAAACTAGTAACACATTGGAGACAGATCAATATCTTGTGTTGACAGATGAACCAATCTTGGATATAGATTTTAGAATAATGTTCTTTTTTAATTATGTAGTGGTTATGAATTTTGTAGCTTGTCCTTGCTGTTTAATAGAAATGAAGGAAAGAGGGAGGGAAGGAGGAAGAAAAGAAAAGAATGAAGAAAAAAGGAAGTAATCAGCTGTGTTCTTGTGTTTTAATCCCCAAATGTTATACTTCTATATTATACATGCATTATTACCATATAAATCAGAGAAAATTCAGGCATACCAGTTTCCTTCTCTTTGTGACAGAGTAACTTTGTGCTTAATAACAAATGAGGACATAGAAATCTTTTTTTAAATTATTAACAACTATGATCACCATGCTATATATTAGGTCTTCAGAACTTACTCATCTTATAACTGAAGGTTTCTAAACTTTGATCAGTATCTGCCTTTTCCCTCTATCCCCCAGTCTCTGGTAATGATTATTCTACCCTCTGTTACTGTAAAGTTGGCTTTTTTAAGGTTTTGTTTTGTTTTTTTTATTCCACATGTAAGTGAGATCATGCAGTATTTGTCTTTTTGTCTGGTTTATTTCGCTTAGCGTAATAGTCCTTCTGGTTCATCCATGTTCACGCAAATTGCAGGATTTCCTTCTTTTTAAGACTGAATATTCGTGTGTGTGTGTGTGTGTGTGTGTGTGTGTGTACATGCACACACATGTGCATCACATTTTTTGGCTACTGTGAATAATGCTGTAGGGAATATGAGCCTGTAGGTATCTGCAGATAGTGATTCTATGTCCTCTGGATAGAGGACATAGAATTTTACAGTTCTAATATATAGACAGTTTTGGCAATTACTGTAAGATACATGCTTTAAATTTCGATGCTTATGAAAAAGAATCCTATACATTATATTTTTGAGATTCATTTATTTATTTACTTATTTAACACAAATTTAATTAATTCCTACCTAGTGCCAGGTACTCGTTAGCTGCCTGGCAGAAGGACCTCATGAATCACAGGGCTCTCACCAACAGGTGATGAATATACAATGTGGCATCATGTGATGATGAAAGTTATGAAGAAATAACAAACAGAGAAGGGTGCTGAAGGACAGAAATGAAAAGATTTTTTAAATAAGGTATCCATGGAGATCTTGGTTGGGGATTTTTCTGATTAGAGATCAGGAGGACATTGAAGAGGCTATGTCGATACTTGAAGACCATTGTAAAGAACAAGGTTTGGGTGTTTTAGAAACAGTGGAAAAAGTCCATGAGAATGAAATGAAGCAGAGGAGGAGGAAGAGTCTAGACGGAAAGCCTGAGGCCTGCCAGGATAGCTTCACTATTGTTGAGGTAATTGTTCCCTGTCCCCCATGGAAGGGACTGTTGGCTGTGGAATCAGAGCTGACTTCAGGGCTGGGGCAGGGAAAGTACTGATAAATCTCATTGAATCAGAGAGTAAGGAAGTGCTTGAGAGAACAAATGGGGATATTTAAAAAGGAACAGAAGCCACTTGGAAGGTAATTCCCCTAGCCAAATTTGGAAAAATTGGAGCAATAACATTAATTGCAATTATAAGTGATAACCCATGAAACTGATGCTATGCAGATACTAAAATGATTTAAGAAAAGGAGAGGAATAGTTGTACTTCAGAGAAGAATGCCAACTAATTTCGAGAGGATGATAAATTTGGGAAGTCAGTATTTTACTATGAACGTATGTATTAGTTCATGGTATGTACTACGTACTGTGTAAATACTTAGTATTTACCATGAACTATGAAGTAATAGTTGCTTCAGCCAGGAATGGATGCTATAGCCATTGGCTGAAACTTTCTAGGGAACTAGATATTTACGTGTTTTGTTCTAATGACTTTATTTTGTTTGTGGTTAAGAAAAATATCGAAGTCTACCTTCTTGACAAATGTTTAAGTGTATAGCACAGCATTGTTTACCATATACACATTTTTGTAGATCAGTTCTCTAGTTCTTCATCTCCTAGGACTGAAACTCGGTACTCATTGGACAGCAATTCCAGTTTCCTCTACCCTCCCCAGTCCCTGATAACCACCATTCTACTCTCTGCTTCTAAGAGTTTGACTACTTTAGATACCTCATGAAATCATGCAATATTTTTCCATCTGTGACTGGCTTACTTCACTTTGCATGATATCAAATTTCCTTCATGTCGTACCATTTTTTAAAAATTTATTTATTTGAGAGAACATGTGCATGCAGGCACCCACAAGCAGTGGGGTGGGGGACAGGGGAGAAGGAGGGAGAGAATCTCAGGCAGACAGCTGAGTACACAGCCCTTTATTGAGCTCTGTCTCATTACCCGAGATCATGACCTGAACCAAAATCAACAGTTGAATTCTTAACTGACTGAGCCAGCCAGGTGCTCCAGGATTTCCTTCTTTTTGAAGACTAAAAAATATTCTGTTGTATGTATAATATCATATTTTCTTTACCCATCCATCCACTGAAGTACACTTACATTGTTTCTGCCTTGTGATCATTGTGAATAATGTTGCAATGAACTTGGGAGTGCAAATACTTCTTTCAGATACCTGTTTTAAGTTTTTTTGAATAAATACCCATAAGTGGAATTGTTGGATTATACGGGGAGAATACAGACACATCTATATGATTGGCACCTTCTATTTAAAATAATAGAATTATAAATATTAGTGTGTGTGTGCACACATGTGTGCACTTGTTAGCCGGAGTACATTGAGTTCATGGATACACACAGCTATGAAGGAAGACATGCTAATAGGAGATGGCATTAGATTATAAAATATAATCATTCCCCAAACTGAATGATTAGTTGTAAAGACTGACAGATAAGGGGGAATGTATAGTACACCTTAATTTCATCAAGTTCTGGTGAAATCTCATGATTACAACATGGACAATGTGGAAAGTGGCTGGAAGGAAGAACAACACTAACCTAAAGACTTATCGAGCAGCAAAATCTCAGAATTAATCCACCTATCTCAATCTGGAAGATTGAGAAGTATTTAACCTGGTGCATTCACCAGTGCTAAATGTCCTTGAAAGTGTTTTAAAATGACAGACTGAACAGTGGTTTCACCAGCAACCAATAGGGAAGATACTTAGGGGCATAGTGGTGTCAAGAACTCTGAAGGGTCTGAAATTTTACCCTACCTAGAAGCTGTTAAGTTAGTCTGCCACATTTTCATGGATGCTGGCAATAGATAGCCTACTTCTGGGTCACAGAGGACTTAATTACCCACAGTGCATCAGGAGGCATGAACTTCATGACTGCATTTGCTCCTCTTGTTCCCCAAGTTCCATTGGGTCGATACGGAGTGGCCCTAGTGAATGCTGTACACATAATAGGTCTGTGTCACAGCTGAAGAACCAGAATCCTTCACAAAAGACTGCTGATGAACTTTGGCCCCAAGGGAGATAATATCTTTATGGTCCTGGAGAGCTAACAAATATGTCTTCTGACCAAGGAGACACTGCTTCTGTCATCCAAGGCTGTTTGCTCATACAAACATCCTTGAAAACAGAGTCTGGAGCAAAAAGTCTCCGTGCCTCTACTCAAAAGTCATGTGGAAATGTGAGAGATCCATGGAAAATTGCTTCCCAACAGGTGGCTGTGCCATCCGTCATTCATGAATGTACACAGATTGTTCCAAATGATCTTGCCCTGAAGGACAGCTTCTCAATTTTGCTGGGCCGGAAGAGAGGATGTGACAGCTGGTACTTGCTTTCAGGAGCAGTCCTCTAAAATGATGACCCTGAAATCATAC
>CM053612.1:77062381-77079340 GCA_028646535.1 Procyon lotor
GAATATCTTCTCCCATTCTGTCAGTTGTCTTTTGGTTTTGTTGACTGTTTCCTTTGCTGTGCAAAAGCTTTTGATCTTGATGAAGTCCCAAGAGTTCATTTTTGCCCTTGCTTCCCTTGCCTTTGGGGATGTAGAAAGGAAGAAGTTGCTGCAGCTAAGGTCATAGAAATTGCTGCCTGTGTTCTCTTCAAGGATTTTGATGGATTCCTGTCTGACATTGAGGTCTTTGATTATGGTCTCCATAATTTTGCCTTTTCCACGATGCCCTATAGTTGGAATCCTATAGTATTGCAGCCTTTTTGAATTGGCTCCTTTGCAGTTAGTAGCATGCATTTAAGGTTCTTGCATTCTTTTCCTGGCTTCTTAGCTCATTGCTTTTTAACAGTGATTAATATTCCACTGATCGGATGCACCATAGTTTGCTTATCCATTCACGGATTTGCTAATTTTAAACATCTAAATTAAGTAGCAGAGTGACGTTCTAAGTACCTCTAGAATAAGAATATATCACTGGCTCAAGTATATATCATTTATGCAAGTCTTCATGGCCAGTCCTGCACGTTTTTGTTCCTGGTCTCTAAAAATTCTTTGTCCATTATTTGAGCCTAAGAATATATATGTACACATACTTGGATCAGCCCCCATCCAAGAATTTGGTCTCCAATGGTAGTTCCAAACATTCTGTCAAAGAACATAGTCGTACTTCAAGGCACCAACACTAAACATTATGCTATGACTATACAAACCCTAGCTTTCTCTTAATTATCTAGTCATCAACCACATAAAAATCCTCTGTAATAGACCAGTCATGCATTGGTCAATCATATTATCAAGGCTACTTCTGGTTTATCGAGCATCAAAAAAAAAAAAAAAAGCTTACAGCTGGCAGTTATCAAATCACATTTAATGCTGAAGGTGAACTGATGAATTAATTCAAGGCTTAAAATAGGTTTTAATAACTGATGCCTTTCTACAATTTCTTTCGCTTTGAACCACCAATGATATCATGTTCTCCTTTCAGAAAATATATCTAAAACCACCAGCATAAATAGAGAAAAGCAGAAGTACATTTCTCGGTGTTAACTTTTTTCATATGTTTGGGCTTTTAGTACACATTTATTAACAGAACTGATGTAGTGTCAACTGAGTCTTTGTGATACACCATATAAATAAGGAGGCTAATTCTTGGTGGTTCTTATTCTCGTATCTTCTGAATAACAAGATCGCATTTACTCTTGTTTTAGTGGGGTAAAACATACATGACATAAAACTTACCAGTTTAATCATTTGAAAGGTAAAAATCGGTGGCACCACGTACATTTGTATTATTGTACAGCCATCCACAGTTTGTCTCTAAAATTTTTTCATTTTCACAAACTGAAACTCTGTTCCCATGAAACAATAACTCCCATTATCTCTTCCCACCAGAGCCTGGCAACCACCATTCTACTTCCTATCTCTATGAATCTGACTGTCCTAAGTGCATCTTCTAGGTGGAATCCTAAAATACTTCCTTTTTTTCTGACTGGCTTATGTAACTTAGCATTAATACCTTCAAGGGTTATCCATGTTATTATAGCATGTCCCAGAATTTCCTTCCTTTTCAAGGCTGAGTAATATTTCACTGAATGGGTAGACAACCTTTGTTTATCCACTTATCCATTAATTGAAATTTGGGTTGCTTCCACCTTTTGGTTGTGTATAATACTGCTGTGTACAAATATTTGGTTCCTTGCTTTCAATTCTGGGTATATATCCAGAATTGGAATTACGCGATCATACAGTAATCCTACACGTAACAAGGAACTGTCAGACTGTGTTCCACAGTC
The DNA here is from genome assembly GCA_028646535.1 of Procyon lotor. Classification (NCBI taxonomy): domain Eukaryota; kingdom Metazoa; phylum Chordata; class Mammalia; order Carnivora; family Procyonidae; genus Procyon; species Procyon lotor. Next base: position 77,064,211 of record CM053612.1, read on the forward strand.
GCTGTACCATTATTACATTTCCACCAGCAACACATCAGAATCTTAATTTCTTCACATGCCAATACTTTTTTCTTTTTTAAAATAGTAGCCATATTAATGTTTAGTGAGATGTTTATAGATTTATAGATCCAAAATACTTACTAGTAGTAGTAGTAGCAGCAGCAGTATCCTATTAAAGGCTTATTTTGAAAGATATCTCATGGTATTGCAAATATCAAGGCACTAGGACTTATAAATGGAAATTTAACAAATACCCATCACAGAAAGAGCCAGAGTTGCTCAAATTCTGTGCTGCTCAGAGTTTTCTTGTCAAACTTCTCAAATATGCACACTCATAATTATGTTCTAATAGGTACATTACTTTGAATTTTTCCTCCTCGGGGCTATTTAAATGCAAATGTTATTACCTCTAATTTGAGCTACTCTCAGTGCTCTCAAGTCAGACTGGGACCATCTGGCTATTCAAAGGCAGCCCAAGCACTCACATCTGCCAAAGGGCAGGTTTGCATATGGGCTCCTGTGCCCCCAGTGCTGTCTTTAGCTTGTGCCAGGTGCCTTTAGGACACAGGCTTGTGGGGTGGAACTTCATGCAGATCAGCTTCTATTTGGTGGGTTCAAGGTAAGCAAATCTGTTCTTTTTTCACCCAATATTTCATCCATTCTGCCATGAATCTATTGATCTACTCTTGACAAAAAAGATATTCTACAAAGGACAAGAAGATATAAATGGAGCAAAACCAACGGAGCTCTAAAATCTGCAAACAGACTTGTTAAATATAAGCAGTTTCAGAAACGTAACATTTAACCATTGTTCTTAATCTGAAACAGGAACTTTCCTGACACCAGAGCAACAAAGAGCCCTTTTGGAAAAAGTCCAATAACCCTGTTTAAAAATGGCAAACATTTGGTTGATCGCACAGGAATTCGGCCTGCCTTTTTGCTGCCTTCCCTTTTTCTTGTTTTTTGTTTTTGTTTTGTTTTTGTTTGTTTTTTTTTGGTAAGATTTGTTTCAGAGAGACAGAGAGAGAGAGCATGTGCAAGAACAAGTGAGTGTGGGGAGGGGCAAAGGGAAAGGGAAAGAGAATCTCAAGCAGACTAGCATTAAGCCCTACACAGGGCTTGATCCCACAACCCTGAGATCATGACCTCAACCGAAATCAGGAGTCGGATGCTCATCTGAGACACCCAGGTGCCCCTTGCCACCTTCTCTACAGTTCCTCTTGCCTACAGGGGCACCTGGACTGTCCAAATATTCAGTACTGTGTGGCTGACGGAATGCCTAAATGCTGTTTTCACTGGAGCGTTTTAAAAGTTCCTCTAACGGTATAGAAGACAGTGATTCAAGCTAGAAATTTTGCAATGTTTCCTAAACCTATCAACCATTGTAAATGCTATTAAAGCTCAAGGGTGTTATGTATATGAACAGCAGTTCTTAAATATTTTGTCTTCAGGATGTGATACTTAACTAAACTCTCAGGAGACTGCTTTTAAAGTATAAAATATCACAATGCCCTTATATAAATGTTGGCTGCAGCTAAAACATGTTCTACTTTTAGCAAGACAAAAGAGAAAGGAATGGTATTTGGGCTCTTTTCAGGAAAGAAAAAAAAAAAAAAAAAAAAGAAGGCCAATGATTCTGAGAGAAGTGATCCCATCTGCTGACCAAGCCTGGCTTAACATTCCCTTTAACTCAATTAAACTTTAGACAGGCTTCTTCCTGACCACAGGCCCCTGATGTCCCTTTCTTCGAGTAATGACTTTAGAAAACTAGTCATTTTTAATTCTCTCTGCTTCTTCAAAATGTATGTATATCTTCTCCCAGCCTCTTCCAAGTTTTGCAACCCACGAATTATCTTGCTCGTGGATCTGGGAACCATCTCTTTGAAGGGCAAATATCAATGAGGATAGGATGATCGAACCCCTATCTTGCGGTCTCTGTGGGAAGGTGGAAACCTAACTTCAGTGGGTGTCGATTAGCAAGCACGGATGGTCTAATCACAGTAAAAAACATTTGCAAACTCAGGAATAAACTCAGTGTGTTCCACACATCCTATTAATTAACCTCCTCCCTAACATCTTCTGGTACTCTTCCACTAGCTCACCCCAGGGCTTAAAAACTCTCCCACTTTGTTTCAGAGAATGTGAAGTCAGTCTCTCCCCCTTATTTCAACAGCCCAAGTCAAATCTTCCTTGCCTACTTAACTTTGGAGCAATTTTGGCTTTTATACTACATAATGATAGAGATGCTTAGCTTAGTTCTCAAATTGTCAGCTCATCTCACCTTTTAAGCACTTACTGAAGAGAAGGAAGAAATAAGCTTTTCTTGGCTTTGACACGCACAATATGCAATTTATATTATTTCATCTACTCCTCCAAGTAAAGGTCCAACTGCCCCCATTTGCTCAGGACTGAAGGCTTTCCCGGGCATAGTAGTTCTAAAACCAGGGAAGTCCCAGGGAAACCAGGACAGTTGGTTACACCCCATACCAAATTTGGCATTGCATTATGCATCAACACCCAATCTGGGGAGTTAAGGAACATATAGTAGTCTGGTGATACACTCAAGTTTCAGGGTCAGAATCTTAGGCTCTCAATGTCCAGCCCCAGACTTGAGCACTTAGTATGTTTTAAAATACTTTTTGTCCTCAAACTTTTATTCAAATTCCAGTTATTTAACATACAGCATAATACCAGTTTCAAGTAGAATTTAGTGATTCATCACTCACATACAACACCCAGTGCTCATTACAACAAATGCCCTCAATACCCGCCACCCATTTAACCCATCCCTCCACCCACCTACCCCCTCCAGGAACCCTCAGTTTGTTTTCTATAATTAAGAGTCTGTTTTCTGGGAAAAAGAGAGAGAGAGGAAAAGAGAGGGAGAGAAACAAGTCATGAGAGACTCAACTATAGAGAAGTGGGGGTTGAGGGAAGGGGTGGGTGGGTAATGGCATAGATGGATGATGGGTATTGAGGGCACTTGTTATGGTGAGCACTGGGTTTTATATGCAAAGGATGAACTACTGAACTCTACTCCTGAAACCAATATTGAACTGTGTATCAACTAACTAGAATTTAAATTTTAAAAAAAAAGTCTGTTTTCTGGTTTGGCTCTTTTGTCCCCCTCTACGTTCATCTGCTTTGTTTCTTAAATTCCACGTGAGTGAAATCATACGATATTGGTTTTTTTCTAACTGACTTACTTTGCTTAGCATAATACACTTTAGCTCTATCCCTGTTGTTGCAAATGGCAGGATTTTATTTTTTATGGTTGCGTAATATTCCACTGATACATATACCTCATCTTTATCCACTCATCAATCAGTGGACACTTGGGTTGTTTCCATTATTTGGCCATTGTTGACAATGCTGCTATAAACATCAGAGTGCACATGTCCCTTCAAATTAGTATTTTTGTAACCTTTGGGTAAATACCTAGTAGTTCAATTGCCAGATCATAAAGCATTATTGATAATGACAAAGACCTCAGAGACACATCCAGTCATCAAGGAATTTACATTGTGAAATGCCAAATGCTGTAAGATCTCACTAAATACAAACTGAAATGCAATCACTTCCTCGTGTAAAAACAAAACAAAAAACAAAACAAAAAACAGCACTTGCTTCAGCAAGAATATGGCACTGACCTGATCTTAATGAATGGTGTAATAAGGAGCCCTTCAGAAAATCCCACACAAATCCTAAAACCTGTTGACAATACTATGCTGTGGAAATAAGTGAAGATCACCTCAATGAGAACAAAGAGATGCTATTTATTCAGAGCTTACGATAGCAAGGGAGTCAGCTACCATCACTTGCATTTGGCAGAGACTCAAAGGCAGGTAGGATACTTGAAAAGCTTTGTAGTTTTCAAAAAGAAAGGCTTCAAGCATGTAGTGATTAGAAGTTGTTGGCATGGGGCACCTGGGTGGCTCAGTTGTTAAGTTTCTGCCTTCGGCTCAGGTCATGATCCCAGGGTCCTGGGATCAAACCCCGCATCCGGCTCCTTGCTCGGCAGGAAGCCTGTTTCTCCCTCTCCCACTCCCTCTGCTTGTGTTCCCTCTCTCGCTATCTAACTCTCTCTCTGCCAAATAAATAAATAAAATCTTTAGAACAAAACAGAAGTCATGCAGAAGATGAAGATAGGCTACCTAGAAGTGAAGCACCTTATATGCTTATTTAGGGAGCACATTTAGCTTTCTCTGGTTGGCCATGAGTTAGAAGTAGGTGAAAATTAACGGGGAAGCTTCCCATGAATGACCAAGTTTTGGTCATTCTGGACTAATTGCCACAGAGGTTCTGTTTTTGCTTTCCTCACAGGTTGCTGCTAAGATTGTAGGTCTGAGTCCTGTTGGCACAGATGGACTGACGAATGTCCCTTTCCCTTCTCTTGGGAACATATTCTTTATCCTTAGAAAAGTAGGGAAGTCACAGAGCCCTTTACTGTCCTGTTTCACATGTAAGACAGTAGATAATTAAATTCGATTTTACCATTGGCCCATCATTTCTGCCCTATTCCAAGTAATAAGGGAACCCCTCTCCCACCATGGTTTTGTAGGAACAGTGCATGCTGTTAAGAGAGGGTACTCCTTGGGGCGCCTGGGTGGCTCAGTGGGTTAAGGCCTCTGCCTTCTGCTCAGGTCATGATCTCAGGGTCTTGGGATCGAGCCCCACATCGGGCTCTCTGCTCAGCAGGAAGCCTGCTTCCCTCCCTCTCTCTGCCTACTTGTGATCTCTCTCTGTGTGTCAAATAAATAAAAATAAAATCTTAAAAAAAAAAAAAAAAAAAAGAGAGGGTACTCCTATGCCCTGCCATTGATATAGGACTGAGCACAATGACAGGTGGAGGACTCAGGAATTATCTAGAAACAAAAAAATCTCCTCCTATAGGTTAAAGTTGGAACAGAATGAAGGAAACATCCAGGGGTTTTTAAGCAGTGAAACTAAAAAGGGAATAAGGAACACTGACAAATCACTTTTTTCTATCTTTCTCCTTCATTTCCTGAAGAATATATGTATCTTTATGATTTTAAAAACCACACCGTTCTGACCAGAATATGGAGACTTCAAGAAACTAAACTAAGTGCATCTGATAGAATCATCCAGTTGAAGCACGCTGTGACGTAAGTTATACAGTGCTATCACTATAGGGGTAATTGGAGACAAAAAGCGAAAGCTAGAAAGACATCATGGTATACACTGCCCTGGGCACATGGATTTTGAGAGAATCCCATCAGGACATCAGTTGCAATTCAAATTCATAAAAGCAAAAGTTATAGATAAATGCAAGGAGCATCAGTATCCAGAGAGCCCACGTAGAAGGCAGAGTATGGGGTGAGGAGTTACAGGGGGTGGTGTTTTCAGTGCCATGTGAACCTAAGGGGAAAAGAGGCAAAGCAGGACTCATGAGCAGGCTCCATGTACAGGAGAGCATGATAAATAAGGGAAGAGACCAAGTTCATAAAACAGTAGCTGCAAACATGTAATTGCAACCAAAATTCAGTTAAGCATTAAAACGTCTCCATTATTGCTTAAAACATGGCATGTGGAAGTTGAGTCGTTTTTCCACACATGTATGAAAAACATATAGAACATTTCACACAGAAACTTACGTAACGGAGGAGCTCTTTGAAAGAACTGACTTAGATTGAAAGGTATTTGATGGCATGGATAGTGAATCATCAGTATTTGGTTATTTCATGTGCCGAGTACAGTGTCTTAGCTACATAATGTGTTCAATACATTTTTGTTAAGATGGCATCCATGTGGAAACCCAACAAATTTGCTCAGCCCTGAAAGAAATAACTTTTACTCCAAATACTACAATACTCATGTGCTTGACTTCTGCTAACAGTGTCAGTCCATTCATCTCTTTTGTCCCTCTTATAGCAATCTGAAAGTTTATTAAGCCATTTTGTACCATGTTTTCCATAAAAACATGTGAATGAACATTTCATTTCAAAATCATGGCTTCCATATTATAAGCACAAAAATGCATCAACTACTTATTGCACTGTTGTCGATAAACATCATATCGTTTTTCATGATTCTATAAAGTAGGCACTATTTTTATAATAAGCTAAAAAATATAGAATTGGAGGTAAGTGATTTATCAATAAACCAAGGAACCGATATTTATACTCTAGCACTTCCCAGGATTTTCACTCCTTAACCGAAATTCTCTACCAATTTAGGACACATTGCCTATTCGCACAGCTATCCCAGATAAATTTTAATTGAAGTTCAGTAATTTGCACAAATCACACAGCTAGTGGTAGCAGAAATAAAACTTAGATTGTGACATAATATATGGAATATTACAACTAAAAAAGACCTTGTAAAAAGAGTAACAGCTCAAAGAACTGCTCTCTCATCATGAACTACTAGAAAACTGAATAAATTAAAGAATTACATTCAGAAATGCCTGGGTGGCTCAGCCAGTTAAGGGTCTGACTTTTGATTTCAGCTCAGGTCATGATCTCAGTCAGGGTCATGGGATCAAGCCACTATATTGGGCTCCACACTCAGCTGGGAGTCAACTTGAGATTCTCTCTCCCCCTCTGCATCTGTCCTCCTCTTCCCATTCACACTCTCAACAATTAAATAAGTATCTTTTTTCAAAAAGTGTCTTTTGTCACAGAAGGTAACATTCAGTTGACAGAGATTTGAATCTGGGTATTCTGGAGGCCATTGTTCGGCTACCACAAGATCCAAATGGCTTCACTGGTGAATTCTACCAAATACTTAATAAAAATTAATACAGACTCTACGTAAATTCTTTCAGAAAATACAGATGGAGCAAACACTTTCAACTCACTATATGAGGACATCATTACTCTGATACCAAAACAAAAGACATTAGGAGAAAAAAAGACTATAAAATGATTTGCCTCATGAATATAAAGAAATATTTGGCCACATGTTAGAGAATACAGGAAGATATACAAACTATGTTTTACAACTACAAGAAGTTTATAAAAAGAACAAAAAGTTGGTTTGACATTCCAAATTAATATTACTAAAATAAACACCATCAGTTGATACAGAAAATGTTTGCCAAAATTAAACACGCATTCATCCTAAAAATTTTTACAAAACTAAGAGCAGGGACATTTTCTTGAACTAATAAAGGGAACCTCCTTAAGAGCTTTAGCTCATTACACTTAAATGGTTTCTTCCTAAGATCATGATTAAAACAAGAATGTCCTTTCTTACCACTTCTAGTCCCCTTGTTCTCCAAGTTCTAAGCAGTGCAACAGGCAAAAAAAAATACAAGGAATGCACACTGATTAGCAAGGTCACAGGTCAAGGTCAATGTACAATAAGTAGCATTTCTACGTACTAAAACACAACCACTGAAAAATGAAAAAAAATTTTAACATGCCATTTATACTTGTATCTAAAGTAGGATAAAAGTATAAATTTAACAAAGCATATGCAAGAGCTGTACACTGAAACCTACAAAATACTGCAAAAGAATTTTAAAGGATGTAAAAATAGAGATATTCCATATTAGTGTATTGGACTTAATACTGTTATGATGTCAATTCTCTACATACTAATCTACATATTCAATGTGATCCCAATCAAAATCCCATGAAAATTTTTTGGTAGAAATTGACAAGCACACTATAAAATTTATATAAATATATAATGGACTTGAACAATTAAAATTCTCCTTAAAAGAAGAACAAAGTTGACGGACTACCTGCTTTCAAGATTTATTATAAAGCTACAATAACCAAGACCATGTTTTTGGCACCTAAGAGAATTAGACAGAATAGAAGGTCTAAAAATTGAACTCACATATGTGATGAATTTATTTATGACACTGACGTCCATTATTTCAGTGGAAGAAGTGTAGTCCACTCAACAAATGGATTTGTAATTTTTAGATTTTGTGTGTAAAAATACACACTGCAACTCTCCCCTTGCCCCATACACAAACAAACTTGAATATGATCATACATCCAAAACTAAGTGAAAACTATAAACTTCTAGGAGAAAGTAGTTGTGAGCTGGGCTAGGCAGCAATTTCGACACAAACAAATGAACCATAAAAAAAAAAAAAAAGAAACCCAACGAGTTTTGCTCTTCAAAAATAAATAAATAAATAAGTAGACAAACATTTTGCATTGGTGAGAAAATGCAACCCGCAGACTGGGAGAAAATATTTGCAAGTATAGATCTCATAAGGTTTTTTTTTTTTTTTTTAAAGATTTTATTTATTTGACAGAGAAACACAGCGAGAGAGGGAACACAAGCAGAGGGAATGGTAGCGGGAGAAGCAGGCTTCCCGCCGAGCAGGGAGCCCGATGTGGGGCTCGATCCCAGGCCCCTGGGATCATGACCTGGGCCAAAGGCAGACGCTTAACGACTGAGCCACCCAGCCACCCCTCATAAGGTTTTGTACCTAGAATAGTTAAAAGAACTTTTATATCTCATTAAGAAGACCATCCAATCATTAAAAAAGGGCAAAAGATTTGAACAAACACTGCAACAAAGAAGGTATATGAAATTCCAATAAGCACATGAAAAGATCTTTAATAGGATCAGGCATTCCAAAAATGCAAATTAACACCATAATAAGATACTACTGCCACCCATTACTTAGCAATCATTCCCAGGTATTTCCCCAAGAGAAATGAAAACTCATCTTTTTTTTTTTGTTTTAAAGCTTATATGTAAATATTCACAGCATCTTTATTCACAGTAGCTAAAACCTTGTAATTCAAATGTCACTGAAGTGAAAGAAAGTAGGCAGCAGCCAGAGTCCGAGAGTGAGGTGAGGAGACAGCCTATGTAGCAGCCCAAAGGAACTTTCCAGAATGATGCAACTGTTCTACATCCTCATTGTGCTGGTGGTTACCTAAGTGTATTACATTTGCCAAATCTCATTGTGTATTTTAAATTGGTAAAATTGTATTGTATGTAAACTAAAATGATTACACTGATTGAAACGATTATTACCCCTTCCCCCCAAAGAACAAGACTTAAAACAAAGATTTGGAGCCAAACTGTCTGGGTTTCAATCCTGGCTTTGCCAGTCACTATTTGTGTGACCTTGGAAAAGTCACATACCTTTTCTGTGGTTGAGCTTCCTTTTCTGTACCAGGTGGATGATGAATCTGCCTCACAAGGTTGCTGTCATCTTATATTAAACACACAGGAGAGTGTCCAGCACAAAGCAAGTGTTCAGTGAATGCTTGCTGTTCTCAGTCTCTGCTCCCAACCCTGCACACCTGACTACTACTGACATTAATCAGATCCTTTCAGTTCTACGTGATGTTTATCAACTTTAAAAATGTTGTGATGACATGCATCCCTATGGTCCTTCAGGCCTTCTGACACCCTATAGTCTATAAAGACAGGGAATGCCTTTTCACCTTCTAAGACATTCTTTGTAACATTGATTCAAGGACAGTTTCTCAAAGAAGCATCCACACCCTGAAAATATGCTTTTGTCTAATCGAGTTTTGTTTGTTTGTTCTTAAGATGGTTTGTATTCTTTCACCTTAAATAAACCAAGTTTTACCATGGAGATAGACTAAAAAACTACACTAATTTGAGCAAAATCTATTATTTCAACAGTTTGCCAGCAGCATATTCTTCTTGTAAAGTTTGGCTGTCCTTTCTGTTAAGTTGTGTAAAATTATCTTTCAAGACTGATAGAGTCTCCCGGTTTGTTTAACAAAGTGCAATTTATTAGGCTTAGAAATTTCCCTTGACACATATTTTTTTTAAGGTGTCAGACTTGGGAACTTATATGTGATCAGCAATTTGCCCTAAATAGCTCATCTCCCCCTTCACCTGATGATGTAGTGATGCTCAACAAGCTGGAAGCCATAGATATCAGGTAGTAGAATCCTGACACTTGACAAAATTATTAGTTTTCCTAAATATGTCTACCTCACAGTGATTTGTAGTATAACAAATTAATATCTAATAGTGAAATGCCTGAGTACTCAATAGGTATAGCAATCAGTTACTGTATAGAATCACAGTGACAGGTCCATTCTATTTGAAAAGTATATTGAAGTATCTTTCACTTCCTACAGGAAGAAAGGGACCTGACTGAAGAGTTCAGCCAACTTAAAGCCCATACATATACTTTCCTGCCATAGTAAACCACAATCCCAGCTTTCAAATCTCTTGCAAAAATACATCAAGATTCATCTCAATTAATGAAATTCGCCAACATATTCTTGGATTCTCTCTGTGAAAATTCCTGATGATTGACTGCGTGTTTAATAAACAATATACATTACAGCTGTCACGTTCTTGCTAAAACTTGATTTCCCCTCTGGTAATTGTGTGAGGGAAGAAGAGTGTGTCACACTGCTTGTCAACATTTCCTTGAAAGGTGTTTCCAGCAAAGACAACGAAGCTCTTGAGCCTAATTTATCCACGGGCCTGCAGCCAACGTAAGTGGTGCACTGCTAGACACCAACACGTGCTTCCCTCAGGAAGAGGACAACCGCACGTGGTTGCTCGCCTTCGCAACTCCAGAAGGGTCCCAGCCTACTGAGCTTGTGTGCATTATCTTCTCAGAGTTGCTCCCATCTTTCCAGGGCTCTAAGGAAATATCCTTCCCCTTGTGGCAATTCTCTATAAATAGCACAATCACACAGAAAAGCGGAGACTTTCCTTCCCTCCAAAGGCTTCCATTATTCATCTTATAAAAAGGAAAGCACAGGCATATTTCTACGGTGTCTATGATAAAGTAAAACTGCAGTTAAAACTCCATTCTCCCAACCCCAAAAAACAGACAACCTAAATTAGTAAATCTTTCAGAAACTAATTACTTAGTAGCCACTGTGTCCTTTTTCTAGAAACTGAAACTCCCAGGGAGATTTTAGCCAAGGAGAGAACACAACTAAAGGCATTTGAAAGCTTGTGTGTAATACAGTTTAAACTTATCTGATTGAAATAATTTATACAGTCCTTTTATACAGTACTTCATTTGGCAAAACTCCTCCAGTCTCTCAGCTCCTCCTGCTGCCCTGGCTCTTTTCCTCAGGACTGAATCCTGGCAAAGCTGAGAGGATAAGATCCTTGTGGTCCATGCCTGCTTACTCCTCTGATACCTGGGGCAATGTTCTCTGCCCACGTGGCTACCACTTACCCACTGTAGTTAGTAAGGCTCTTGAGTTGGTCTCTCTTGCCTTGGTCAGGGATTGCTGGTTCTCCCAGCCCGACTGACCTCATCAGAACTACTGGCTACACACCCACGAGGATCAGTTGTGCTATCCACACAGCCCCAGGACTGAGCCTGGAGCCCAGTCCCTGCCTCTGCTGAAGGATCCCCTCTCACTGCCTTCATGAAGGCACACTCCAGGCCAGCTGGCCCAAAATAAAGTATCCTGACCTTATGAGGACAGAAGGTGTCTTGGAGAAAATACATTTCACAGTCCTGTTGTGGTGACGGCTTATACACAACACCTCTGCCCATTAAAAAGCCCATGAAATGGATCTAGAGCCCCATGATGGCAACAGCATTGCAAAGCAAAGATCAGAGAAGACACTGAAATAAGATCAAAGTGAAATTTCATTAACTGAATCTCCATGGAAGATGAACTCAGAAACATTTTTTAAATAGGAGAATAAAAGATATGACCGTAAGATGGTATTAACCTAATTTCAGGATTCTAGGCTGCAAGGACTAGAGTAACAGGTCTTGGTTTCCCTACCACAAGGAAACCGAATCCTAAGCCCATCAGAGTCCTCTCCTGTTCTCTCTCCTTTTGACTATAGCCTGTTCTGGATTTAATCAGAATGGCACACTGGAGAAAAGTCAGTTAACGAATGGAACAATAGCAAGTGGAGGCCTAGGAGGTCCCAATGCTTATCTCCTCCACAAGGGCAACAAAAGCAATAAATGAGCAACTATAAACTGATGCATTGCTCTGGGAAAACGCTGTACTCCCATGAAGCAGCAGCGGCAGCAACAGTGCAGAGCTAGAAACCCAGAATGGCCACACAGAAAAGCAGAGGTAGCATTTTGCCTGTATTACCCATCCCTCTCCCAGCTAGAGCAGCTCAGCACCAAGAGGACTCCTCAGAAGGATTTCACTCCACAGGGAAAAGGAGAGTAAGAGAACTCCAGTGAGCTTCACCACTGTGGATCTTCAGCCTTTGCTACTGAGGACCACTCAGTTTTCACTAAAGCTAAATCCGACTGATGGAGCTCCCCAGGGTCCCCATTACTTCATCTCTGCAGGGCAGGAGCCATTAGTGCAGGAGAAATGCTGCCCCTAGAGGTCCCAGTTGCTGTGCCCAAGCCTTCTGAACTGCTACAGCACCTCACCATTGATGGGATGGATCACAGTTGCCAACACTCTGGCACTTCTGGATCCCAAATCGTGGATATGACCTGCTATCACTGGGGTTGTGTTCTTAGTGCTCTGCAGCCCACCCTTAGGTTTTAAGCCACAACTGACTCCTCATCACTGGGGCTGCAGAGCTGCTATTCTGCACCCTGTCCCTAGGTCCTAAGTCAAAGCTCTGACTCACCATCACTGGGGCCCCAGCCCTGGTGTCCCGCACCCTGCCCCTGGGGTCCTAAATCATAGGTACCAACATCACTGGCACTGAAGTGTTGCTATTCTGTCAATGCCCCCTGAGGCCAGAGTTGGGATTTAGACCCACCATCCCAAGGGTATGTTCTTACTGTTACTTGCCCCCTGGGTCCAAGCCCCCTGCACCCTGTTGTTATCTCAGAACCTGTACCATTGTCACCCCTAACCCTGGGGCCCAAGTCACTGTGTCAAGAGAGTTCCATGGGAGAACTGCACAGGCTTGCCCCTCAGACATAGTGCCCCACCATGGCACATGCACCTGTGCCCCAGAACCCCGGTTCTGTGGTTGTTTCACATGTGCCTGAATGAAGGCTCCAGCTCCGCTACCACTGAGTGCCAGCATACTACCGCCACCTGCAGGATCTCTATGGTCTGGGCCACAGGAGATCCCCCCAACCTACCCTCACCCAGTCTTTGCTGACACTGACCTTGGCTCATGGTGCTACATGGAGACTACACCACTGTGCCCTCCCAGGAACCAGAGACACTGAACCCCACCCAGCTGGTACCCTTGAGGCCACCTTTAGTGTAAGTCCTTCCCAAATGAAGGGAGTCCGAAAAGACTGGAAGAAGTGACAGCCCCCCTCAAATGCATAGACGCTAACACAAAGCCATTGGGAACATGAAAAAACAACAAACCACTACCAAAGGAACACAGTAATTTTCCAGAAACAAGCCCTCTGCTCCCTTGCCGATATATCTTATGTTAACTGAAAGAGAATTCAAAATAATTATTTTAAAGGAAGCTCAGTGAGATTTAAGAGAACAAAGACAGACAATTCAATGAACTCAGGAAAGTAATGCATAAAGAAGGCAAGAGTTCAACAAAGAGATGGAAATCATTTTTAAAAGGGGACCAAATAGAAAATCTGGAGATGAAGAATAAAATGAGTGAACTGAAAAAATGAAATAGAAAGCTTCAACGGCAGGCTCAGCTGAGCAGAAGAAATTATCTGCGAAGCTAAAAACCAATTTTTTTTTTAAAGATTTTATTCATTTGAGAGAGAGAAAGAGAGAGAGAGAGAGCAAGCTTGAGAGGGGAGAGGTCAGAGGGAGAAGCAGACTCCCTGCCGAGCAGGGAGCCCGATGTGGGACTTGATCTTGAGACTCCAGGATCATGACCTGAGCCAAAGGCAGTCACTTCACCAACTGAGCCACCCAGGCACCCCTAAAGACCAATTTCTTGATGTTATCTGGTTAAGAGGAGAAAAAAGAATGAAAAGGAGTGAAGAAATCCTGTGTCAATTAGAAGATACCATCATGCAAAACAATATTTGCATTACCAAAGTCCCAGAAAGAAAGAAAAAAGTAACAAAAAACATAAATAGAAATAATGGCAAAAACTTCTCCAATCTGGGGAGAGATATTGTCATCCATGCACATGAAGCTCAAAGATCAACAGACTCAACACAGAGAGATCTTCAGTGAGACTTACTATAATCAAACTCTCAAAAACCAGAGAGAGAGAGAGAGCATGCTTTAAAATCAGGTTTCTCAGAAGAAACCTTGCAGACCAGGAGAGAATGGGCTGATCCATTCAAAGTGCTCACAAAATAAAACTGCCAACCAAGAATATTCTACCCAGCAAAGTTGTCCTTCAGAAACAGAAGAGAGATAAAGACTAACCCAGACCAACAAAAGATGAGGAAATTTATCTCCATTAGACATACCTTGCAAGAAATGCTAAAGTTGTTCAAACTGAAAGGGTGTTAATTAGTAACATGAAAACATGCAAAAATATAAAATTCACTGGTCAAAGTAAATAGTCAGCTTCAAAATACTGTAAAACTGAAATGGTGGTGTTTAAATCACTTTGAACCCTAGTATGTAGGTCAAAAGAAAAAAGTAAATATATCTAAAAATAACTATAGCTAGGGGTGCCTGGGTGGCTCAGTCGTTAAGCATCTGCCTTTGGCTCAGGTCATGATCCCAGGGTCCTGGGATTGAGCCCCGCATACGGGCTCCCAGCTCAGCGGGGAGCCTGCTTCTCCTGCTACCATTCCCTCTGCTTGTGTTCCCTCTCTAGCTGTGTTTCTCTCTGTCAAATAAATAAAATTTAAAAAATAAATAACTATAGCTATATTTTGTTAATGGATACACAATATAAAATAGATGTAAATTGTGAAAATAAAATATAAAATGTGTGTGAGGAAGCACAAAATATGTAGAAATGTCTTATGCAGTTGAAGTTAAGTTGTCATCAGCTTAAGAGAGATTATTTTAAGATGTATATAAACAGAGAGGACCAAGACAAGATGGCGGAGGTGTAGGAGGCACGGAGAGCACTGGGATCCAGAAAGAGGCTGAAAACCACTCTAAAAGCCGGCAAACACAATTGCAGAGAGAAGAGAATAAGAACAGCAATTCTAGGAGCAGAAAATCAAGCACTTTCAGAAAGGTAGGAGTGGAAAAAGTGAATTTAAAGCGACGGAAAGAGAGACCCCGGGGGGAGGGGCCGGCTCCCAGCAGCCACAGAGCCGCGGAGCACAAAATCCGGAACTTCTAGTCTGCTCCGCTGAGGGACATCGCTCCGGAGGCCAACCGGGGGT
>CM053612.1:77079840-77092032 GCA_028646535.1 Procyon lotor
CGTGGCGACAGGGGATATGTGAGAACTATCTTTACCTTCCTTTCAATTTTGCTGTGAATCCAAAACTGCTCTAAAAAAGAAACTATATTAAAAAAAATTGGAAACTCTATTTAATGACAAGCAGAAAGTTAAAAACTTTGAGTTGATGGACTCATTTGTTTTTCAGTTACTTAGATCCAGTCTTGGAATTTTAGGACATTGAGAATCTTCATTTAGACAGTTAATATACAACTTGCTGGTGTGTAATCTGGGGCAAGTCACTTAACCTAGCTAAAAAGGGAGTTAAACATTTTATACTTATTTTACTGGTGTAATTAAATATAATGGCTAAAGTTTATATAATATAGGGAGTAAGTCTTTAATAAATAATTTTATTTGTTTTATCAGGGCCTAAATATGCACTTAATATCTTCTCAATGTTTCCCATAATTATCTTTCATGAAACATGCCTTTTATTACCTGTAACAAAAATCCTGGACAAAGACCATTCCATGAAAGTGAAGGTCCAAAGAGTTTCTTCTAGTGACCATTTAATTCTGTTTAAATAGTTGATTTCGGTTCTGCCCATCTCTGTGTCCGTAGATCACATCAAGATTAGGTCACCCCAAGTAGGTGGGTGTCTATATTATAAATCCCAGAATGCTGTAATGGAGGAGATTTCACATCAATTTACACTAACACATTCAAATCATAAGGTTTACACTTTTTTTTTTTTTTTTTAAAGATTTTTATTTATTTGACAGAGAGCAACACAGCGAGAGAGGGAACACAAGCAGAGGGAATGGTAGTGGGAGAAGCAGGCTTCCTGCCGAGCAGGGAGCCCGATGCGGGGCTCGATCCCAGGACCCTGAGATCATGACCTGGGCTGAAGGCAGACGCCTAATGACTGAGCCACCCAGGCGCCCCAAGGTTTACACTTTTAAATAAGAACTTGATATTCACTTTCTTCTTGCCGCTTGCTGTGCGGGCCGCGCGCTCCCCTGCCCCCTCCGCAGCCATGCCTCGCAAAATCGAGGAAATCAGGGACTTTCTGCTCACGGCCAGGCGAAAGGACGCCAAATCTGTCAAGATCAAGAAAAATAAGGATAATGTGAAGTTTAAAGTTCGGTGCAGCAGATACCTTTACACCTTGGTCATCACGGACAAGGAGAAGGCAGAGAAACTGAAGCAGTCCCTGCCCCCAGGTTTGGCAGTGAAGGAGCTGAAGTGAACCTGGCCCACTGATTTGAACCATATTAAAGTTTTAAAAATTCAAAAAAAAAAAAAAAAAGATATTCAAATATTCTACTGGCTATAACCACTGAAATGTAATAAGCCTTCTGAACCCTACTGACCACACTGAAAATGTATCCCATAGTTACTGGCAGCAAGATAATAGCCTGTGATTATAAAACAGCAGCTACTACATCTGCATCCCCATTCTCTGGGAATTTAATAAAACATATTTATAAAAAAAACCCAAAGCTAATTGTTACGCTGTTATTACAGCATAATATAGTTGGTTAGTTTCATGATGGTAAATACTATGATTACACGGTAGTAGTTTCGGTCTCCATGTATAGGGATGGTGTGTATTTATTTTAAGTTCTTAGAAATTAAAGTAGAAAAAAGGGGAACTTTAGATTTGATAAGAGATCTGGGTAATATAATACATAACTAGGGCCTTAGGTTGTATAAATTAGAGCCTTGAGGTGATTACGTTAGTTGTAGTAAAAAGAGATATATCGATTTCTTAGGAAAAAAATTTACAGAGCCAGAGTTTATTTCTTTATATTTTCAGTAAGCTCTCATGATCTGACTGATCTCATATGTTAGATAAAGAAAATAGAAATAAAACTATGTGCAATGCTTCAGTGTTCTGACTGAATTTTGTTTTAATAGTTTCCTTGCCATGCAAAGGGAGTTATTTATTTCAAGAGAGAACATTGCATTCTCTGTTACCTTGATTTTTATAACATTGCCAGGGTTAGTGAACCCTGGGAGTCCTTACTTCATATGTGTTTGTGTTCAGGGGCGAGGGGGTAGAGTGGTTAGGGGAGGCTCTCTGGGCATACAACAAAGGAAAAGATTCTGCTGTTGACAAGGCATTTAGAATTTCCAAGGGTCAGGTGGTAATTTCACTTTGTGAATCATAGCCTTGGACGGTTGCTGCATGTGATTATAGGCAGCCTTGATTTCATTTGCAGAAAAATAAACAATCTTCCACTTCCCTCCACACAGGCTCCAAACTTACCAGTAAATTTGTGTCAGCAAATTTTGTATCACACATTCTCTGAAGAAACACATACGTATGTACATTTGCACAAAATGAAATTCCAGTTTTTAGTCTTAGGAGGAAGCTTTAGTAAGTTGATGATGATAGATGTGGATAAACTTTATATCTAAATACAATTCTATTCAGCTCTTAAAAAAAAGGGGGGGGCGCCTGGGTGGCTCAGTCGTTAAGCATCTGCCTTCGGCTCAGGTCATGATCCTAGAGTCCTTGTGTTGAGCCCCACATCAGGCTCCCTGCTCGGCAGGAAGCCTGCTTCTCCCGCCTCCATTCCCTCTGCTTCTGTTCCCTCTCTCGCTGTGTTTCTGTCAAATAAATAAAATCTTAAAAAAAAAAAAAGTTAACGCTGGGTTTTCTGACCACATAAGCTCCTAGAATACTCATCTTCCTTTAATGATAGGTCCACAGAAGGATGCTAATCACGATCACCGGAAAAGCCACATATTCTTAAAAATAGATATGAAAACTCTAGAGCTAAATTCAAAGAACAGGGAAGATCACAGGATCAGATCTTGAGAATTATAGGACTATCACCAGTACGAATAGGGATTCTTGTCTTCAGTTATGATGTTAGACCCTGGTAACACTTCTAAAACCTGGAAAGAGTTTGCTGAACCTTGGAGGACCCTTTCTTTCCCTTATTTCAGGTTCTAGCTTCATTTCCTTCAGATAGAAAAAATATCTCTGCAAATAAAAGAATATTTGAATGATAGAGCATATCCTTGCATGACACAATACTTTGCTTTCTAAAACTATGAAAGGATGTGCATACTGTAGAAGTAGGTGCAAGCAAGATGCACAGAGAGGGCATTTGTTTGAAATTGGGAGCCAGACTTGGTGTAGCAGAGTTCTGGATGGCACAGGTGAATAGTAGTAGTTCACATTGTTGTAGAACTAGAGAAATAAATTGAATATAGTTGTTGAATCTTGTAGGCTGGAGACAGAATATGCGGATTATATGGATTGAGAATTCTGTAATCAGCATGTTGCTTCCTATAGCTGTAAGAGATCTTGCATGGAGCTGTATGGGATGTAGAGTTTGATGACAGCTGTCAGACGAGGCAATCTAGCATCAGAGCAATGGAAGAAGAAAATCCTGGAGACAATACCTTAGTCCTCTCCATATCCCAGGAAGAAGTAGTTAGCAGTTGTCACTCCTGCCACAGTGGGGTTCGACTGGAACTAATTTGCGATTGGATGCATGTATATAAATTACCTACATTAGTGATATGTCAGCAATATATAGAATCTTCCTTGGCTCAGATGTTTGTTGTAGTGATTGCGTGATAAGTATCTGTTGACTGTCACATTTTTGCTTGTTGCTTAACCAACAGTTGTATGCAGAGGACCCTAAAGTTTCTACTTCTGGTCATATAAATATTCAGTATTTACAATAAGAGCTGGAAAAAGTAAAAAGTAGTCAAAAGTATAAAAGGATTGAACTGTCCATCTCTGCAAATTTTAGAATGTAATAATTGAGTGTAGTATATGGCCATTGTCAGAATCTAAGTTAGCCAATTAATTTTCTGGTTAATTTGAAACTTAATGGTTCTTAGAAAGTGATGTACTGTTTTCTGGGTGTTTTTAAAGTGTGGCTTGTAAACCTTTTTAGGTAAAACCATTCAAAGAGTGTTTTAGGCACTTACTGGGAAAGGAAGAGATTTTGATATTGGGGTATGGGGAGGCAATTTCTCTTACTTTTGAAAACAGAACTTAGGGAATCCTATTAAGGCTTAATTTTTGTTTTATTATGAAAATACATTCTCATGTTAGTTTTTTAGAGCTGCTCTAACCAAGTATCACAAACTGGATTGGCATAAACAATAAAAATTTATTTCTCACAGTTCTGGAGGCTAAAAGTCCAGAATCAAGGAGTTGGGCAGGTTTGGTTTGAGTCTTCTCTCCTTGACTTAGAGATGGTTGCCTTCTCTTTGTGTTCTCACAGTGGTTTGTCTTCTATGTGTCCAAGTGTTCTCTTCTTACCAGGACACCAATCAGATTGGATTAGGGCCCATCCTAAAGGCCCCATTTTACCTTAATCACTTCTTTAAAGACTTTATTTACTTATTTTAGAGAGTTGGAGAGTGTGAGTGGGAGGAGGGACAAAGGGAAAGGGAGAAGAATCTCAAGCCAACTTCTCCCTGACCATGGCGCCCAAGCAGGACCCAATTCTACCACACTGAGATCATGACCTGAGCTGAAATCAAGAGTTGGATGCTTAACTGACTGAGCCACCCAGGTGCCCGGCCCTTAATTACGTCTTTCAAGGGCCTAGATTCAAATACAGTCACATTCTGAGGTACTGGGGGTTGGGGTTTTAACATAGGAATTTTGAGGGAAATGACATAACTCGGCCCTTTTTTTTTTTTTTAAAGATTTTTATTTATTTATTTGACAGAGAGATCACAAGTAGGCAGAGAAGCAGGCAGACAGAGGGGGGGAAGCAGGCTCCCTGCTTAGCAGAGAGCCCAATGTGGGGCTTGATCCCAGGACCCTGAGATCATGACCTGAGCTGAGGGCAGAGGCTTTAACCCACTGAGCCACCCAGGCGCCCCCCATAACTTGGCCCTTAATAGTCATGCTTATTAAAAATCATGCAAAATAGGTAGAAAGTAGTAGAGTGAAAAGTGAGAATCTCTTCTCGGACTCAATTTCCAAAGGTAAATTCAGTTAATATATTCTTAGATACTTGTGTAAGAGGTCTCGCTATTCGCGAAACCTGTTCTTTCTTCTCCCTAGGCAAAAAGTTAGACTCTATTCATTACTCTCCCTTATAGTTAAATGTGGCCATGCCACTGCATTTTGAGCAATGAAATGTGATCCTAAGTGGTGTGTTAAACTTTTAGGGCAGACCCACAGAAACTCCCATGTGTGTGCTTTCATGTTCTTCTCCTAGCAGTTTGATTAAAAATTACCATCTTGAAGATGGCAGACTCCTCTTCTTGAAGGACCCTGCCTGATACGCTCAAAATAAAACAACACATTTTAAATTTTACGTGAGCAACAAATTTACTTCAGTTGACTTAAGCCAATGAGATATGAAGCCTTATCTTCTAAAACAGCTAGCATTATCTTAACTAAAACTTGAGAAGTATTCTAAATTTACACACGTGCATGCATCTGTGCCCCATCATGTTACATACACATTTCTGTAACTTTTTAAAGAAGATATAGCATAAGCTACTTTCTATATAGTTACATAAAGATCTTTTTTTAACGTAGTAAAATTTATGCATCTTATATTTGAAAGAGTAAAATTCAGTAACATTTGGTATCTTCCCAGTGTGTGCAACCGTCACCACTATCTTGTTCCAGAAAATACCACTCCAAAAGGTAATACTGTACCCATAAACAGTCATTCCTCATTATCCAGTCTCCTTCAGCATTTACAACCACCAGTTTGCGTGATTTTCTTATTATGGCTATTTGGTATAAATGCAGTCACAAAATATGTGGCCTTTTGTGTCTCGGTTCTTTCACTTAAAACATTTTCAGGGTCTATCCATGTTAGAGCATGTGTCAATACTTGATTCCTTTTTATAGCTGAATAATGCTCCTTTGTATGGATATGTCGCAATTTGTTTATCCGTTCATCCAGTGATGGACACTTGGGCTGTTTACACCTTATGGCTATTCTGAATAGTGCTCATGTGAACATTCATGTACAAGTTTTGTTTTTTTTGAGGGGTTTTTTTTTTTTTTTGGAACACTTGCTTTCAATTTGGGAGCTATATACCTCACAATGTTGAGTCATGTAATAATTTAACTTATTGAAGAACTGTTCTATACAGATGCTAAACCATTTTACATCCGCACAAGCCATGTATGAGGATTTGAATTTCTCCACATCCTCACCAATACTTGTTGCTTTCCTTTTTAAAAATTATAGCCATCCTAGTTGGTGTGAAATAGTATTTCACTGTGGCTTTGATTTGTATTTCTCTAATGACTAAGGATGTTGAGCATCTTTCCGTGTGCTTGTTGGCCATTGGTATATCTTCTTTGAAGAAAGACTTTTCAGTCGTTGGTCCATTTTGTAATTGGGTTATTTATCTTTTTGTTACATAGATATAGAAGTTCTTCATACGTTCTTTGCTAGATCCCTATCCGATATATGATTTGCAAATGTTTTCTTCTTTTCTGTAGGTTGCCTTTTAATTTTGATAATGTTCTTGAATGCATAAGTTGGAAAAAAATTTTGATGTAGTCCAATTTATTTTTTGTTTTGATGTTCTATATAAAAAACAATTATGAACTCAAAGGTCACAAAGATTTACCCTTGTGTTTTCTTCTATGGTTAGCTCTTATATTTAGATATTTTACCCATTTTGAGCTAATTTTTATTTATGTTGTGAAGTAAGGGTCCAACTTCATTGTTTTGCCTGTGGATATCCACTGGCCCCAGCACCATTTGTTGAAAAGACCATTCTTTTTGCGCTGAATGGTCTTGGTACTCTTGTTGAAAATCAGTTGATGAAAGATAGAGTTTATTTCTGAGCTTTCAATTTTATTCCATTGATCTGTATGTCTATCCTTATGGCAGTATACTATACTTCTTTGATTATTATAGCTTTATAGTTAATTTTTGGAGATAGGAAGTGGGGAAGTCCTTCTGTTTTGTTCTGTTTTTACTTTTTATTATTTAAGATTTATTTATCTTAAAGGGAGAGCAGATAGAGATGGGATGTGGATAGAGAGAGGGAGGGAGAATCCCAAGCAGACTCTCTGCTGAGTGTGAAGCCTGACCTGAGGCTGGATCTCATGACCCTGAGATCATAACCTGAGCCAAAACCAAGACTTAGATGCTTAACTCACGGCACTACCTAGGTTCCACTGTTTTTTGGGTTATTTTTTTTTCTCCCTGTAGTCTCTAAAATTGAATCTTATGATCAATTTTTTCATTTTTCCAAAAAAGGCATCTGGCATTTTAATGGAGATTGCATTGAATCTGTATATCACTTAGCATTGCTATTATATCATCATGTCTTCTAATCCATGAACATAGAATGTCTTTTATTTAGTTATTCTCTAATTTCTTCCAGCAGTGTTTTGTAGTTTTCAGTGTACTTGGCTAAGTCTTTTAATTTTGTTTTTACATTCCTCTGTGTTGTCCTTTTTTAAATTTTTATTCTTTAAAATTTTTTTATTATGTTACATTAGTTACCATATAGTACATCATTAGTTTTTGATGTAGTGTTCCAAGATTCATTGTGTATATATAACACCCAGTGCTCTATGCAATACATGCCCTCCTTAATATGCATCATTGGGCCAACCCATCCCCCCACCATCCTCCCCTCTAAAACCCTCAGGTTGTTTCTCAGAGTCCACAGTCTCTCATGGTTTGTCTCCCCCTCTGAATCCCCCCTTCATTTTTCCCTTCCTTGTCCTAATGTCCTCCATGCTATTATGCTCCACAAGTAAGTGAAACCATATGATAATTGACTTTCTCTGACTTATTTCACTCCTCCCATCCCATTCATGTTGATGCAAAAGTTGGGTAGTCATCCTTTCTGATGGCTGAGTAATATTCCATTGTATATAGGGACCACATCTTTATCCATTCATCTGTTGAAGGGCATCTTAGCTCTTTCCACAGTTTGGCTATTGTGGACATTGCTGCTATGAACATTGGGGTACATATGGCCCTTCTTTTCACTACATCTGTATCTTTGGGGTAAATACCCAGTAGTCCAAGTGTTGGGTCATAGGGTAGCTCTATTTTTAATTTTTTGAGTAAACTCCACATTGTTATCCAAAGTGACTACACTAACTTGCATTCCCACCAATAGTGTAAGAGGGTTCCCCTTTCTCCACAGCCCCTCCAACATTTGTTGTTTCCTGTCTTGTTAATTTTTGCCATTCTAACTGGTGTGAAGTCGTATCTCAGTGAGGTTTTGATTTGAATTTCCCTGATGGCTAATGATGATGATCATTTTTTTCATGCATCTGTTAGCCATCTGGATTTCATTTTTGGAAAAGTCTCTAATCATGTCTTCTGCCCATTTCTTAACTGGGTTATTTGTTTTTTGGGTGTTGAGTTTGATAAGTTCTTTGTGGATTTTGGATATTAACCCTTTATCAGATAGATCATTTGCAAATATCTTCTCCCATTTCATAGGCTGTCTTTAGTTTTGTTGATTGTTTCCCTACCTGTGCAGGACCTTTTATCTTGAGGAAGTCCCAGAGTTCATTTTTGCTTTTGTTTCCCTTGCCTTTGGAGTTGTGTCTTGAAAGAAGTTGCTGTGGCCGATGTCGAAGGGGTTACTGCCAATGTTCTCCTCTAGAATTTTGATGGATTCCGGTCTCACATTTAGGTCTTTCATCCATTTTGAGTCTGTTTTTGTATGTGGTATAAGGAAATGGTCCAGTTTCATACTTCTGCATGTGGCTGTCCAATTTTCCCAACATCATTTGTTGAAGAGACTGTCTTTTTTTCCATTGGACATTCTTTCTTGGTTTATTGAAGGTAAGTTGACCGTAGAGTTGATGGTCCATATCTGGGCTCTCTGTTTTGTTCCATTGATCTATGTGTCTGTTTTAATGCCAGTATCATGCTGTTGTGGTGATCACAGCTTTGTAATAAATCTTGAACCCAGGCAACATGATGCCCCCACCTTTGTTTTCCTCTTTGAACATTTTCTTGGCGATTTTGTCTTTTCTGCTTCCATAGAAATTTTGGGATTGTTTGTTCCAGCACTTTGAAAAATGCCAGTGGTATTTGATTGGGATGGTGTTGAAAGTATAGATTACTTTGGGCAGCATAGACATTTTAACAATGTTTATTCTTCCAGTCCATGAGCTTAGAATGTTTTTTCATCTTTTTTGTCTTCTTTCATTTCTTTCATGAGTATTCTGTAGTTCCTCAAGTATAGATCCTTTACCTCTTTGGTTAGGTTTATTCCTAAGGTATCTTATGGTTTTTGGTGCTATTGTATATGGGATTGATTCTCTAATTTCCCTTTCCACAGTTTCATTGTTAGTGTATAGGAAAGCAACTGATTTCTGTGCATTGATTTTATATCCTGCCACATTACTGAATTGCTGTATGAGTTCTAGTAATTTGGAGGTGGAGTCTTTTGGATTTTCCACATAGAGTATCATGTCATGTGCAAAGAGAGAGTTTGACTTCTTCTTCACCAATTTGAATACCTTTTATTTCTTTCTGTTGTCTGATTGCTGTTGCTAGGACTTCTAGTACTATGGTGAACAATAGTGGCAGAATTGGGCATCCTCATTGTGCTCTTGATCTTAAGAGAAAGGCTCTCATGATTTCCCCATTGAGAATGATATTTGCTATGCATCTTCAATAGATGGATTTTATGAAGTTGAGGAATATTCCCTCTATCCCTATACTCTGAAGAGTTTTAATCAGGAAAGGATGCTGTATTTTGTCATATGCTTTTTTGGCATCAGTTGAGAGGACCATATGGTTCTTCTCTCTTCTCTTATTTGTTCTATCACATTGATTTGCAAATGTTGAACCACCCTTGCATCCCAGAAATAAATCCCACTTGGTCATGGTAGATAATCTTTTTAATATACTGTTGGATCCTCTTCGCTAGGAACTTGTTGAGAATCTTGGCATTTATATTCATCAGGGATATTGGTCTGAAGTTCTCCTTTTTGATGGGGTCTTTGCCTGGTTTGTGGATCAAGGTAATGCTGGCCTCATAGAAACAGAGTCCGAAGTTTTCCTTCTGTTTCTATTTTTTGAAACAGCTTCAGGAGAGTAGGTATTATTTCTTCTTTGAAAGTTTGGTAGAATTCCCCAGGGAATCCATCAGGTCCTGGACTCTTATTTTTTGGGAGGTTTTTGATCACTGCTTTAATCTCGTTACTAGTAATGGGTCTATTCAGGTTGTTAATTTCTTCCTGTTTCAGTCTTGGAAGTTTATAGGTTACTAGGAATGCATCCAATTTCTTCTAGGCTGCTTAACTTACTGGCATATAGCTGTTGACTATAATTTCTGCTGATTATTTCTATTTCCTTGCCGTTAATCATGATCTCTCCCCTTTCATTCATAATTTTATTAGAGTCCTTCCTCTTTTCTTTTGGATTACGCTAGCTAGTGGTTTATTGATATTAGTAATTCTTTCAAAGAAACTGCTTCTGGTTTCGTTGATGTGTTCTATTGTATCTTTGGTTTCTAATTCATCTCTGCTCTAATCTTAATTATTTCTCTTCTCGTGCATGGGGTAGTCTTAATTTGTTGTAGATTCTCCAGTTGTTTAAGGTGTAAAGAGAGTTGGCATGTTCGGGATTTTTCAATTTTTTGGAGTGAGGATTGGATGGCTATGTATTTCCCCTTAGGGCTGCCTTTGCTGTATCCCATAGGATTTGGATTGATGTGTTTTCTTGATCATTGATTGCCATGAATTGTTTAAGTTCTTTGACTTCCTGGTTGACCCAAACATTCTTGAGCAGGATAGTCTTTAACTTCTAAGTGTTGGAATTTCTTCCGAACTTTTTTTTGTGATTGAGTTCCAGTTTGAAATCATTGTGGTCTGAGAATATCCAGGGCATATTCTCAGTCTTTTGGTATCAGTTGAGACCTTATTCGTGACCCAGAATGTGGTCTATTCTGGAGAAAGTTCCATGTATGCTCAAGAAGAATGATACAGTCCTTCTGTATCTCTAACTACAATCTTTAGCTTAAAGTCTAATTTTTCTGCTATGAGAATTGCTACCGCAGCTTTCTTTTGAGATCCATTGGCATGAAAGATGGTTCTCCATCCCTTCATTTTCAGTCTGGATGTATCTTTAGGTTTACAGTGAGTCTCTTGCAGACACCATATGGATGGGTCCTGTCTTTTCATCCAATCTGCAGCCCTGTGCCATTTTATAGGAGCATTTAGGCCATTCATGTTGAGAGTGATTATTGAAAGATGTGTTTTTGTTGTCAACATGTTACCTATGAGATCTTTTTTTCCTATGGATTGTCTCTGTCAATTTCTGTTCTATATCCCTCTTGGGGCCGCCTTTTATAGAACCCCCCCCCCCTTAATATTTCTTGCAGGGCTGGCCTAGTGGTCACATATTCTTTTAGTTTTTGCCAGTCTGAGAAGCTCTTTATCTCTCCATTCATTCTAAATGACAGTTTTTACAAATAAAGTATTCTTGGCTGCATGTTCTTATTTAGTGCCCTCAATGTCTTTCCAGCCCTTTCCAGCTTGCCAGGTTTCTGTGGATAGGTCTGAAGTTATTCTGATGTTCCTCCCTCTGTATGTAAGGAATATCTTTCCCCTAGCTTCCCTTAAGATGTTTTCTCTGGTTTTAAGATTAGTGAGTTTCACTGTCACATGCTGGGGAATTGGTCTGCCCTCCTTGACCTTGAGGGGTGTTCTCTCTGCCTCTAGGACACGAGCACTTGTTTTGTTCCTCAGATTAGGGAAATTCTCAGCTAGGATTTTCTCAACTATATCTTTTAGTCCTCTCTCTCTCTCTCTCTCTCTCTCTCTCTCTCCATCCCCTCAGGGATCCCAATAATTCTGACATGGGAATGTTTCATGAGGTCATTTATTTCTCTAATTCTGTTTTCATGGGTTCAAAGGTGTTTGTTCCAGGCCTTCTCTTGATCATTCTTTTCTATCCGTTTGTCTTCTAGATCACTAATTAGTTCTTCTGGCTTATTTACCCTAGCTGTGAGAGTATCTAGATTAGATTCGATCTCATTGATAGCATTTTTAAGTTCTGCCAGATCAGCTCTCACTTCTTTCCCTAGAGTGTCTATGTTGCCACTAATGGTCTTCTCCAACCTAGCTATTGTGTGCGTAGCTGTTACCCTGAAGTCTATTTCTGACATCTTGCTTATGTCATATCCATTAGTTCTGTGGCAGAGGTCACAGTCTCTAAATTTTTCCTGTGTTGGGGGTTCCTCCTCCTAGTCATTCCAGTGAGGGGTGGTTGAGGGAATGTA